>JASIRB010001522.1:0-440033 GCA_030323885.1 Branchipolynoe longqiensis
CTCACGTGTACAGAGGGACAAACAGATAAGATGAGTTTCAAAAAATGTATTGGAGAACAGATCCTATTGTGAGGTCTATAATCTAATCTCTGGAGATCAGTATCGGTATCCGGTATCGTATCAAGCGTAACTCAACAGATCATAACATATCAGTGGCATATCGGTAATCAAGAAGTGGAAAATATTAAGACATCATATCGTTATCAATCAATCAGGGTAATGGTTAGTGAAGGAATAATACATCAGTTAAATCAAGGAAAAAGAGAAATCTAGCAGCGAGGGAAACAAGGCACAGAGAACAAGTGTCAGCCCTCAAGCCATGAGAATCGGGAGGGCGGGTGGGTGAAATGACTGGTACGGAAGACTGTCAGAGGGAATTGGGAGGGAGAGTGTGAGGAAAGTAGTGCGGTGGAAAGAAAGTAGTGCGCTCGGACGCATTTGTAAATGATCCATGTTGACACTCAACGTACATAATCTCAGTATCTGGATAATGTGACTGAGTGGGAACGCAGGTCATGGAGCCAGCTGGATGTCCTCCATGTGGGGTAGCACTATTCAGTTTCCATGAGTAAGCACTGTCACAAAGTGGTGCCCATTCTGATACCACCTCAGAAGTTGCCACGGTGTAAAAACCCATCAAACAACTTTAATGAACTCAGGAAGCTTCCCTTGATATCTCAGCATTACACTGCTAATTATATCAGTATTCGAATAGAGACAATTTGTGCCAAGTACCCACTTGTTATGATCAAGGAGATCGCCAGAATTGGATGCGGTTTAATATCAATCCAGTGATCCAGTGTTCAGCTATGATTGCTTACTAATCAAAGAAGCAGGATTACCTGTGCTGAATTTGGAGATGCCATGAAGTGATGAAGGAAAGGTGGGCATGATTCTAGGCTTGCACCAACTATGGTATTGTACAATGAACACAGTTATATACGATGTTATTCTCCAACAATAGGCACCGCATATTTGGTTTCCATGTTATGATGCTGATAATTAATCATCTTTTTTATCGATAGCAAGTCAAATATAATCATTGTTGCTTCTGTGTATTAAGTATGTACTCTATATGTGTAATCTATCCCACACAAGATATGGAAATATATTTGTGCAATTTGCCAAGAGTACGATTCGAACCCACACCCATTGAATGGGCTACTGTGTTGACCGTTGCATCAGCTAGACTCCCCGATGTGATCAATCTACCTACGCGCATCTGTCTATGTGGATTCTTCCCTGATCAGTTAGTTCTCTATTAGTAAGTGAGTCTGGTAGATATGGCCATTTGTCGACCATGCTCTAAAGATAGAAAACCAGCTATCCCCAGAGAGATAGATGACTATATTGTCTCCCTAGAAACAGATTCGAACCCACACTTCTTGCACGGGCTACTGTGCTGACCATTACATCACCTAGACTTCCTGATGCCATCAATCTATCCACGCCCATCCGTGTATGTGGATCTTTGCTTCAGAGGTCAGTTCACTATCAATAAGTGTGCCTGCTAGATATGGCTATTTTTCTACCATGCTCTAAAGGTAGAATGATTGATTGATTGGTGGTTTCTTTATGCCGTGTCGGCAGCATAGGCCATATTCATGGCGAGAATTGTTTGTTTTTGTATTCAACCATCGCTGTTACAGAATGCAAAAGCACAGAATCAATTTTCCGCCAGGAGAAACACAGGTATCCTAAGTGAGCCACATTACTATATTGTCTCCATAGAAACCGATTCAAACCCAGACCTCTTGTATGGGCTAGTATGCTGACCATTAAATCATCTAGACTCCCTGATGTCAGCAATCAACCCACACTCATCTGTCTATGTGGAACCTTGCCTGAGAGGTCAGTGCCGACTAGTACACTATCAATACTTGTGTGTGACAGATATGGTTATTTCTATACCATGCTCTAAAGATAGAGCAGCAGCTGTCCTGAGACAAATATATGACTATATTGTGTCCATAGAAACACATACATCACTGCCGTCATTCAGGTACAGCTTCCTCCATCAATAATCGCCAAGAAGGCTCTTGTCATGACAGCATCATATTGTGGTTATAGTTCTCTTGGGGTACCCTTCGGCACGGAAGATACCAGTGCTTCTGCGTGGCTATATGTCATTTCTTCCTATACTATGCAGACAGTGTTATCAGTGGTCCTTGGCAGAGGGGTGCATGACAATCTGGTCCGGACAGGAGGTCACTAGATAATCGCCTCACGGTGTTATATAATGCTGTAGATTGGCCATATTTAGAAATGAGCTTGCTCTGCATGTTGTATATTATGGAACTTTTCCTGCACGTATATATATTCATTGTCCGCATGTATTTCATACTCAGAGAAACATTGTCAATACCAGTAATAAAGCTCTACAAATCAAATGAGGACTTTGAACAGATTGTCAATATTTGAAATACTACGTGTTTTGATTAGAATCCCTCTTTGATTGAGTTGCATAGAGACAAATATGAAAGGTATCCACAAAGTGGCGACGGCATAACCTATTTTTGATAAAAACAAACATATATCTCTATTAATTTATGTTACACCCCACCAGTTAAATGATATTCCTCCAGTCATATACTGACCAGGCCTTCTGCCTTGCCTGGTGGCATGACTTTTTTGCATCTGCCTCACCTGAGACCGCCTCTCGACTCTAGCACTCGGTCAAAGAATATATATAATTCATATAGGTGTACATATATATAGGGATAGTTCTAGATTGAAAAGAGAAAACTGCTAACGAGTTAGCCATATTTAGATATATACATAAATATATATATATATAACAGAAACTAAGATGTATGGCAGATTTGCAAAAGCAAGAGTGTTGAGATTCTAACGAAAGTTCTGCTACAATATATAATTCAGACACCGTCACAACTATGCCATATGCTTTCTCTTTCACTGCACAATCCATGTTGCCAGAGGCACTTCAGACAGAGGCAAAGCGATAAGGAATGATTCATGGGAGCCAGTTAAAAAACTTACCTACATGAACAAGATTCCCGTCTGAGAATGCGCTATTTTTAGCATTCCCGGTCTTAGAAAATCCTTCTTTTGGAAGGACTCTTTATTACTGTGTTCATCTGTGTAGTGTGTTCCTTTTAATAGGTATGGCATCTACCTGATGATGTTAGCAATGCTACATAGACTGCGCTCAACTTATGGTGTATTCAGTTGTGGAGTGGGTAGAGGGTCTGACTTGTTTTCGAGGTCAGACTCCTAATCTGAAGGTTGGTGGTTCGATTTGCCATACCATCACATTTGCCAATTTCGATGTCCACCACTGTGTATATCTTACATGATCACCAAAGGCCAGTTGCTCTCATACCATGTCTATCTGATGTAGGAGCTTAAAAATCCCTAGGGTCGGTGAAAGTATATGCTTGGGCTTTCTATCAACCAAGTGTCGAACGTTGAAAACAAGACTATTCAGACTGATTCATGACAGACAGTATCAATATTCAGGAAACTCTCCTAGGGAGCTGCAGCACAGCGGGGGGGGGGGGGGGGGTCTGGGGCATACCCATTCTGTGTCCGTTGGTCTCGGATTGATGGCTGCGTGTGATTAGATTGCTATTAAAAATGGATGCAGTAGCAACATGACCCATTGTAGTGCATGCATATGCATGTGGCCTAATTGCACAGTCTTTGATTAGGTCAACACACTGGTCTCATCCTCAACACAGCGACGATTGTGTAGACATCTAACTTGACACGCTTTATTAAGTCATCTCACTTGGCGTCATTCTCAACACATCAACAAATGTGTGGCCTTTAACTTGAGATGCTTTGATTGGGTCATCATAATTGGTGCCATACCCAACACAGCAAAAACTGTGTAACCATCTAAATCCACACTCTGTGAGTAGGTAATCACAATTGGTGTCATCCTCAACACAGCAACATGTGTGTCGCCATCTAACTTCACACACTTTGTTATGTCATCACAATTGGTGTGATCCTCGACATAGCAACAAGTGTGTAGCCATCTAACTTCACACTCTTTGCTTATGTCATCACAATTGGTGTCATCCTCAAGACAGCAACACTTGTGTCGCCATCTAACTTCACAGTCTTTGTTTATGTCATCAGAATTGGTGGCATCCTCAACACAGCAAGAAGTGAAAGTAATGTCACACTCTTTGTGTAGGTCATCAGAATGGGCGTCTTCCGCACCACAGTGACAACTGTATTCCATTTACCTCCATACTCTGTGTTTGGGTCATCACAATTGGTGTCATAACCAACAAGGCAAAAACAGTGTAACCATCTAAATCTACACTCTATGAGTCGGTAATCAAAATTGGTGTCATCCTCAACACAGCAACAAGTGTGTAGCATTCTAACTTCACACTCTTTGATTATGTCATCACAATTGGTGACATCCTCAACACAGCAAGAAAGGTGTCTAACATCACACTCTTTGAGTAGAACATGATACTTTGTGTCCTCCTCGAACACTGTGACAATTGTGTGACCATTTGCCCTCATACTCGTTGATTATGTCAGCAGAATTTATGTCATCCCCACGACAGCAACAACTATGTATCTACTTAGCCAAATTTGGGAACTCCTGATTGGCTAACCATTGTATGTCCCTCATCTGTTGGAATGAACTAAACGATTACTATATAAGTCTGTCAATTGCTAATGGTGCAGTCACACTATGACGCTTCTCCCGGCGACCCGTCAGCGTTGAAAATAAAATCTTGCGTGTCGAGAAATGTCCAACTTTTCGGCGGTTTGGGGAAAAAGATCAGCGTCTGCGCGGCGCATTATGCGTGCACGGCGAACGTGCGTCGACGCATTGGGGAAAAAAAAAAAGTTTGGCACGATGTCTTCATCTAACCTTAAATGTTGCTAGGGCGTAAAATAAAAACTCCCCAGTTTGCCGCAATGTGTGAGCAACGACCCTCCCGCGCATGCGCCGTCTTCCTCGCGTTCCCATAACGTTATTCCGGCGCGTCCAATGCATTGCGACGCGCACCTAACATCCTTACCCATATATTTGCGCGCGCTGCCAGTCGTTGTTTTTTTGTTGACATGCTTAAAACCTTGGGCGACCGGCAATGCATGCCGACGTTGTCCGCCGACCATCAACGTCAAGGATAGTGTACCGACGTGTACCGATGCGCTCATAACATGCCACCAGCGCGTCCAGACGTTTAATTTAGTATCGCCCAAAATCACTACACGTTGCCGTGTCACCGGCGAGAAGCGTCGTAGTTTGACTGCACCATTAGGCTCGCCCCTTGAAACAGTCAGAAGGAGGCTGGAAATAGGTTGTTGAATGGCACAGGATTCAAACAATGCACATTTAATACAAGCATGCATACCCAACTCACTATGGCTTCCTGAGAATACACCAATGAGGGCAAATTTGACTTTGGTTTATCGCATTCTTCCCAATTTGCGGAAGTTGCAGTCTCATGAAAACTTCAAATTTTCGAAATTAAACAGGTAGGTAAGATCAGTAGGAGCTATTAGCATTACATGACCGGAGTATACACTATTCCACTAAATATATATAGGCTGCTCAATACAAGGTCAATTGAAAAAAAATTTAAAACAATTCCTGGAACCATACAATGCCATTTCCTAAATATTCACCACATGAATAATTGTCTAATTATTGAACTGGAATTGTATGCAGTTACTCTTAGAATTGATAGTTTCATTCATAACATGTATAATACTTTCCTTATCGAATGGGAATTGGACAACGTGTATTTCTCCAACCTATACTTCCATTTATCTATCAAGAAATGTTACTGTACAGTTGGAAGACAAGCAGTCTGGCGCTGACAAACGATATTATTAAATGAATATATTATGGCTATTAGAAGGAATTCCCTCTAGGTAAATATCATACTATGTTCATGAGATATATATATATATATGAATATATGGGTCAGGATCACAAAAAGAGACCAATTGGGGGAAGTTTTCGGCATTGATCATTGGATGTTGGCATCGATCGTCATAATTATAGTTTAGCATTGACAGAGGTATTTAAAGTCCTTAAATTTATCCTGAATGTAAAGGTCGAGAAAATACAACAACCTCATTTGTTTCTAGGATAATTTAATATGAAACAAAGAAATGCGCAAGACTTTAAGAATTGCAATGCTGACATCTGTTAAAGTTGTCGGCTTCGATCATTGGATGTCGGCATCGATCTGTATAATTGGTCGTAATGCGAAGCATTTCGTTTGATGCAAGGGAAGGGAGAGCGACTCACCCCCCCCCCCCCCCCCCCCCCCCCCCCCCTCTACCCGGGCTTTCACCCAGCATTCGCGCCTCGCGCGACGCCCGCTGCTAACCCTCGCCCTCCCCCGGCCCTGAGCGACTCACGCCTCCCCTGCCACTGCTCACTTTCCCCCTTATAAGGCCGCCCACCGGCCTCCCTCAGGCACTCAGCCTCCAGCCGCCTTCCAGCTCTCTGCCCTTTTCTTCTTCTTTGGCTCTACTCCACCTCGGACCGCTGCTCCTCTGCCGACCCTGCACCATACCCGGCCGCGGCAAAGGGAAGAGTCGGAGAAACTCCAAGACCTCCGGGATGGCCACACCAGGACCCTCCTCGGGCTCCCCGGGTAGCCCCGTCCCCTGTACGGCCCCGACCTCCCCGGCAGCACCCTCGGGCCAGCCCAGCAGCGAGACGGCCCTCCTCATCGAGGCCATCACCCGCCTCACCAGACGCATGGACAGAGACCTGGACGACAGGGGGGAGGCCCGAGGGGCCCCGCGGAGCCCCCCGCCCACGCAGAGGCGGGAGCCCGCCTGCAGCCTGCACCACGTCCCGGCGCCTCGGGCGTACGCCGCAGCCGGGAGCCGGCCGCCACCTCCACCTCAAGCGACTCAGCCCGGAGGCCCGCACCTACAGTACCAGGGCTACACCCGCACCCATGCCAGCTCAGCACCACCGCCCACCTACCGCCAGGATCCCGAGGAGTACAGCCCGGCATCCGCGGCCGATGCGGTCCACGAGATCCTCGCATCCGCCGAGGCGCATCGCACCGTGCGCCGCCGAGGGATTCCAGCCGATTACCTCTTCCCTTGCGACCTCGTGGAGAGGGGTGCGGGGCGCAAGGCAGTCAAGCTCGGAGAAGCAACCAAGGACGAGTACAGCCTCGCCCTCCTCTCCATGGTCAACCACCCATCCTTCCCGGATCACTCCCTCCAGGGCCTACACCAACACCACCTCACCCTCATGAGAGACGTCCTCATCCACCCCTGGCCGACCGTCCGCCGGTACTCGGAGACCATCTTTTCCTGGATCGCGGACGGAAGGCTCCCCCAGGGGTGGCATGACCATGTGGCCCTCAATGCGCTCAGGGTCGACTCCCTCACCACGCCCACCACCCCGGCAACACCAGCTCCCCGAGGCGACGATTGGGCCCGAGGCGCACACCTGCCCGGCAGCAAGCCGACACCCGCACCGCATATGATAGGCACGCTCACAGGACTCCCTGCTCCGCTTGGAATCGCGATCCCACCTCGTGCGATCGGGCACCCCTCGGAGAGGCTCACGGCGAGGTGGGAGACAGGCGCCGGCACGTCTGTGCGTACTGCGCCAACATGCGGCGCATATTAACAATGCACAGCGAGGCCGGATGCCGCACCAATCAAGCCCGTGAGCGCCAGACCCCAGCCGCCTCGGCAGATTTTTGATCCGCTGGCCTCCCCCCGGCTGGCCCGGGGGGCCTAGCCCGGCGCCTCACCCCAACCATTCCCGACAGCCCCGCGACTCCCACCGACGGCCTCCCAGCGAACACCGATCGAAACGCCGCCCAGAAGAAGCCGAGGATCATCACCTCGCACCTCACACCTCAGACGACCCAGCCCAGCCTCACGAGAGACCCACCCAGCCCAGCCCTGAGGAGTTCGCTGCCCCCCTGCTCGACCCTCGCCGGACCTCCTCCCCCCAGGCCTCAGGAACGGGCCTCCCTTTTTTGGCCACCCGCTCCCCTTCAATGTAGGCCCCGGACCCTCCTCTCAACCAGGCCTGCCTCTCCGGGCCCCGCCTCGGGCGCCCCGCGCCCCTGCCTCGGGCACACCTCGAGCCCTCTCCTTACTCTTTGGCGGAGGGCTCCTCGGCCCCCCCTCTACCAACTCTGACACTGCTCCTTCTGAGCCCCTCCTCTATTTATCCTCTGCTCCTCATGAGCCCCTTACTGTATTGCTCCTCACGAGCCTGTTGCTCCTCATGAGCCCCTCTTATTGCTCTCTGCCTCCTCAGCCTGTGTTACCTCCTCTGTTGCCCTGCTTGTACCGTTTACCTTACACTTCTCATATGTTTTTGTTCCTTCTCACTGTTCTCTGTATTTGCCCGAGACGTCACAATAAACGCCTCAGTTTTCCCACATCCGCCTCTGTTCTTCCTTCTCGCGCATCATAGTTTAGCATTGACAGAGGTGTTGGAAAGTCCTTAAATTTATCCTGAATGTAACGGTCGAGAAAATACAACAACCTTATTTGTTTCTAGGATAATTTAATATGAAACAAAGAAATGCACTACACTTTTAAGAATTGCGATGCCAACATCTTCAATTGACCACCGATTGGCCCATTTTCGTGAGGCTGACTCATATATATATCCAGCAGCAATTCTGCAAGTGAATGAATTGTGGAAGCCAACATATGGAGTTTATAGGAGAGGGGTATTTCTTCCAAGACAGTTGCGCTAAGTAGCCAGCCCGGGGGGAGGGAGAGGGAAGAGCCCCACGTCATTACCTCTCTAATTGCAATGGGCGATAAGGGTTTTTATCAAAACCAGCACCTATATGGTTTACCTTTTCCTTTCTGCTTTTATTATGGATATATTCTCATTGTGCAGAGAATACTGGCCCACCCACATACTCCCCGCTGATAATAACTCAGATTGGTTTGGATGCCAGCTTCGAATTTTAATTGCTTTCTGGGAGAATCCATAATTACTACCGGATTCAGCCTATTGGTGAATGTGGGAGGGAGACGGGGTGGGGGTTTTCTGAGAACAACCTAAGAAAAGCTTAATGGAGTTGCTGATTCAGGTAATTCCATAATTCAAATTGGCTCACACTGAACTTACTCATCTGTGGCAGACATGATTAG
Organism: Branchipolynoe longqiensis; assembly: GCA_030323885.1. Classification (NCBI taxonomy): domain Eukaryota; kingdom Metazoa; phylum Annelida; class Polychaeta; order Phyllodocida; family Polynoidae; genus Branchipolynoe; species Branchipolynoe longqiensis. The sequence goes on from JASIRB010001522.1 coordinate 9,109, forward strand.
GAAAACTGCATTATTTTAGCAATAACAACAAAAAGATGCACAAATTAGCGCAAAAAGAAAGTAAATCATCGGGAGTAAATTCATAGAATGTACTTGCAGAAGCCTCAAATCTGTTTGGGTCAATTGACTAATTCACGAAAGGCAGAGACAGAAAGTAGGATATAATGGTGCTTTATTCATCAGATTGATGTACATTTCAGGTTTAGGTCAAGTCGGGTGCTAGTCTGGATGTATTTTAGATCAGTCCCTGGGGACTTTGATCCCCATTGATGTAATATGGTCTGGATCTGAACCATGAACGCTTCCTGTTCTCATTGTTAGTTAGAGGTGTGGGTGGGGGAAGAAAGGTGGTGAAATTGTCTGGTCGGCACGTGGATGAATTGTCTGGTGGTGGAGGAAGTTTGATTTGAATTTGGTCACGTGATGTTTTTGGCAGGAAAGTCAGGGTCTGGCTCCGACTGTAACTGGGTGGCGTAGTTACGATATTTGTGCTAGGTGGCGCTACCACAACTGGTTTAATTTCTTTTTATCCGTGGTTTTTTTAGTCTTTTTAATATTTTGAAATAATAAATTGACCAAATATCTCATCATCTGGGAACTAGGCACGTCACTGAACACAAATTAAATGTTGTTAAAGGAAACTAAAAGCAAACACAAAAACTTGTTGTCATAGCAAACAAACCATTTGCCCTTAGCCTCCAGTGGCTGTGTGGATGACAATGCAGCGTCAGCCTCAGGCCATCATGATGTCACAACATTCGGTATGTAAGGTCCAGCATTTGCATTGATGGATGCTACATTGACGGTCAGCCTACTCAAACTTACACGATTGATACTTGTTGCTTGCATAACCTGATGATTGGCATTACTAGGATGTATTAGTCACAACTTCTTGACTCATTTTTCAGTTCTAATTTGTCTGGAGACCATCCGCCTCAGTGTGAGCACTGCCGATGAATATTGACAGTGCATCATATTTTGGTGAGATGTCCTCTGCTACAGCCAGTGACTGATGATGTGTTTCCGAATGACGGTGTGATGGAATCATTCCGATTCCATCCGCAACTCATTATTAACATTTTGTAGGGAAACAGTTTTTTTACAAAAAAATAATTTTCTATTTTTAAATTTGAAATATATTGTACTGCTGGTTTTATTTATCATATACCAATTGGGATTTTAGCACAGTTGTATGCACATATATATGTAAATTATCCAGTTTGTGTTTCACCCTGATTGGTATAACGTCTGATAAACTGAAGCGATGCCGGAATAGATGGCTCAAAGGAAGCTTGCCTATATAAATATATACATATAGATATATATATATATCTATATATATATACATGTGCATATGTATAAAGTCTGGTTATAGTACAACATGAACAAGACAATAACAAGTCCAGGGCTTGAATGACAACGGGAGAGCCCGTAGTACAGGTGGAGGCCGAAGGTGGCGCCACCAGTAGCAGTATGTAGCATAGGAGGTGAATACATCGAGGACAATGGTTGGTAGATAATGAAATAGAAGAATAATAATAATAATTCCCTTCCGCGCCGTTATACTCGCATAATGCTTATACATCACATATATATGCATGTGATGTATGAGCATTATGCGAGTATAAAGACATGGAAGGGAATTACATGTTATTTGTTCCTTTTATTACTGATTAGCTGCCTTACTTAATGTATAACCCCTCCCTCACGTGACCGGTGGCGACACCACTGGCATGAGCCTGAACCAGGACGCTACACTGTGTCAATCGCGCCCGGATTTACTGTCATTATTGTCATTCGCAGCAGATTTATATATATATGAAGGGAATTATTAATATCTATTCCAGTTTGTGTGTCACCATGACTGGCACACTATCTGATAAACTGAGATAATCCCGAAATAGGCGGGTGGAGGAACACATAGGCCTCCCTGTATATAGGCAGAATATATATGAGACTGTCTCAAAAGGTGCTAAGCAATATGGGACAAAACTTTGTCCATTGTAGCAATCAACATATTATCTATTTATGCATTTGCTCAGGATAAACTGATTTGTTTTTAACATGGTGCTTCATAATCCCAATAGAATACATATTTATTTGAAGCAACTGTCCTTGTGTTTTCAGTGTAACCGTTTCTGTGATGTTTTGTGTCAATCGCTACAATGGAGAAAAAAATTAAGAGTTAGGCACCTTTTGAGACAGGCTCATTTGTATATGAAGAGCTCTTTTCCAAAACGTGATAAGCGGCAATCCAGAGAAATGGATTTGCAATGCCAATACCAAGTTTGCAGATCGTATTTCGGAAAAGAGCTCTTCATATATATATATATATATATATATATATATATATATATATATCATGCAGAATATATATATACAGTAAAACCTCTCTAACCGACCACCTCCATGGATCGTCCACTCCCCTATATCGCTAACTATATTTGGGTCCCAACAATAACATTGTAACCATATTCTCAACTCTCTAAATCGACCACTTCCCTAAATCGACCACTTAAAGTCGGTCCCACGGTGGGTCGATTTAGAGAGGTTTTACTGTATATCTATATAACCAAATTTCTGTCAACTTGATAAGGTATGGTAATGATATTCATTCACGTATCCCTATCCCGCTTGTTATCATCTATATATATATGTGTATATATAGATATATATATATATATTTATATATATATATATATATAGAACAGGATTGCTGTCCCTTCACTGGGATTGCAGTAAGTCTGGTCAGGCAGCGCCAGCTTTGCAACACGGACCAGCCTTAGCGAGTCCCACGACGGAGCCCCCACTCCTCACACACCCTCACATACATACTCGCAATTCTAGGCCATCATTGCCTGTCAGCGTTAGCAGTAAATGTATTAATGAAATGAATGAAGCACAAATCACTTGAAATGGTGCTGGTAATGCTGATGTTATAATAGGGTAGTTTGACAGAAAAGGCATGGTAATAGCCCTGTCACACTACAACGTAACTCGCCGGCATGCCGCCAACGCGCAAAATCACTTTTAATCGTCGAGAGACATCAAACTTTTCGGCGTGAGCAGAACGTATTGGTACCGTGCGGCCAACGTTGGGAGAAACAAATATAAAAAGTCCTGATATGAACAGACAAAAAAAGCAACAGTTTGGTGCAATGTGTGGGAACAAGCCTCACGTGCATGCGGCATCAGTGGAAACAAAGTATATGTACCTCCAACGTGCTTCTAACGTATCTCGACGACCCCCTAACATCGCCATAACCTTGGCACCTGCGCGTCGTCACAAGTCGAAAGTTTTGTGCAAGCACAACATTTGCCGATGCGCGCCGCCGACCCTCATCGACCGTCGCCGTTCATCAACGAATACCAACTGGTGTGTAACGCGCGCGTAACTCTTTATCTGCCAACGTTTCGCCAAAAAATGACACACGCTGACAGGCGTTGGAGAGAAGCAGCTTTACTGAAACGCTATCAGCCACTCATTCTCCCATCGATATAACTGAATGTCCACTAGAACGTTGCAATGTGTCACTTCAGAGAATCACTCCTCGCACTAACAACATTTTGATATGAACTGTTCTGATCTACTTAAAGTTGCATAGTCTAAAGAAAGATTCACATTTTCAAAAAGTGAAACCCTTATCTAGATTTGAGCCTACAAAGCCACCTTAGATACTGGTGCAGTTATTAAGCGTGTGATGCTACATACAAGGGTGTACTAAGACAATGGAATACAATATGTTCCCACTGAAGCCTATGTTCCCATTTAAAGCAAAATTACTTGAGACTAAGGTAAAGTGGATTATAACGATCAATATAATTGATGATGAGACAGAGAGTAGTATAAGTTGCCTTTATTCAACATCAATCAGGACCAAGTCAATAATCAAAGCAGCGCAGGAACTCTCAACCTTAAAATGAAACATTGATGGTTAGTTGAGGGGAGGGTGGCAGCAATTTCTCGGGCATTCTGCTTAACCTTGCGGGTTCGGATTCAAGCGGCGAGTGAGCGAGGGAGCAAGGAAGGGCTTTGACATCACTGCCGAATGCCGAACCCACCAGACGGTAGCAGGAGCAAAAGGTTTCTTGAGTGTCTGAATTTTCTGGCAGATGACGATGGCGGGCCCAAGTCGGGCGACCAGTTCCCAAGAGATCCACTACTCGGCGACAGGAGCAGGTCATAATTTTAGTGATTCCCGAAGGAAACGATAAGTGGCAACAATGGCGGACAACAGGAGGAGTTCCCTACCACGTCTCCGTCACAGCGCAACTTACCCATGTTAGCATAACATGCACAATGATCTGATCTAAAATAATTATCGAAACTCAAAATCATCGGACCATGCAACTATACCTATCATTTCTACCCACTCAAGTATCAATGAAGAGAGTCATCTTCCAGAGAATTGGATTGATTGATAGATTGATTGGTGGCTGCTTTAAACGTGTCGGCAGCATAGGCCATATTCATGGTGAGAAATGTTTGTTTTTGTTCAAACCATCGCTTTTACATCTAAAAGCAGACAGTCAATTATGTGCCCATAGACACTCATTAAATTAGAAAGCTCACAACCATATATTTGTGGTCAAGGGAAACAAATTCCCATAAAAAAAGAAAGGTTTAATTAATAATTGATATAATCTATTTAGTAAACTATATGAGGTGGTACAGTCCAGCTGCCCTCAAAAAGGCTAACATGTTTTCCTGTTTTACCTTAGTAAAAAGGTCATGCATACTGTCTGCAGTGTAGAACTGTTGGCACAGGGCCAACAATCAACGCAACTTAGTCAAATGTGTTTGAGTGTCAGCGGGGACTGACACCCAATACATTCAGGGGGAGCTTCCCCCTTGAGCAGAAAAGCATGTGTAAGCCACGAGTGGCCAATACGGCAGGGGTTAAGGACCACTTAGTCCCGCCGACCTCCAGCATGAGTCTGTGGTGGCTTTCCCACAGATGGTTCAATTTCTTTAAGTTTATTAATGTTTTCATCCCACTCATCCCATTTGGATTTTATGTGGGTGGCTATTAGTGGTTTCAGATCAGAGTGAGGGATGAGACACGGTTCAAGATGACAGTTCAGGGCCTTCTTCGCAGCCCAATCAGCTCATTTGTTTCCTTGTATGCCGGCATGGCCAGGCACCCAGCAGAGGTGGATGTCATACCCATCCGTTGTCAGTTGGTTCATTTGATAAATGACCGTTGCTAGAATATGGTGATTCGTTGTCAGTCCAGCAACAGCCAGAAGGCAAAAGACTACAGGAGACCCCCCACTTTAGAGCAGCAGCAATACCATTGACCTTGACCCCAAAAAGGGTCACGGCCAGTATGCTGCCTTGAGGTACTCCTAGTTCCTGTGAGTGTAGGTTGGAATAGGTAGTCTTGACACAGACGCGGAAATGCCTGAAGGCTAGAAAGTTCCTGATGAAAATTGGCAGGTGGCCAATTGAATTGGAAGCCTGCGCTGAGGAATAGAGTGGAGCTACCTAGTCCAAAGAAAGCATCAACTTTCAAAATCACAAAACTCACCTGGATCTGATCCGACATATCTAACTTAGATGGTGGTGTACTTATTATGCTAATATTATTGCATATCAATGGATAGTACAGCAATTCAATAGAACATATTTCCGCTAAAGTATGTGGGGGTGTTCAATTTGAGGAGATTCCCAGCATTAATTTGACAGGTTTTCCGTGAAGGATCTCCAAATGTATCCATTAAAAATAAGAGTTACTTCAAAGTAAATAATAAGTGCATTATATTGATAAATCTACTCTACTTCTAGACTCCCCGTTGTGATCAATCTACCCATGTCCATCCGTCTATGTGGATCCTTCCCTGATACATCAGTTCTCTATTAGTAAGTGTATGTTGTAGATATGGCTATTTCGAAACCATGCTTTAAGATAGAAAACCAGGTATCCTGAGAGAGATAGATGACTATATTGTCTCCATAGAAACAGATTCGACCCCACACCTTTTATACGGGCCACAATTCTCACTCAATTTCTCCAAGAAATTAGCAGAAATTCACATCCATCTCGCTGTGAAACTTAAAAATTATTACTAAGCTAAATTTAAAATCCCACCCTCACGAGCACTAGCCATCGTAAAGAACCGTGCAACATAATATGATACATCTACGGCTTGGTTTAACAAACCGAAAGCCAGAATGTTGCAATCTGCTAGTGAAAGCAAAGTGCCACCCCAAAGATGTGAGTCTTGAAGTCCGAGGTATATTTCTCAAGAATTGGTACAATGGGTTTTTATTCCGCCGAGGTGTCATTTGTACAGCGTATGAGTCATGAACCAGAATCGCTGTTGATGTGCTCCCTGGGTACCCACTGCTGATGGTTTGAATCGGGCGCTACTCAAACCCTTAACCCTATCGAGTCAAGGTTTTCTCTAGCCATTTGGGTGGTTGGGCAAAGAAAGCTGGATGGCGCCGGCTGCAACGGTTGCATGTTTCTTACCTTCTCTGGCAAGGCATTCCGCGATGTTGGACATATATATGTGCCCATTCACAGCATTCCACATGCTAACATAAATTGGCTTTGAATAATTCTCCCAATCAATCTTTCGGCAGACCATATTGGCTATATGATGTATGGAAATGATTTGAGTGTCTTTGCGTAGAAACGTATATCAACCGTCTAAGCATCCTTCGAGGAGTGTACAGGCCAATCAGGTCTGGACCTCAGGTGGGCAGGCTCAGTTCTAACCGGATTAACTAAGTGAGAGATATGGCTCTAAATGAAGCACACAGGTTGTAAGTCCCTACTAAGGACCTATCACTGCAGAATTTCCAGTTACCCATATGTATGCAATGCTGATATTATTACTCAGCTCTGGTACGGACAGATCTGCAATGTACGTTATCTGTGAATATGCAAATACATTCTCGGCTAATAACATATTGTTATGACATTGCAAAGCTACTTGTATCACAACCATTATGCATTTCACATTATCTATGCCAGTAGCCAGGGGCGTAGCTAGATCTTTGACGATGTGCGCAGGAGGTTTAGGGGGCCGCTTACGGCATCACACCCTTCCAAATATGAAATCATATATAAGTCCTCTCTATCTCTCTTTATTATTTTTAAATTTTGTTGTTTGTTGACAAAATAATGTAGACATTTGGCGGATGCGTGTACGCTTAGCTACGCCCCTGGTAGCATAGTATGTGCCAGTGGCGCCACCTGGATCTGTTTCTTGACGACTAAGCACCTCTGCACGTGCTACCATATATTATGTATGTACATTTATAAATATATGCCGTATATGAATGTGTATATGAATGTGTATATGTGTGAATAGTTCTGGCTCAAAACACGAGAAATCCATTTTAGTTGTTCTCTGAAAAATATAAGTTGTTGTTGTGCTTTACAGGTATAGTCTAACAATTCCAGACTGGCTAATGTTTTATAGAAGGGACATGTCCGTTTCTACAAAATAAACAAAAAAACAGATTTGATTATCGGAATGATGGCAGCGTCCTCTCAAATGTGTTACTCATGGTTTCATTGCAGCCCGAATTGTGTTTGTCATTTGTTGCACTTCAAGTCTTCATATACATATATATATATATATAGTTGTGTTAGTACACCAATTCTTCCCGTGGATATGTGTATACAAATACTCTGATGCTACTGACACTTGTCAACATCTGGTGGAGGCCAGGAAGGCCACAGGTGGTGGCACCGGTCGTATGAAGTAAAACAATATAATGATAATTCCCTTATGTATCTTTTTTCTTTTTCTTTTTTTCTTTTCTTTTTTGTTGGTACATTAGTTGTCTAAGCAGGGGAAATATCAGTCGCAGACGACTGGCCTTCCTCATTCCAGTGCTCCTCGGCCTATTCTAGTAATGCCAAGTGTCTGGCTAGGAAGCGACAAGTATACATTTTTAAGTCATTGGTTTGACTCGACTAGGATTCGAACCCACGATCCCACGATCTACAAACATGAGAGACGGACGCTCTAACTCATTCGGCCATCCCGTCTTTATGCTTGTAGAATGCATTATACACCACGCATACACATATATATATATATATATATATATTCAAATATATGTATATATATTTATATATATATATGTGTGTGCATAGTTATGTGGTGGTCACCTCATTGTGGCCCTGGTCCCGACAGCTGACACGTCCCATCCTCCATCATGCTTCGGTGGACTTAGCAGCGACTGAGCTCACTTCAGAGGGAAGCTGATTGACCTCGCTGAGAATGACACAGATTCACTATCGCTAAAAGGTTATTTCCCCTTAAATTAAAGAACCTTATTGTTATTCCTTATACCAGCTATTCATTATATGAGCGGAAGTTGTTCCTAATATCGCCCTAGTTGTAATGCATACTTAAAGTGCACCCTCCCATCCCCTCCCACGCATTCACACACACTCCCACACCCTCCCGCCCCATGCCACCCGATTCTACACCATCCCACCCCTCCCACCCCTCCCACCCCTCCCACCCCTCCCACCCCTCCCACCCCTCCCCCCTCCCACCCCTCCCACCCCTCCCACCCCTCTAACCCCTCCCACCCCTCCCACACCCCTCCCACCCCACCCCTCCCACCCCTCCCACCCCTCCCACCCCTCCCACCCCTCCCACCCCTCCCACCCTCCCCCCCCTCCCACCCCTCCAACCCATCCCCCCCCCCCCCCCCTCCACCATCCCACCCCCTCCCACCCCTTCCCTACCCCCCACACCTTCACTCCCTGCTACCCTCTCCCACCCCCACCCTGCCCACCCTCTCTGGCCCCATGGCCGCCGCACCCTAGCCCGCCAGAATACCATGTCATGGTGCTATTTAATGTCACCCCAGTATGGCATATTGACAAGCTGCTTACACACAATTTGAAAGATGCAGAAACTTGATTCATCAGAAAAGGTAGCCTTAAGTAGATGAGGCTGGAGAGCAGATCAACAGTGATATATTTCAATACACTTGGGGATGGGGTCGGCAAAGGACTCTTCTCATACACTCTGGTGGGAAACTGTTCCTACTGTGCTGTACCAACAGGTACCAAACCTCACACAAACTACGGGTACTACTCGATTGCCTCACACAAGACATACATATATCGCTGTGTAAAATATTCTGATAATGATGCATTGGTGGGGGAATGCAAATGTTCTATTTGTGAAACAGGTATACATGGCCAGGTGCATATATGTGTTTATGTAGTTGCTGGTGGTCCTTGATTGATTAGTAAATACACATTGTGGTGCTAGTAAGATAGTGTGTAAGGGGTACTCTGAGCCCTACACACTACCCCCTCCCCCCTCTGCTAGTCAGGATCACCACGCAGATGCTCAAGGCAGGTGGTGGTCACACACCTTGGTGGTGGTGGGCAGATCACTGTACCCATGGGGACAGGGAATGCTTGTTTCTCATTGGTGGAGCTAGAAATGCCTGTTTCCCATTGGGAGAATGGGTCGGGTGATACACTATACAGGATACCATATAAATAATAAACCTGAGGGCTTGACTCTCTCTCTTCTTTCACCCGTCATACGCATTCTTTCTCTTAGCCTGTAGTGATTTCACTATAGCCTGCCTGCACAACCACAGATTTGAGCCGTAGACTTTACATCTGGATATAGCTGTACATATGAAGAGCTCTTTTCCAAAATGTCATAAGCGCCAATGCAATTTGAGTGAGCGTCAAAGGCGAATGCCCAACTTGTAGACCATGTATTAGAAAAGAGCTTTCCATATATATGAAGAGCTCTTCATGTATATACATATATGAAGAGCTCCTCTGAAAAACATGATCCACGAACCGGCACTTGCATTGCAAACTCATTGTAAAATATTCTGATGAAACGCATTGGTGGGGGAATGCAAATGGTCTCTAATGGAATGCAAATAGTATATAAGGGTAAACGGTATGTAGTGCCAGGTGCATGAATGTATTTATGTAGTTCCTGGTGATCCTTTACTTATGGTCAATAGTCATTGTGCATTAGGTAGACAGGGGTGTAGCTAGACCTTTAACGATGTCTACTCCTAATGTTGGCAAGGGGTTTAGGGGGCTGCTTAAGCTTAAGCTGGCGGATTTTACACAAATTAGACTTGAGTTTTCGACACTCCGGACTACTACATGCCTCCTCTCTCTGTCTCTCGCTCTGTCTCTCTCTTTATTATTTTGTAATTTATTTATTTTTTGACAAAACGATGTGGACGTTTTGGCGTACAAGCTTAGGCCTAGCTATGCCTGGCTACGCCCCTGGTAGATAGTGTGAAGGAGGCACTATTGATAGTGTGTAAGGGGCCTCAGGATCTCTACTCACTACCCCCTCCCCCCAGCTGTTAGTCACATATCACTACACACACACAGCGGGCAGGTGCAGGCCAATCAGCCACACCGCAAGGTGGTGGTGGGCACATCATGGTAGCCATGGTGACCCAGGTATGCTTACTATTCATTGGTGGAACTGTGATTGATTCCTATTGGAGAACATGGTCAGGTTGTATGCCATACCAGATCCATGTACCACTATATAATAAACATGAGGGCATCGTCTCTCTCTACTTTCATTCTTTATACTCTTCCTTTCTCTTCTTGCCTGTATTGATTTCATTATAGCCTGCCTCCACAAACCACATATGCCAGCTGAGGACTTTACATCATGTTTTGGACCGGTGCTTTTCAGGTTTTGGAAAAGAGCTCTTCCTATATAGCTGGGAATTGTGACTAGATCTCTCCTCTTAAAATCCTCAATATCACTACGAACCTATTTCACACGTATGTAACACGCATTTTCACATATGCAAAAATAAATAACACCAACAAAAAAAACAACATTAACATTGACAGTTGGTATATTTAGAGGACATTGTAGATAAACTTGTCCCTTTTAAGCAGTAGGCCACTAGATTGGATAGGACTTTGCGTAACGAGAGGGTACTGCAGACTGGGTTTGCATAATCAGGTTGATGCCCTAGCTTTGACTAAAGCCATGCCCCGAATTATCCAATCGCGACTGGAATAATGATTGTCACTAAAGAGACATAGAGGTATACAATGTGAAACAGGAAGTTAACCTTGAACATTCACTCTGTCCGGAACTGTCCAGTGAACATGTCAGTACTGCGAGCAACCTATGCAGAAGTGATGCAATACCAATTAGAGCAAGTTTACTATATATATATATGTGTATTATAATGTATTATAATATAAAGGAACGGAGCAAAACCCATTATTAATATATTATCGTATATATTGTTTATTATATGATCAACTGTATGTATTCGGAGTTGTGCGCCCACCCTAGTACGGGACGTGTGAATGGGGTGCCAACTGCATGGTGCAGAATTAATGTAAATCATTGTCAATTCGATCACAATTTTATTTTGAGGTAGGGCATATATAGTCCCTGTCAGAGAACTAATAACAAACTCAGCCCAACTCTGCATTTGTCTAACCTTAGGGTTATACATATTGATATGTGTATTATTTTGTCAAACAAATTCGTTAACATTATGTGCATGAACAGGTACCTTTCATTGTTTTATATTGTTTCTCTCATTCCCTCTGAGGGGTCGACAGAGTAAACATAAAATCATTGTCAATAATTGTCATTGTTATTATCCTTGTCATTGTCATTGTCAGTTTCGTGATTCCCTGAATATTCGCTGAATTAAAGAAATACAAAATGCAAATAGGTTGCCATGTCTTCAGCAAGTACATAACCAGAGATAATGCAAATGGTCATGTGTACAAGGTCATGCCAAATATTATCGCCAGCTAGCACTGCAACAAGGGTGTATTAGGCATAAGTTATATTCAATCATGTTATCTGCGCTATAATGAAGAAAACAATAAACATAGGTCGAAATGGGCTTAAAGTTGCATAGTCAGATAGTTTTGAACTTCTGACATTTTCAGAGATAAATACATTAGGGTGATCATTATTATACACCTTAATTTAGCTTGAAGTCACTTTTAGTTTAAATGGCTAACTTTTGAGGTATTTGTAGTGCAACCATGCTAAATTAATGTTGGCAGGCATGCCAAAACTCTGAGTCCATAGCATTATGCAGTACAGGTTATATTCAAGTTAATAAGTACACCAGTATCTAAGTTAGATATGTAGAATCAAATTTAGATAATTGTATTGGGTTTGAAAATTTGATGCTTTCGTCGGACTATGCAGCTTTAATATCTAGGCTCTGACTTTACCTAAAATCCGACCCTCATGGTGAAGTGACCAACCGGTACTAGGACAGGAAGCACCATTGTTTCACTATGTTGTGTATGTTAAAATGAGCTTCTGGATATGACTTTGATGTTCATGTTACACAAGTGATATTAATGTATTGCTCAATTTGTATAACATCTAATTCAAGAAGTGAAATTCATTTTTTTCAACTCTGACATATGCACAAAATGCAAAACTTCATAAGATATTGGATTACACTATTATTTGGAAGTTTTTTTTCTATTATTTGGAAAGTTTTCACTATCCGTTTCCATGTCACACTTTTGTGCCCAGTTTCAGAGAATGACACATATACAAAGTTTCCGACCCATTTACCCCGCAAAATATTCCGATATACAGCATATGCAAATGTTCTATTACTGATCGGTGTACATTACCAGGAGCATGTATGTATATATATATATATATATATATATATATATATATATGTAATCACTAGTGCTGCTTGAGTGGGATGTAAATAGACATAGTGGTGCTGGCAGGTCTGGGTGTGAGGGCACTCAGGGCCTACCCCCTCCCCCTTCTGCTGGGATAGTGATCACCACACTCAAAGGTCAAGGTTGGTGGTGGCCATGGGGCCATACAGCTTTGTGGTGGTGGGCAGACCACTGGTAGCCATGGGGACCAGGAATGCTGGATCCCTATTGGTAGGGCCAAGGAATGCTGGTTTTCCATTGGAGGAAAAGGGTGGGTTGATACTCTACAATGAACCCATGTAACCATATAAATAATAAACCAGAGGGCTTGACTTTCTCTTCTTCTTTACACTTTATACACTTCCTTTCTCTTTGTCTGCATTGATTTCACTATAGCCTGCCTACACAACCACATATTCGAGCCTTAGCCTTTTTACAACCTGTTCGAGCCTCGTTGTTATTTGTAGCCTAAATCTATATCATATGTTCATAGAAATGTCAAATCGAATTATAAATGAAAGTGAGTTAACCCTATAAGGTCCATTGACCCCTTTCATCTAACGCCTTCAGCGAAGTGTGACTGGATAGATTAATTTAATTGTCTGGCATAAGTACCACACATTGGGAATCCGGCTCTCAGCCTCTCATATTGGACACTCGCTAGTAGCAGCTACAATGGATCCCATCAAAGCTATGCCTACCCGTGGCTACATCCAAATAGAAATATGACAGCAGCCTGAAAGCCTTGCGCCAAGCTTTATATGGGTATCACAATATCCAGACAGCTTCTGCTCAGGTGTAGGTCACGGTTCATTGGTTAAGATGGCAGGCATATTTGAAGTGTTGACGGAGTGTATAAGTATATATATATCTATATATATATATATATATATAGATATATATATATATATATATATATAATGCATATTACTAACAATTCATCGACCATTTTAATAATAATAATAAAACATACCAGTTCTGACTTGCGCTTTAGGCATGGAGTATTTTATAATGTATCCACATTATCCCTTTACATCCCCATCCTTATCCCTATCCGTAATCCTTATCCCTATCATATCGCAGCCCACCCCACAAGGCTCTTGAATGCACATCAGGTACTGGCTTCTGGGTAGCGACAATTATACATTTTGTATATCTTTTGTTTGACACGGGTGGGGTTCGAACCCATGAATTGCCATGCATGAAGCGGGGCTTCAACTCATCCGGATACTCTGTGTCGATATAATCAATTATTGACTTTAGATCTATGCGCTAGTTATGTAATACAGTATTGCTATTATGCAATGAAAGAGAGAGCATCCACAAATAATAATAGCTCATATGCAGGACATAAAAGAAGTGATTAGCTAGTTATGTTATCTGGGAGCGGAAAGCTTAGGCTGGGTGAAGAGTATAGCAACGGATATGCCACTAGAGGACGTTCATTTAAATGCAGTACCTGAGAGTGCAGTTGTGACGGCAACTCTGAACAAAGTGACCGAATTTCTGTCATTGATGCAAACATTTGTTATCTACAAAAGGCTATCATCATGCAGTTACACAACTGTTTCTCAACTGGTATTTTTCACTGAGATATATTAAAAATAATAGTCTTCTATCTGTTTTGCCTCATGCAGTTACACAGCTTCAGTCCTCATTATCTTAAAAGCACCATTTTGTCAGATAGAACCTTTTCATAATAAGGATACACAATGTTGATTATGTGGACATGTGGTCTGCAATCAATAGGTAGCAGAAAAAGTAACCAATCCCACTACCCATCCGCAAACATATACCACCAATGCAAGGAAACAGAGAGGTGTCAGTCATTTTCCACACATGCAAAACTAGAACCAAGAGGAGGCGACATTACAATGATGAAGGTTCAAGTATTAGATTGTCTTTTTTTGTTTGAGTGAAGTTGGTCAGTTTCAAATGCAAGGGTCGCCCTAGATAAATGTGGGTTTCTGGATAGACATGCAATTGGCTTTACCACTCACCTGCAACTGGGTTTCCTGATCAATCTAAATGGGTTTCGAGATCAAAAGGTTTCTCTACAGAAACACAATTGGGTTTTGCCACTCACCTGCAAATGGAGCTCGGTTTTGCGAGCAAGATGCAAGTGGTTTGCTCCTCAGACATATGCAAGTGGGCTTTGCGATCAACATAGCTCGGTTTCACGACACATATGCAAGCAGGTTTCTCGATCCATATGTAATTAGGTTTTGTCACTCACCTGGAAGTGGGTTTTGCGATCAACGTAGCTGGGGTTTATGATTCAGATGCAAGCAGGGTTCTCGACACACATGCAGTCATGTTTCACCACTTACCTACAAATGAGTTTTGCAATCAACATAAAGCTGGGTTTTCGCCAACCAGATGCAAACAGTTTTCTCTAAAGATTTGCAATTAGGTTTTGCCACTCACCAGCAAGTTGGTTTTGTAATCTATCTACAGCTGTGTTTCACGACCTAGATGCAAATGGATTTCTTAACAGATGTGCAATTAGGTTTGCTACTCACGGGCAAGTGGAATTCGCGATCAACCTAACTGGGTTTCACAAACCAGATGGAAGTGTGTTTCTCGACGAACATGTAATCAGGATTCACCACTTACATGCAAGTGGATTTTGCAATCAACATATAACTGGTTTTGACGACACAGATGCACGTGGATCTCTTGACAGACATGCAATCGGGTTTAGCCACTCCCTTGCAAGTGGGTTTCGCTATCAACGGACAGTTAGGTCTCGCGACCCAGATTCAAGCTGCTTTCTTGTCCGGAACAGGATCTCTTCAAGCCCTGGTCACATAGCCATTAGTGAATGTAGTTGAAAGTAGGTGAACGTAGTGGATGCTACCGTGGATCAAACGTGGTGTAATTTTGGTAATCTATGTTGATATATTTTAAGGTATAGCACCTTTTGCCACTGAATGATATGGATAAATATGTTACGGTACGGATGTCAGTACGTTCAACTACATTCAGCTGCTTTCAACTACTGTAACCTCCACTACGTTCAACTACATTCAAATACATCCATCTATGTAACCATGACATTACAACGTGGAAGGGCCATGGTTGTGTGTGGGTCAAAGTATGCTAGAGTATGCTAGACTATGCTAGAGTATGCTAGATTATGCTAGAGGTATGTTCTACTGCGTTTGAAATCCAGCCTCTAACGTCCCGCTCTTTTGAACATGTCCAACAATTCAATCGGAGATCATGGCTAACTCACATTATTACCAAGTTAACATCAAGGACAAGTATGGATACCTGTATGTTCAACAACATTCAACTATGTTCACCTATGTTCAACTATGTTCAACTATCTTCAACTACGTTAAAATACGTTCAACTACCTTAAACTACGTTCAAATACGTTCAAATACGTTCAAGTACGTTCAAATACGTTCAAATACGTTCAAATGCATTAGCCTCCACTATGTTCACCTACATCCACTAACATATATGTGACCAGGGCTTTAGACTGGCTTAAAGCCTGATATAAGGTAGGATGTGCATTGCATACCGTGGGTCCGGAAGTGTACTGAGCACTTCTCAGCAGCATTCCATAATGTGCGCTGTGAGATTGGGCACCGGAAGTGTGAGAGGGAAAGCACACAGCTGCATATATACATATGTATGTTTCATATGGGGAAGGCGTTGCAGACTCCTCCTGCAGCATGCTGCGGGTATTGCTGCTAAACCACTTTCCATGCTCACACCACGTCTGGATCGATCGTGATATGACATTATTTGCCCTGACTTTGAAATAGGTTGGTTGGTTTGTTGTTGGCAATTTTACGTCCTGGCAACATCTAAGGTCATATCAGGGTGGGTACCGACTTGTGACAGTGCACTTTCACGGCAACTTTGTGGTGCTGCCCCAATGGGAAATGAGGTTGCCGGCACCGTGACATGATTTCCTACTCAGTCACATTATCCTGACACTAAGCTAACCAGTCCTTGTGCTATGTTATTAATGCCAAGCTCCAGGCTAGGAAGTGACAACTATCAATTTTATATGTCATTGGTTTGACTCGACTGGTTAGCGAACTCCCGATCTCCAGCATGCGAGACCCGCAGTTTACCGATTCGGACACCACGCCCGGAGACAGTTCGCATTGATCGCACCACTGGATGTGGGGTTGAGAGGGTCATGGTCGCACATTGGAATCCAATTTTCCAGACAGCGTTTGTTGCAAAAATGCTAGTACTCCAGGCTCTTGTCTGCTATCTTTTGGACTACACTATGTCGATCTGAGTCAGTCCCCCTGCCAAGGGTTCGCCTTCAGTTGTGTGTTGTTGTGCTAGCTGTAATATCAGTTGTTCACAAGTTAGTCAGTGATAGCTACCTATTGTGCTAACTTAACCAAATGGTGGATACCTATTAGTGATATGCTAACTTTCTCCAAATGGTGGATAGCTGTTAGTATTACACTAACTTTCTACAAATGGTGGATACGTATTAGTAGTATGCTAACTTTTTCCAGGTGGTGGATACCTATTAGTATTATGCTAACTTTCTTCAAATGGTCGATACCTATTAGTAGTATGCTAACTTTCTCCAAATGGTGGATACCTATTAGTAGTATGCTAAGTTTCTCCAAATGGTGGATACCTGTTAGTAGTATGCTAACTGTCTTCACATGGTGGATGCCTATTAGTATGATGCTAACTTTCTCCAAATGGGGGATACCTATTAGTATTACGCTAACTTTCTCCAAATGGTGGATACCTATTAGTATTAAACTGACTTTCTCCAAATGGTGGATACCTATTAGTATTAGGCTAACTTTCTCCAAATGGAGGATACCTATTAGTATTACGCTAACTTTCTCCAAATGGTGGACACCTATTAGTATCATGCTAACTTTCTCCAAATGGTGGATACCTATTAATAGTATGCTAACTTTCTCCAAATGGTGGATACCTATTAGTGTTATGCTAACTTTCTCCAAAT
Source organism: Branchipolynoe longqiensis (assembly GCA_030323885.1). Taxonomy (NCBI): domain Eukaryota; kingdom Metazoa; phylum Annelida; class Polychaeta; order Phyllodocida; family Polynoidae; genus Branchipolynoe; species Branchipolynoe longqiensis. Next base: position 26,740 of record JASIRB010001522.1, read on the forward strand.
GCTGGATACCTATTAGTAGTAGGCTAACTGTCTGCAAATGGTGGCTAGCTATTAGTATTATGCTAACTTTCTCCAAATGAACCAGGTACAAATGGTTGCGATTTTAATGGTGCAGGAATACTATGTTCCCCTCAATTCCACTGCAAATTCTGCACAGCGAGGTTAGGTTCCTGAGGGAGGCATTCACGTGATATTATCAGTGATGAGGGTAGCAGCCCTGACGTAATCAGATACTATGGGACAACCATATATAAATGCATTTCAATCGACAAGGCGGTTGACTATGGCTCAGCTTGTTTGCTTTTCATTTACAATTCCATTACAGCAGTCGCTACGCTATATATATATATCCTTATATATAGTGTACTCGTAGCATACCACTAGGTATACCACGATTCCACCCTAATAATGTCTACTGTTTGATTGCACAATGCATGGTGGGTAATCTGTTCTGTTCTACTTCTTCACTTGCCATTAGGAGGATATTGGCTTAAAAAGATGGTTTTTATAGCGAATAATGAAAGAGGTTAGTAGCATCTGAAATTAGTAGATAATTAACGGAATGTTTGCACTAAACAAACCTGCGAATAATAGAAGTTAATGCTAAAGATATGTGTTAGTATTGTAGTAGTCCAGAGCCACATACACAGGTAGATATACCACAATTACACTCTCTATAGACACATCTATATCCTAGACGACATGTTAGCCCAACTGATTATGGACTATTGATTAATATCGATGAGCATAGCAGGGAAATAAATTCATGTAAAACGTGTGGCCTCTTCTCGATGTCATACATCTAATCGCGTGGCATTGTTGGAACATTTTCAGAATCGTCGTCTATATATAGATTGCGTGCATCGTGGACCCACCCAGACACGTGTCGACTAAGCTAATCACTGTCTCCCTGGCGGTGATGTTCATGTGCTGCCCCCAGGCGGGGACAGCAGGAGTGATGGCATGGCGCGTCTGCAACAAAGCCCCAGTGCCTGCAGCTACTGGAGTAAGTATGCAAACGACACACTGACAGCTAACCCCTGGTAGAACTAGAGCGCTTATCCTTCACTCCCATCGTAGTTCATGCCAACCGCACGTCCTCCCACAGCCCTCAGTTGTACATTCCTCCCTCTCGCAGCCTTCCTTCAAAACCGCTGTCATCCCAAATGAACACCACAATCGTCCATCCAAATCTCTTACCCTACAACTCCTCTCTCCCACATCATCGCCCCACACACTTCCTCCCTCTCACATTCTTCCCTCCTACACTCATCCGTCGTGCGTCGTCCTACACACATCCGTCGTGCGACCTTCCCTACATGCCTCCTTCCTCTCACACCCTTCCGTTCTGCACGCATCCCTCTTACAGCCATACCTTCAAACCATCTCTCTCACACCCTAAAGCTATTGTCACACCTAACCGGACTGAGAAGAAATCTATCGAAATGTATCAAAATGTAGCAAAATTGTGTAAATCGCCGCCGGGCTACCGGACGCGAATCGTATGCGAAACGGAAGAGACCCGGAGAGAATCGAACGCCAATCGGACGAGAACCGGACACCTATCGCACGCGTACCGGTCTGTTTTTCTTTTTACGACACGCCGAAAACATATAAATAGCGGCAGATCGAATATCCACAAATCACATCTTCGCCGGAATTTACCCTGTCAACATCGATTTTTATTGTCTCACAATTCCGGAGGGTACCGGAGACAAACCGGACAGGTACCGGACATGAACCGGACTAACCGGACACCTACCGGACACGTCAGTCCGGCGGTGTCCGGCAGAAGTTTTGAACACATTCAAAACTTGTACCGGAGACGGCCGATACCACCGGACACCGCCGAATGGTTACCGGACGGTACCCGGACATCGCCATACACAACCGGACAATGTCCGGGTCTCCTCCGGTTCCCCAGTCTGGTGAGGTGTGACAATGGCTTTACCTCTTACACGCCTCCCTCCCACATCCCTTCACCCATGCCTCCTCCCTCTCATGTCCCTGCCTCCTAACTCCTCCCTCCAACACCCCTCCCTCCCGCCCTCCTCTCTTGCAAAGTCTGCCCTCCTGCGCTCCTCGCTTCGCTTTCCTACCGCCCTCTCACCCGACCCTCTCCCTGCACTCATTATCCCCACACGCTATCTCTCTGACACTCTTCCCCCTACACTTCTCCTTCTGACATGCTTCCTTCCAGATCTTATCGCTATCACAACGCTTCTTCCTAGACTTCTCCCTCCAGCATCCCTCCCCTCAACACTCCTCCCTCCACCACAACTCCCTTCAATACTTCTCCCTCCAGCCCCCCTTCCCTTCAACACTCCTCCCTCCAGCACTCCTCCCGTTAATTGTCCTCCCTCCAGCACCCCTACCTTCAACAGTCCTCCCTCCGGTACTCCTGTCTTCAACACTCCTCCCTCCAGTACCCCTCTTTTAAAGACGCCTCCCTCCAGCACCCCTTCATTCAACACTCCTCCCTCCAGCACCCCTGCCTTCAGCACTCCTCGACCCAGCACCCCTACCTTCAACACTCCTCCCTCCAGTACCCCTGCCTTCAACACTCCTCCATCCAGCACCCCTTCTTTCAACTCTCCTGCCTCCAGCATCCCGGCCTTCAGCTCTCGACCCTCCAGCACCCCCCCCCCCCCCACATTCAACGCTCCTCCATGCCTTCAACTCTCCTCCCTCCAGCATCCCTCCTTTCAACTATCCTGCCTGCAGCACCCCTGCCGTCAGCTCTCGACCCTCCAGCACCCCACCACCCTTCAAGAGTCCTCCCTCCAACACCCCTGCCTTCAACTCTCCTCCCTCCAGCACCCCTCCGTGCAACACTCCTCCCTCCAGCACCCCTCCCTGTAACACTCCTCCCTCCAGCACCCGTTCCTGACTTCAACACTCCTCCCTCCAGCACCCCTCGGTGCAACACTCCTCCCACCAGCACCCCTCCCTTCAACACTCCTCCCTACAGCACCCATTCCTGCCTTCAACACTCCTCCCTCCAGCACCCATTCCTGCCTTCAACTCTCCTCCATCCAGCATCCCTCCTTTCAACTCTCCTGCCTCCAGCACCCCTGCCTTCAGCTCTCGACCCTCCAGCACCCCACCACCCTTCAAGAGTCCTCCATCCAAAACGCATGCCTTCAACTCTCCTCCCTCCAGCACCCCTCCCTGTAAGACTCCTCCCTCCAGCACCCATCCCTGCAACACTCCTCCCTCCAGCACCCATCCCTGCAACACTCCTCCCTCCAGCACCCATCCCTTCAACACTCCTCCCTTCAGCCTGCGTTCAACTCTCCTCGCTCCAGTGCCTCTCCCTTCATCACTCCTCCCTCCAGCACCACTCCCTTCAACACTCCTCCCTCCAGCACAAGTCCCTGCAATAGTCCTCCCTTCAGCACCCCTCCGTGCAACATTCCTCCCTGCAGCAACCCTACATTCAATAGTCCTCCCTTCAGGCCCCCTTCCCCAGCACTCCTCTCTCGCTCACCCCTGCCTCCTACCATCCTTCCTTCACTTTCCCAACTGCCCTTTCCCACTCCCTTCTCTCCTGCATCGTTCCTTCCCAGATCGCTCACTAGATCCCTCCCTCCCTCCCTAACCCATCCCAACCCCACCACCCACCAACCACCACCCACAAACAGGGCAGAGTGGCACGAATAGCCCGAAGCCTCGAGCTGTCTCTCTCACTGTATCGGCGCGAACCGTCAATTCAAAGGGAGGAGTGATCTCAATCGGGACCTGACCCTTCCCCCCGGCAGTGGTCGCCACTGGCTGCCGGCAATCATGTCCGGCCCCGAGTCTCTTCCCGCCCGGGACCGAAGTCTCAAGTGGCAAAGCGGCTTCCCGTCAGTCTCCTTCGGGGTGGCAGAGTCACCAGCTACAATGGGGCATTGCATTAACCCCCCCCCCCTTCCCCCAGCCCCCCCCCCCCCACCTCATTCCACCAACACCACCATACCCCCCCCCCCCCCCCGCTCCAACCCCACATCAGCCCCACTCCGCACCTCACCCGCTACATGGCCTGGAGCGTTGCACTACCTCCCCGCCCCCCTCCCCCACACGCACCTCCTCCCACCAACACCACCATCCCCCATTCCCCCCCTTGTTCCCAACCCCCCACATCAGCCCCACTCCATACCTCACCCTCTACATGGGGCGAGTATCACTAAAACTAAAGGTTCATTCACTAAATTAATGACAGAAATGTATTTAATCAAAACGCACGTGAAAGTCAGATTAGATGGGAAATGCAGGAGTCTAATACTTACTGGATGTTAGGGAAGTCATTTCCGATAGAATGGAACCTTATCGGGAGTGTACCTTCTCACTCCGACTTAGAACTCCGGCTGCTGTGGTGTAAATGCTGTAAGCATTTATCCATGCTTTCCAAATCGACGCAATATTTTCATCTAGGTTCAGTGGTCCAGAGAGAGAGCCATAGCTGATCAAAAGGTCCACTTCTGACAGCATGTAAAGTTGTGATTAAGAACCGACTACACACGTTGACATCTAGTTTCATAATGAGTTTTTTACGGTGCTTCCCAGTCTGCACTGGTTGCCTGTTTGCTGGTCCCGGCCCGCTGGCTCCTGTTGCGTCATGACTTAGTACATACATAACAATGCCTACTATTTATGTGGGAACTCTTTAGGCTAACATAATAGGTAGTCGCCCAGAACCTCAGATGAGTGAAGTTACTTTGAATGTCATTGCCTTTTACAATGGCTTCAAGCTTTTGCTCTAATTTCTAGATGCTTGTATTGGGTTAGTCATTATATTGTATTCAACTTTACTTTAGACCTATATTTGAAGTTATCTTAATTATACTGTCTTGTTAAATGCTCTGAAATTCAACTTGACTGTAGTGCCAGCAAAGTGAAAGGCTGGCCATGCCACCATGTGTGTGTCATCAGTTGTCATTTACTGAGGACATTTTTATGGCTCACTTGTAGTATGAGTGTCCTTACCAACAAGACCCGACAAACACATTATTGTGGGAATATGTGACCACAAGGGATGACCGAATCTGTAAGAGGTCCTGGGTGGGTTTGAATCCTGGCCGAGGCATTCCAATTAATTACTAAATTAATACTTGTGGCTACAGTTCATGTCAATCTGCATAGCCAAGAATAAGGAAATACTGTTTTTCTTTCCCCAGTCACATAGACGTTTGTGGACGTGGTTGAACGTAGTGGAGGCATCCGTGATGCTAACATACTCTAGCATACTCTAGCGTACCCTAGCCTGCTATAGCCTGCTCTAGTGTGTGCTTGTGTGCTCTAACTTACTTGGACAAAGCCATTAGTGGACATAGTTAGCTGAAGGTAGTGGAGGCTAACATAGTTGAACAAAGTTGAACATATTGGCATCCATACCATAACGTATGTATCTTTACTGTAACATATGTATCTGTACCCTAACCTATTTATCCGTACCAAAACCTGACATACCTGAACGTATTTCAATGTGGTTTATCATACTTACACCACATTTGACCCACGTTAGCCTCGACTACGTTCACCTACATTCAACTATGTCACTAACGCGTATGTGACCGGGGCATCTGAGTATCAGGACAATGTGACTGAGTATGTCTTGGTCTCATCAGACCAGTCCTCCAGGCGAGCAGAACAATTATACAACTATTATAATTAAAGCTGCATCGTTTGTAAGGTAGATTATAATGATCAACCAGATATAAGTATCTCAGAAAATGACAGAAACTCAAAACCATAGGACTATGCAACTTTAAGAGCGCGTTGCCATAAGTCGCTACTCTTATTGAGATTTAAAACAACCTCCGACCTCACATCTATATCCTACCACTGAAGAAGGAAGATTATAATACAAGTTACAACTCAAACAGAATAACAAACAAATACGCCGAACCCGCACCCTTCCATACTGCATAATTAACCTGCCTCCACCCCAACCCCACGCACACAACTCCCTCCTCCCCCACGCCCCACGCACACACAGCTAGCTGCTGGTCCTAGTGCATCTGTTGTTGAGATGCACCCCCTGCAGAGTGCAGTCACCGCCAGGATGCTTCCAGTGGGCACCCACGTGCCGGCCAGGTGGCGCTACGGGAAGGGGTGGCGGGACACGGCCGGGTATTCCCGGCGTGTGCGCCCGGGGACCCCTGCCGGACATTCCCGGCGTGTGCGCCCGGGGACCCCGGCCGGACTATCCCGGTGTGTGCGCCCGGGGACCGCGGCCGGACATTCCCGGCGTGTGCGCCCGGGGGTCCGACTGTCCCTTCGATTCGTCATTGTCTGCCTGAGATCAGGGCCTTACCTTGCTAAGGGGGTTGGTATTTGGAGGAGGGGGAGGGGTGTTCGCTGTGAGTAGTGTGATGAATAGCTGTAAAGCTATCTGGACCGATTGAACTTTCATCAGTGGAACAATGAAGCTTATTCATCACACGTGCCGGCCAGGTGGCGCTACGGGATAATACATATGTGTGTATATAGTACATAAGGAACAAGTGAGCCAATGAAACATGACCCACGATACACACGTATGTATGTATATAAGGGCTAGCTATAGTTCATAACAAACAAGTGAGGCATTAAAACATGATACACGCTACACATGTATGTATGTATATAAGGGGCATCTATAGTACATAAGGAACAAGTGAGGCAATGACACATGATCCAGGATGTACACTTATGTTTGTATATGAAGGCTAGCTATTGTTCATAAGGAACAAGTGAGGCAATGAATCATGATCTACGATACACACTTATCTATGTCTATAATGGCTAGATATAGTACATGAGGAACAAGTGAGGCAATGAAACATGATCCACGATACACACTTAGGTATGTATATAACGGATATATATAGTACATGGGGAACAAGTGAGCCAATGAAACCTGACCCACGATACACACTTATGTATGTATATAAAGGCTAGATATAGTATATGACGAACAAGTGAGGCAATGAAACATGATCCACAATACACGCTTAAGTATGTATATAAAGGCTAGCTATAGTATATACTGAACAAGTGAGCCAATGAAACCTGACCCACGATACACACTTATGTACGTATATAAGGAATGAATATGATCCCATACATTCTTCGAGTATGAATAGTTGTTATTGTTGGGATTAACAGAACTTGAACCTGACAGAATTATATCCTAGCAGTCGGCTTAGAGATTATTTTCCCTATAGGCACCCAATCATTTTTTTCCAATATATTGTCCTGATTCAGGAATGATGTTCTGCTCATATAGTTTATATTTATATGTGGGTTACATTAAGAGCGTAAATCTCCCACTGCCAAATATTGGTATTTCCCTACCTCCCTTTTATATTCTAGTAATTGAATCAATGCGACACTTACAAGTGATATATTGGCATTTATTTAGCATTTGTTCAGTTACAGCTACAGTCAGTTTAAAAATCTACCAAGATGTACGGACACTTAACCCTATCAAATATCTCTTAGAAGTTTGGTTGGGTAGGATGGCAAATGTTGGGGCTAGTAGAGCACCTATTTATTGTTCGGCAACGTGGGTCGATCAGGTTCAAACGCTGCATCAGATGGTTAGCATAGATGTTAAACTCTCCAGGTGGCATAGTGGGTAAATGCAAGCGACTGTTCAGGCCTTCAAGTATGGGTCACAGCAGGTTTGCGTCCATAGAAACAGCATGCTGCTGCTTCCGCATATTTAATTACCGATATTGACAATATGCACAATAGCACAGCGTATTGTGGTTGGTAGAGACACATGTTTTGGTCTCTATTTTCTTGGTTTTACTCAGCTGGGGTTAGAACGCATGACCTGCGTCATGGGAAACAGCCATTCAAGCAATCTGGGTCTCTCTATTGGTCACGCAATTCTCACTGCTGAGTATGAACATAAAGTGTTGTTTTGCAGTTATCGAAGCTGTTTCCAATCTGCTTCCACTTTTTGTATTGGTCATGACCTGATATTCCCTTTCACAACCGGGCATGGTGACCTAGTCGCTAGAGCATGGGCCTAGCATTTGGAAAGGTCGGGAGCTTGGTTCCTGGTCGAGTCAAATCAATGACTTTAAAATTGGTACTTGTCGCTTCCTAGCCTGGCGCTCAGCATTACTAGGATAGGACAAGCACTTCTTAGCTCAGTGTCAGGATAATGTGACTGAGTGGGATATCGGGTCATGGTGCCGGTGGCCTGATTTCCCAGTGTGGCAGCACTATGAGCACGGCTTGAGTCTGAACTGTCACAAGTTGATACCCGTCCTGGTATCACCTTAGATGTTGCTAGGAAGTAAAACAACAACAACCAAACAACACTTGCACATCCTACTCATGTAGGAGGATATTGCTGTAACCAATATAAGTTGCAACTTCTATGAATTTCTGAATATAAGCAACTACTAGATTTAATCCTAAAGGGAACCACACATGTAAATATTTTATTTGCGTACTTTACTTCATTAAACAATGTCAATTTCAATTATGGAAAATTGGTCTCCCTCATACCACTGTATCTTCACCTATCATAGTAATGTCACCATGACAGCTCATCATGCTGTCGGTCGCGATGCGACAAAGACTGCTTTCATTACTTGACTGCCGCTATCCATTTAGCTCTCTGCTGTGAGAGTTGCGTCCATGAGTCGGTCTTAATGTCTCTCAGCTTCAGGTTTCTCTTGATGGTATCTTTGAACCGGAGACGGGGGCGCCCTCTCTCTTTCTGTAGCCAGAAGACAGTTGAGAATAGAGGATCTGCTTTGGTAGCCTGTCTGATGACATCCTCATGAGGTGTCCAGTCCACCGGAGATTCTTTTTGATCAGAAGATCTTCCATAGAGGGCAGCCCCATCCGTTCGAGTATTTCCGATGCCATAATTGATATAGTGCATATCACTTTGCATACAATCATTGTTTAAATATGAGAACAATCAGTGCAGATTCAGGAACTTCTATTAACTATGTATATATCCTTATTGGAGAGACTTTAAATACTACTGTTGAGAAGTAATTTGGACACATCCACCTTTGCCAAGCATTTCGGACTTGGGACAGCGGATGCTCTGCATATTGAGTTGTGTGTTGCGACATCACAGGATCAATATGTAATCAACTATCCTCACCCAAGCAGCCAATCACGTCAGGCAGAACGAGGCCACCTAGCGGAGAAGCCTGGAACTTCGTTATCAATGAGGATCAATGCGCACAAGGAAGTTTCATTGGTCCATCTATGAAGAGGCTGGGAATGTTCACATTTATGTTATCATTTCCAGATTGTTATGATTTCCAGAAAATTCTATTCTAAGACTTTCAGCTTGATATTGAACCCTCCGTAGAATCTTTCCACATAGATCAAGTACTGAAATTTTCCTAACGAAATGGGGATGAAATAATGGAGGTCAGTCGTTACAGGCAGCCATAAATCTTATACCAATGTAAAATGATGCTAATTCAATGACAGTCTTGAAAACCACTGACTGGTATTCAACGTGATGAGGCAGTATAAAGGTAGACAAAAGCTAAGATTCCATATATGCGGCATGTGACATGCGGCATCTGAATTCGAATGCGGCATATGGCATGAATACTCATACGATTTTCAGTCTTTCTCGCTACGAGTTTGTGAAGGAAAGTTAGTTCCTGTTTGCTCTATGGTAATTAGAGCAGCATTCGCATTCCCATTCACACCGCTCGGTATAGGGAGCTATATATTTGCTGCATTTGCATTCACATCTGCATTCCCATTCATATTGACATTTGCATTTGCATCCGGACATATGCAAGCACCACTTTGCATGTACATGCTTTTTCGTTTTCCGTAGTGTGTGAGCAGCGTGCACTGCACTAATTACATGAACCCATTTCTCTATGTCATTGCCTTATATTCAGCAACATCTCATAGTATTTGCACCCAATAGACTACATCACCATTCCAGCCACGCAGTGCATTGTGCGATGTGTGAAAGATAAACAAACCTCTGCGAAGCACATGGCCAATGCTAAGACATTGGGTGCAGCTATGAAATGTGCTAGTTTCAGCTCATCTCAGCCCTTGTTTGAAACATAGAATACCAACGAACAAAAAATATATAATAAATTAAGATGTTAATCTTGTATCTAGCATTGCATTTAGATCAATCAAATCAGCATATCATATGCCATCTGCATTTAGATTGAGACAAATCTGGGCACGCAGATTAGTGTTAGATCCATAGCCAGTGTTAGTTTTACTCATTTAATTCATGTTTTTATCTAGACATTGGTTATATATTTCTTTGAAACAAATTGTTGTTGACACATTTGAAAGTTAAATATTTAGAACAAGAATTACTTATCTTTAATCAATGGTGATGTGAACATCAGCCTGTAAACTGACTGAAATTGTATGTTTCTCGGCTCACTCCCTATCTCTCCCATGTGATGTAAATTTTGCGGTGCCGCCTAGTGGTGGGTTTGATCGCCCCGGCTGCTGGTTAGTGTTTCACATGTAAACACATACGGTTATATCATGCATGGGATGGGTAAGCGTGGACACACATCAATATGAAATTGCTATGAACAGGCACACATCATCGTCGCCATCGTCACATATCTTTCACATTCATATATGCATTTGTGCATATATTATAGCATCTGTTTGGGCGGGGGAACAGCCAGCACACCAAGTGGTGGGTTTGATACTTTTGGTTACACGGTACGGGCTGGATGAGCCATCTTGGTAGTATAGGGTCTTTGTATAAACATAGACACTAATAAAGTCTGTACTAGACTACTAAATGACGGAAATGTACAATCCTCCAAGCATTGTTTATCCCATCATTACTAACAACCTACTTACTAAAACTACTTCATGTAGTCAAAAAACACACCTGAGGTATTAACCTTTTAAGAATAACCCTATAAGCTAACCACACTCTATCTAACAGAATAAACAAACCATTCTACTAACCTCACTACATCTCAAAATGTTAACTCCAACAACATGATAGTTTTGCAGTTCACAACATAGTAGGCATACAGACCTATGAAGGGAAACTATGCACCTAACCACTCTGTAATGTAAAGGTCTAATCAATACACATGTATGTATCAAGTGTGTAGGAATACAACATAGAACTGCTATTTTTGTGCTATTTTTGTATGTGAACTGTCAAACTATGCCATATGTAAGTCTTTGAATGTTTGATATTGTTATTTCAGCTGATTTGGGCCAGCTGCTGGTGACAATATCAGACTACATATGCATATATTGTAAATAACTGTATTGTCACATGGCTGGAAGACCAGTGCCACGGCACTGACAAAAGACTTTATTCAATGAATAAACTATATTTACAACAACAACAAAAATGCTTAAACATATTAATTATATTATGATATTGCATCCATCCATGTTTGTGCCACATTGTTAGTAATTTTGATTAAATCTAATGTTTACCCTATGCATATTGGCAAACTCAATGGTTGTCTGCCCTTGCTTTGCTGCCCACTCCGTTCTCAGTGCATGCACACTCGGAACGGTGATCTTGTCTATACTAGTTTAGTAGTGTGTTAGTTTTTCATCAGCTCAATAATGCTTATAGGATAAGGAGACAGTTGTGCAGAATTTCAGAGAGTAGGAGCCTACTTGAAAGAATCATCCGTGGAGTTCTTCAATAAATGTTCTCGCTGGTGGAGTGGTTAGCCTATCAGACATTTTTCTAGGTCTGACTCTTATTCTGAAGGTTGATGGTTTGATTTCCCATACCTCCACCTATGCCACTTTGGATTTCCACCACTGTGTATATCTTAGAGCGTCATTAAAGGCCAGTTGCTCTCATACTATGTCCATGTGGTGCTGGAGGTTAACAATCCCTTGCATCGGTAAAAGTATAGGCTTGGGCTTTCTATCAACCAACTGTCTAATGGTGTAAATGAGTCAGACTTATCCATGATAGGCAGTATACATCAAGAAAAAAAGCAAATGGTCCCGTATGGGCATCCAGCTAGGTGGAGGTTAACTATATTATATGCACAGTGCACTTTGGCACATTAGCTTTATTACACACGGTGAGAAACATACATGTATGTGTCGATATCTCACACTCATGGCATATATATAACTTGTATACTATGTGCTTGTATCTTCACCCTTTCACGTTCAAGCATCTATCTTGTTGACCACCCCAAACCAATGTCCATTTCACCGCTGTGTGAACAAACCCATCTATATATACATATAGAGTATACAGTATAACCCAGTTAAACCAAACCTGAAGGGACTCTAGAAATTTGCTTGGATTAACTGATCATTGGTTTAACCGAGCTTTGGCTTTGACTTTGACTTGGCTTTGGCAAGAACACGGGTGCATTATGAATGTAATATACAATGTATGTGGACACTTTGATTATTTTTGTCTATGTATATATAGTACAACCCCGTTAAACCAAGCTCGGTTAAACCAAACAATCGTTTAATCCAAACTTTTTTCGTCGGACCGGCAAAATACTATCATTTATCATATAAAAAAGTATCGGATGACCTTATAACCACTTGAAAGCTTGGTTTAACCATACCGGAAGTGGCCTGAGGTCCAACACGTTTGTTTGGATTAACCGATAATTTGGATTAACCGACTCTGGTTTAACCACCTTTTTGCATATGGTAAATGGTAGTATTTTGCTGGGCCGCAGAAAAAAGTGTGGATTAAACGATCGTTTGGTTAAACCCAACTTGGTTTAACGGGGTTGTACTCTACATGGGCTTAGCACACCTTTTCACTTTGGGATATTTATTACGCTGAAGTCCACTCTTCAGATTCGAACAACAACAACTAACTCATCAATCCCTCATCACCGCCCTATAATCCAACCAAGTAGTTTATGAGGCCAGAATTGTTCAGTCAATACTGCACACACACATATATAGTGATATTGGTTACTACTGGGCAGGTAAACAAAGATAATTGTCAATGGTCTGTCATTTCTACACTTCTGTTCTCGTGATCACCATTTAAATAATGCTCTATTTACAGCATTTATTAATGAAGAACTTAACCTGGGAATTACTTTTCATTCTCATATTTGTAGTGTTTTCTGTGGCGGATTGGTTAGAGTGTCTGACTTTCTTTCTAGGTCGGACTCCTAATCTGAAGGTCAGTGGTTCGATTCCATGTGCCTATTTGGATTTCCACTGCTGTGTATAACTTACAGTGTCATCAAAGGCCAGTTGCTCTCATACCATGTCTATGTGGTATAGGAGGTTAAAAATCCCTTGGGTCGGTAAAAGTGTAGGCTCAGGCTTTCTATCGACAAACTGGCTAATGGTGAAAACAAGTATATTCAGTCTTATCCATGACAGGCAGTATAAATCTTCAAGAAAATAAATAAATTGTTGTATTGCTCTAACTATAGACAATTTCATAGCACCAGGTCACCTTCAAACATTATTGGAATATCTGCTGTTTTGGATAGCAGCTCACTGAGTTGTAAGTTCTATGGAATAGGGTTAATCGATTATTTCCTGCATTAAGGTGCTCTGTGATGACAGTAAAAGAAGTACGGTTGTGGTTAACAGGTTCCTCTGCAGGATCTTTTGTGTCAAAGGTTTTACACCTAATTTCCGCCAGCATGGTGCCATCTGAAAACAGTACCAAGCACAAATAAGGCGGCTTCCTTTAATTTGAATTGAGTGGTTTGTGTGAAACTACAATGTCTGAACACTTTGACTTCTGGATACTGAATGGTTTATTCACGGCCTAGGGCTCACTCAACCCGCTGGCTAAACTATCCATGACGTCATCTCATTAGGAGACTCCTTTGTCTCAAACTCTGCATCTCGTTAACATATATTAGCCACACAGCTATACGTCTATTATGCATATATCACATCCCCCTCTCAAAGTATTTCTGAAACATGAAAGGTTTCAAAATAACCATCAACATACACAATAACATATATGCGCACTTAACTGAAACTCAAGTCCTTGCAAATGTCCAAGCGCCATATGGCACTGAAGTCCTTCACTGTCTGGCTGTAATGCCTCACGTCATAAACTGTCTATCAAACATTCAATATCAAAACACACAGCTGAAAATATAACTTAATCCTACATGCACATGCAATACGTGTAAACACTCCATCTACACTCAGCCACTAAGGTTCTAACCTGCGAACCTGCTTGCCGGCCTAATCAGCCGACCTGACCAATTAGATTAATGACGCTGACCTAGTTTGCGTCTGCCCAACCAGCTTGGGCCACAAACCCCCCCCCCCCCCCAAAGGCGCCCTAATAATCTGCAGTCGGTTCCGATATAACATATTACCTGACTCGTTCAAAATTTGATATTCTCTACCAGAAACACCAGTCCGACCCAAAATATCCCCTTTTTTCTATTCCCCAGCATGATTCTTGTATTTTTCCGATTCTTTTGGCAAGTGTCACACCGACTGACTTTATCTTCAATTTGCTTATTCATATTCGGCCAAAATATACAGTCCCGCACCAGCTGCTTGGACTTTGTCACACCCAAGTGTCTCTCATGCAATGCCTCAATAATTTCATCACGGAGACCCGGAGGAACCACCACCCGATTGCCTTTCATGACCAGATTATTTTCTATTGTTAACTCGTGTTTGTGTGGGATGTACTGTCTCAGACACGGTGGTGTCTCTATGCATGTAGTGTCCCACCCATCTTCAATTTGTGAGATCAGCATGGACATGGATACATCCTTTTCATACTCTCTGACAATCTTACTTAACAAACTTGATGATTGAATGTCCACTGCAGCAATGCAGAATGTGTCATCGAACAGGTTACCATGACCTACTTTGGCACTATGCACCCTGGACAACGTGTCTGTAAAAAATCATCAAAGAACCCTTCACATGACATAGCTGATTATTGTAATTCTGCAAACGCATTCGCATTCTCTGCATCTTGGCCGAAAGTTTATGAATTGGTTTCTGCATTATCACCACTAACGGCTTGTGGCCCGTTTGAATTTGAACTTCTTTGCAAAGATATACTCATGAAACCTCTGGCATCCGAAAAATATGGCGAAGATTTCTTTCTCAATAGTGTCATAGCCACACTGCGCTGAGTTAAGCGCACAAGATGCGAGTGCGATTGGCTTGTCATCTTGCATTAACATGGCTCCCAAACTTGACTGACAAGCATCGACTTGAATAACGTTGTTTTTTTTTACATTGTAATACCACAACACAGGAGCAGTTCTTAACTTTTCTTTCAACTTATCAAACGCGCCCTGCTGTTCGGTCTCCCAGTGCCACACAACGTCCTTATCCAGGAGTGTGTGTAGTGGTTTGGCTATCTTGGACATGTTGGGTATGATGCGCGAAAAGGAAGAAGGCAAGGCGGAGGTGGAAAAACAAGGCGTTTATTGGACGCCTCGGCAAGGAAGTCATACAGAGGAGCAAACACCAACAGTAAACAGAGGAGCTCATGAGGAGCAGAAACATAATGGAAAGGGCTCATGAGGAGCAGCGAGCAAGTAAATGTACAGGGGCCCTCAGGAGGCAAAGTCAGAGTCCGGTAGTGAGTCTGGTAATGAGTCATGTGAGGGCGGCCGAGGAGCCCTCCACCAGCTGGGAGAAAGAAGGTAAGAAATAGTTGGGTGGGTGGGTGGAGGAAAAAGGGGGGCAGAGCGGCTAGGAGGCTGGAAGGCGAGTGGCTGAGGGTGGCCGGCGGGCGGCCTTATAAGGGAGGGCCGGAGGGCGACGGCAGGTGAGGTGTGAAAGCAGCCGGCCCGGGGGAGGGCGAGGGAGAGGTGAGCAGCGGGCGTCGGGTGAGGCGAGAATGCTGCGCGACAGCCCGGGGTGGGGGAGGGTCTCTTCCTCTCCTCGCATCAAACGCAATGCTTCGCATTACGACCAAACTTGTGTACATATCCAACCATGCCCAGGAACCCTTGGACGCCTTGTTTGTCACGCAGCTCTGGCATGTCAACTATTGCTTGTATTCTGCCTGGATCAGGCTCCACAGGGTAAGTTGATGCCCATACTCACGTAGCTTCACAGTGTAGTCATTAGTCTGACTAGCCGCAAACGGCTCGACGTCATTTGTCCTCCTTGCCCTTCCAAATTTGTCCTACCACCGGTTCCCAACACGTGATCCGATAAGCTCGCGTGATGCCAAGCAAGCGGCCTGCCGGAGTTGCGCCGCTCATCTATCTGCTACCTGCATCATCCAACGCATTGGCCGTTTTGGCAATAATGTTGTCAATCGTTTTGGTAGGGAAAGGCCCTCTCTTTATCGCCTTGTTCAACTTAGTCGGATCCAGACAAATCCTTATCTTGTTTGGTTTGTTTACGATAGTTATGGAGTTAACCCACTCGGTAGCTTCATCTTGTTCAACTATAACACCTAACTCTACCATGCGATCAAGCTCACTACGTACCTTACCCTGAATGGCTAACAGAATCCGTCTAGGCGGATCAATAACAGGTTGTACAGATTTATCGACATGAATGACAACATTTGCTTTGATCAACCCCAAACCCTGAAACACATCTTTGTATTCGCTTACCAGCTTCTCCGCCTGAGCACTAGGACTTGGAAATGTTTGTCGGCACAGCACAGTGCACCTCATCCACATGCACCAGCAGGTTCAATGTCACACAATCCTGCTTGCCCAAAATAGGCTGACAGTTCTGTACCACTTGGAACTTGAGCACTCTGTCGCCGATGTCCAGCATCGCCTCCCTGTCAGGAGTGATCCGATGACCCAAGAACATCACCAACAAACACCTTGTGTTTGTCAGCTGCCCGGGAGCAACTCTGGCGAAGACATACCTTGGCAGCACGTTCACCTCCGACCCGTTGTCGAGCTTGAACTTGACAGGACAACCGTTCACCCGAACGATCGCGTGCCACAGCTCGGCATCCCGCTCGGCACCATGGTCCATGGCACCGACAACCAGATCCATTACCAGTACATTGACCTCCGCTGGATCTGGATCTTGCTCAGCATTGTGGGGGTCGGGCTCTTCAACCGTAAGCTTGTTGACTCTGCTCAGTCTGCTCAGTCTGCTCCTGCAGACCTTACCGAAGTGCCCAATCTTCTTGCAGGCTATGAAAGCCTTGCCTTTCACTGGGCAGATTCCCCAGCGGTGTTCATATCCACACTTCTGGCAGCGGATCTTGAACTCTCCTGCACCGGCGGCGCCGGCATTCCAAGATGGCAAATATCAAGATGGCATCGCCGATGACCGAACCGCCGGTGCACCTGTTACACGCAGTAGCATAGTTCCTTATTAAATCAATCTCCTTACTTTCCTCCAACAGATCTGAACTGAACTCACTCATTTGACAAATACTGACACATTTTTCCAAAGTTAACTCAGTAGTTTGCAGCAGTTCTTTACACAAATTCACATTACTCACACCAGCCACTAACCGATCGTGCAACAGTGACTCCTCCACCGTACCATATTCGCAATCCTTTACACTGTCTCTCAATGCTGTGATGTACGTAGCCATATTTTCTGTAGCCTGATTATGCGTATTAAACTTATATCTTGGGATGATAAGACTGCATTTTCCTACACAATATGTCCGAAATGCCTCCGTCAGTGGCCCGATCCTGTCTTGATCAGCGAGCGCGATATTCATATTGGCGAAAACGTTTTGCGCTTCCTCGCCAGCAACGTGAAGAAAGATGCAGCATTGCACTCGTTCTGTCTTCATTACGACACCTGCAGCTGTGGCGTATATGTTGTATGCTCTGATCCATGTTTTCCAGTTTGATCTCGCGTTGTTGCTGAGGACAAGCTGACCAGGCGGCCGCAATCCCGGCAACGTATTAGCGGCATTCTTCCTCATCTGACACCATGTGAAAGTACAACGTCTGAAAAGTTTGACTTCTGGATACTGAATGGTTTATTCACGGCCTAGGGCTTGCTCAACCCGCCGGCTAAACTCTCCATGACGTCATCTCATTAGCATACTCCTTTGTCTGAAACTCTGCATCTCGGTAACATATATTAGCCACACAGCTATACATCTATTACGCATATATCACAGTTTGGTATGTGAGTGACAATATGGCAACATAGGATGTAAAGCGAATAGTCACTCAATGCCAGCTGACACTGTGGGTATATTATTGTTCTGTGGACAAGTTTGTATGCAGGATTCCCACCATCAACCTGTCTTTGGAATAGAGTACCAAGATCTATTGTTGCGGGGAGCAGATCGTTGACCTGCTCTGAGGAAAAGGTATATTTGCTTTTGGCGATGTTTGGGGAAATGGACACACTGTTAACACTGCTCACTGGGATGAATTGAATGGCAAGATGTAGGCTGAAACATTCACAGAACTCCCTCTATAAACCCATCCTGACCTATCTATATATATACATATGTATATAGTTTGTATATATGACCGTATATGCTAGTGTAGGGAAACCAGCCAGATGGCTCGACAGTTTGCCGATATGCACAGTGCAAAACGTCAGTTTTATTCAAAATTAATAGAAGTGCAAAACCATAACTTAATCAATTTAGTATAATCTGGTTGGTAAACATGTCTTGAGTATGTGTTCCAAGTGGTTTGGTTCTAGGTGATGTAGTTTTAGAGATATTTCACTTTTTCTGTATGAAGATTGCTCACAGGCAGTGACAATGCATTGAATTTGCAGGTACGCACAGTGCAAAACGTCAATTTTATTCAAAATGAATAGAAGTGTAGAAGCATAACTTCATGAATTTAATACAATCTGTTTGGTTTGTTTCTAGGTGGTGTAGTTTTAGAGATATTTCATTTTTCTGTATGAAGATTGCTCACTGCCATTGACAACGCATTGAGTGTGCAGGTACACGCAGTGCAAAACGTCAATTTTATACAAAATTAATAGAGTTCAGAACCCTAACTTTATAAACTTAATATAATTTCTTTGTTAACCATGTTTTCTATATGTGTTCCAAGCTGTATGATTCTAGGTAGTGTAGTTTTAGAGATATTTAACTTTGGCTGTATGAAAATTGCTCACATCCATTGAAAACGCATTGAGTTTGTAAGTATGCGCATTGCAAAACATCAATTTGATTCTAGATTAATAGAAATGCAGAACCCTAACTGTATAAATGTAATATAATCGCATCGTTGAATATGTTTTATATGTGTTCCAAGCAGTTTGTTTATAGATGGTGTGGTCTTAGGGATATTTCACCTTTTCTCTATGAAGATTGCTCCTAGCCATCGAGTTTGCAGTGTGACAGTGTGTCGTCCTGCAGCCAAGCAGCACGCGCACTGACCTAAAAACCTATGCAGATGTCATATTAAATAGGTCTATAGGTGGCGCTTGGTGCAGAGCCTCTCCCACTGTCTCGTGTGTTCTGTCTCACTGCGCCGTGGACACACACCGGCTCTCTCCGACTGTGGTAGTTGACTTTATTTACTTTGTATTATCTGTTGAATTTGGGAGGGCAGTGTATTAATTACCTGTGTATTAATTACCTGTTGTTTGACTAATTATATATTGTTTGACTATTGATGACTGTCCGAAATAAAACACATGTTGCCCAGTCTACCGTTGTCGGTGCTTACTTCCATGTGCATATATATCATCATCATGCTGTCGGTCGCGATGCGACAAAGAGTGCTTTCATTACTTGACTGCCGCTCTCCATTTAGCTCTCTGCTCTGTGAGTTGCGTCCATGAGTTGGTCTTACTGTCTCTCAGCTTCAGGTTTCTCTTGATGGTATCCTTGAACCGGAGACGGGGGCACCCCCTCTTTCTGTAATCAGAAGACAGTTGAGAATAGAGGATCTGCTTTGGTAGCATGTCTGATAACATCCTCATGAGGTGTCCAGATCCACATTTCATGAAAGCTGCCTGCAAACGTGTTGAAGTGCTGCTGGCTTTTGCAAGTTACCAGCGGCACTTTCTCGGGGAGCATATATATATGTAATCATATATCTGTATATATACACTAAAACTTCTCTAACCGACCATGTCCACATATCGACCACTCCCCTATATCGATCGCTATATTTGAGTCCCAACAATACAATTATAACCATATTCTAACTCCCTAAACCGACCACCTCTCTAAATGGACCACTTAAGGTCGGTACCAAGATCTGTTGATTTAGAGAGGTTTTACTGTAGTATATTGGTAAGCAGGAATTGCACCTGGTATGTGGTGAGCGCACTGCTCTGGAATTGACAGAGAAAACATGTGTTACTATTTAAGGGAGACTATTCTTATTGACATTGACCTAGTTGTACCTTGCATACAAATACATATATCGTTGCTGCTGCTGGAAGGATATGCATCATGGCAGCAACAATGGAAATAATAACAACGGCGATAACTTCGTTTTCCGAATGCCAAGAATTTCAATTATAGATACAGAAGGAATAAGCAATGTTCACGGAAAAAGAGAAGTGATTTCCCTACTAATACTAATAGCCATGTCATTGTGCATACGGTATGACTTACGCTATGGGTTCTCAGAAAGTAGCAGAACTCATTTTTATTTTTTGTTTTTTCTTGATGGTTTATTTTATTTCATTTCTTTATTGATATATTATTTATTCTGCCCATATCTATTAAGCTCCATTGAGGGTGCTTGTTTTCGCCGCTGGACTGCTATGAAGCTGGTTTGATACTTATATTTGTTATTGTTTTATGTTAGTTTCTAGGCTAATTCTGCACATCTCTTATAGTTTAGAAATAATTTGTATTTATTAAGATTTTTGATTGATCTTGCTACGTGGTGTTGTTTGTTCCAGGCTTGGATGGCCATAGCAAATGTATTCCTTTCATGGATTGTTGTGTTGTATATGACTTCCTTTAGCCCTGGGGCATCCATGTGCCTGGTATTTCTTGGCGCAGTCATGGTGTGATCTGCCTGGGTTGTGTAGTGGTGAGCAAGTCATTTAAGGTGGAGTTCCCTCCTGCTTGCTAATAGTGTTGAATTGCATTTTAGCTGTAGGTCTACTGTTGGGTACCTTCTGTGTAATTAAAGGCATATTTTAAGGGCTATATTTGGGCAAACGGCCAAGGAAAATGGAAGCCCGGAAACAATACATCTTTTCGGTCTAGTCAGAGCAAGTGCTATACAGTGGAGCCAATATGATTTAAAATAGAAGTTCATTAATGTATTGACCCTTCCCTGGCTCTATTTTGGAGTACTTGTAGCTTGTTCAGGAGGCTTGTGTTTTCCCCCATGTATATTATGTCCCCATAGTGGAAGTATGGGAGGATCATGCCTTTATAGATTTTAAAATTGACATGTTCTCTGTTATGAAGTACCCTACTTTTCAGAGTAGCCATATCTTATGGTTTGCTTTTTTGATTGTGTTTGTTATGCAGCTGTCATAGGTATTATTACCATTGCCATTAACAAATATGTTCATACTAGAACTTGTTTTCAATGCTGAACAGCTTTACTCATCAGTGTGTGATTTATTGTTTTGTGTGTTTTTTTTAGTAATTTGCAAGTGTATTCATCTCTGAGGTACCTAGTAGCGTTCTGGTCAACAATTACCACTTTTGATGGGTAAGATATTGACACCCCAAAACCCTCTAATGGCTATGATGTTCTCAATTGGTTCCTGGCGTCATCATCATCATCCTGATGTCAGTCGCGATGTGACAAAGACTGCTTTCATTACTTGACTGCCACTCTCCATTTAGCTCTCTGCTGTGAGAGTGATGTCCATGAGTCGGTCTTAATATCTCTCAGCTTCAGGTTTCGCTTATATATATATATATAGATTTGTGTGTATGCTTCAATCTATTTGTGTTACTATTATTTTAGCTCAGTCATCCACAAACTGGTGCCTAGTCCGATGGCAGGTAGTGTTTGCATCATATCAAGAACCGCATAGGTGAACAGGAATTAGCTTAGAGTTAATATATGTCTACTATCCCTCATAGCATTGCAATTTTCTGCTGGTTTTCTAAACATATTGTGCATTGAGCTTCCTCTTTGACAACATCACTCGACTATTTACACCCAATCCTTCTCAAGGATTTACCGGGAGCAGTGGCTAAATCAGTAGAGCGTGGGGCTGGCGTGTGGGAGATAATCAGTTTGGTTGAGTCAAACCATGACTTAAAGTTTGATACTTGTCGCTTCCTAGACAGGCGCTTGGCATTATTAGGATAGGGCCAAGACTGGTTGGCTCATTCTCAGCTAATGTATCTGAGTGGCATATCATTTTCCTGGTGGCCTGGTCTCGTAATTGGGCAGCACTATACAATTATCATGAGTATGCACTGTCACAAGTCGCTACTCTATCCTCATATGAGCTGAGATGTTGCCAGGGTGGAAAACTCCAAAAATCAACCAAACCAGCCAGCACCTCGAGAATTGTGTTATATGGAATCACCTCAATAAAGATTTCACTCTGACATCAGAGTCTGGGTTAAATGTGTGAAACCAGGAAGCAGAGCACAGACCGCGCGTGTTTTGCGGTTATTTGTGTTTGTAATAAAAGAACATGGCTCACATTGGCTGATACATGGGACTTAGTGAGAATCCCTCCGATTGATGGAAGCAATGAATATTCTCAGTGATTGCACCAATTACATCTCATCATCCAAGTAAAGCCAGACATGAGCCAGAAGAAATGAACCCGTTATTCTCTAAAACTGGGCACCACATATTTTATTTCCGCGTTGCAATGCTGATAATTAATTCTTTATTTTATTTTATTGATAGCAAGTCAAATATTTATTGTTGCCTATGTGTATTAAGTGTGTTAGGACTAATCTATATATTTACTTCATTCCACCAAATTTATCACAACTATACTTCTATAAGTCTGTGTTAAAGTCAAAATATAAAAACGTACACATTAACAACATCCATTTACCCTAACTGCTTTTCAAACTATTTCTTGTAAGATATCATGGATTGCTTAACTGTAATCAATAATCTGTTGTTTGAATTTATTGTATAAGCTCAACATATATTTTAGATAAGTCTATGATTTCCCTGTTACACGAGTGATATTAACGTATCACTGTCTTTTTATAACTCGTATACAAGACTGTATACGGCTGTAAGGCCAAAGCAGGCTCCGGCTATACTACTTCCTGATACTACTCTAGTTCCCGGTTTTGACACCAGGGGACTATTGGCGCTGCCTGCACTGCTGGGCTGCCGCTGCCTGCAGAGCTGCCACTTGCTCCCTTGGCTCCACCCGAACAACTACTGTGCGTTTTGCTGCGCGGTGCTTACTGCTGCACTCGGTGTCTATGGCTAAGCCGGTAACTGACTACTGCGGGCCTTGTGGGCAAAAGCATAAGTTGCCGGTGAATGTGTTATGTCCTGTAGGCAAGGCAGCTGCTAAGCGGGCAACTCATGCACACCCTCAACAAGAGGGTGATATGGCTGAAAGTCAGGTCAAAGAAGAGGTGCGTGCCATGGGTGCGACAGGCCACAGGGAGTCGGAGGACGAGCAGGAATTGCAAAGAAGAGTAGACGCGTTAGAAAAAAAAAGGCGGGTGGCAGAGCTGTTGCAGCGTCAAGACGCGTTGGAGGACGAATTGCGGAAAATGGACGTTTCAGCAAAAGAAAGGGGGCGGTGCCGGTCGGGGCATGCGCGCCGGTGCACGCGACGGCGCAGGTCGTCCTCGTCAAGCTCAGGCAGCCGCACACCAAGTACTGAAAGACGCCGTCAGCGTAAGTGGACACTCAAACACTATATAGTGGACAGGAAGCAAATTAAAAAGTTAAATGCTTATGAGCTTATAGAGTCAAATTGTGCGTGGTTTTCTGACACTAGCGGTTATGACGATGTTGAGTCGTGTCATGCGCTGTTGAACCATATAAGCTATCTCTGTACGAAGGCAAAATTTAATAACTTTAATAATACGGCTCATGTAGCTTACGACATGGAAGTGCGTAAGTTGGCGCAGAAGCAGGGGTTTGCTGCATTCGCCACCGGTAATGGTGACTTGGCTCTGCGTCACTATGCGTTTGAAAACATTAAAGACGTTAAAAAAGCTTCAGGGGATTCGTCAAAGTCGTCCAACGCGTCGTCAAAATTATTTACGCGTGACGGGAAGAAGCCGTGCTTTGCTCACAACGGGGACTCGGGGTGTGTGCAAGATGAAAAGACTTGTGACTTTGGGCACTGGTGTTCCCGTTGTGGCAGTCGCAGCCATAAAAGGGGCAATTGTCGGAGAGACTGAAGATGCAAGAAAAAGGCTCTGAAATTTCAATTAAATGGACTCCATGCTGAATTTAATAATATAATTGTGAATGATAATGATAATAATACTACGCATTTTGAAATTCTTGATAATCCGCTAGTAATGAATGTGGAGGGGTGTGCTTCCATCACTCTACTAGAGATTGGCTCGGGCAATGTTCAAATTCCTTTGACGCGTAATAAGACTACAGGTGAGTCAGGTTTCCAATTACCTAATTGGAACCCTGTAGTGTCTAATTGGTTACAAGTGTCTAATAGCCCAAGTGCATACACATTAACTGCTGTTGATAGGCATTCTATTGTTAGGGTCGAGTGCATTGTAATCGTAGCTGAAGCGTGTTTCAAAGGTGTTTGTGACTGTATACATTGTGTTGCTACTGTGCCGGTGCAATTCAAACCTTGTCGAGTTTTTGTCGAATCATTTTTTCGTGGGGACATTGATCCTGACTGGGAATACATATTGCATGGAGCCATATTTGGTTTCAAAATAATCAATTATAATTTTTCGACTAGTTATAATAATACTTATTCTGGTAAAATTGATCTTGACCATTACGCGTTCATTATGCGTAAATTAGAATCAGAATTAGGGAAAGGTTACATTTCACGCACTGATAAATTACCAAAGTGCTCTCATAATTTGCTTTGTGTTCCGAAACCTGGTAAGGATGGTTATAGGGTTATTATAGACTGTAGTAAGCCTTACATGCGTTCTGTTAATAATTATGTTTCTGATACCTGTTGTAAATTTAAATATAAGATTGAAATGTTGGTTCAGGGAGATTATATTTCAGTAATAGATATAAAGGATGCTTACAGGGCTCTGACTATACATCCATCAGATAGAGAGAAGCAGGGATTAATATGGACTATAGGTGGTAAAAAGGTATATTTCCTAGATAATCGCCTGTCGATGGGACTTTCTTCTAGCCCGTACATATTTAGTAAAGTGTCTGAATTTGTTTATCGTTGTGCTGTGAGA
Organism: Branchipolynoe longqiensis; assembly: GCA_030323885.1. NCBI lineage: Eukaryota > Metazoa > Annelida > Polychaeta > Phyllodocida > Polynoidae > Branchipolynoe > Branchipolynoe longqiensis. Next base: position 51,881 of record JASIRB010001522.1, read on the forward strand.
CAGGGTATTGACAGGTTGGTGAACTATTTGGACGATTTTGCTGTGCTCGGGTCGAGTTATGGGGACTGCGTTACGCGACAGCTTGACTTAATGGCTATACTACGTAGGTTGGGATTTTTTATAAGTTTCCCTAAGCTAGTAAATCCTGCTACCGAAGTTACATATTTAGGTATACAAATAGATACAATTGCTTTGAAAGTAAGGCTGCTTTTGGACAAGGTGTTGAAGTTAAAGAATCATCTTCAAATTTTTGAGACTAGGACGAAGGCTACACATAGGGAGTTGGAACGCCTTGGGGGTCGGCTTTCGCATTGTTCAGTAGTAGTGAAAGGGGGTCGATCTTTCTCTACTAGAATTCATGATGCAGTTAGAGCCTTAAAGCATCCATATCATAAATATAGAATTAACTGTGCTTTTCGTGAAGAGATTTCCTGGTGGTTGAATTTTGTCGACAAATTTAATGGTGAAAAACGAATGTTGAAAGCTCAGACAGAAACTTTTGCTGTATATACTGATGCTTCCTTGTCTGGTTATGGGGCATTGCACAAAATGGATTGGTGTGTAGGTTTTTTTAAATAAAAGTGAGGTTATTAATAAATTGTCGCACCATCAGGTATATGCCCCAAATGACATTGTAGATGAAAACATTAATGTGAAAGAAACGTGGTCAGTTGTAGCGGCAGTGGACCGTTGGGCTTGCCACTGGCAGGACAAGAATATAATTTTTGTCACGGATAACAATACAGTCAGGTCAGCCTTGGTGAAGGGTACTGCAAAAAATCCCATTATATTGAAGTGGTTAAAGCAGATATTTTGGGTATCTGTCCGCTATAATTTTGATATTTTTTCAGTCCATGTAAGCACTCATGATAATGTCATTTGTGATAGTTTGAGCAGATGGGATACTCCCCTTCAGATTCAGAGAGTCCAGGGTGTGGATAAAATTGAAGGGTTGTGCTGTTCGCATTTGTTTCATGTTAAAGTCGATAATAACGCTCATTTGTAGAATTGCTGACGTTGCAGAGGGAAGTCGAAACAATCGCCGCGCACTACTACGCGATGAACAGTCGAGTGACGCGCTCGGTGCAATTGAAAAAATATTTTAAATTTATTGAGGAATTTGGAGGGTTGCTGGCACCAGTGCCTTGTCCTGCAAGCCAGGTATCATTATATATAGCTTGGCTATCTCATTCTTTGTCCTATAGTTCAATTACTAATTATTTGTCTGCTTTGAATTTTTTCTTACGTTCTGAAAATGCTATTCCGATAGATTATAAAAATCATACAGTTAAAACCACTCTTGGAGGGGTTAAGCGTCTACTAGGGTGTCAGGTGCACACAGCAAAACCTTTATTACCTAGGAACCTGTTGGTTATGTTTAGGTTTCTTTCTCAGTCGATAGGGCATGTAGCCACTAGGGCTGCGATTTTGACTGGGTTTCGGGGATTGCTCCGGAAGTGTCAGCTAACGCAGTCAGACTCAGTCCTATTACGCTCAGACTTTCAGCTTTTCTCTTGGGGCATGTTAGTGTCGGTAAGAAGGTCGAAGACTATACAATTTGCTCAGAGGCAACTATTAATCCCTATAGCGGTGATGAACAATGCTGAGTTATGTGCGGTACACTGGACAAAATTACATTTTGCACAGACCCCTGTGTCCGCTGACGCACCGGCGTTTCAGGTGCCTTCTCCTGCCGGTGGGTACATGCCTTTAACTTATTCAGTTCTCCAAGCTACTATAAAATTTGTGTGTGCCTTGTCAGGACTAGATCCTCATGATTTTCCGTGTCACTCCCTCAGAAGAGGTGGTTGCACCTTTTTATGCATGCAAGGTGCATCAATAGAGGAGCTTAAGGCTCAGGGAGATTGGCAGTCAGAATGCGTATTTAAATACATTGCCTTGCCTTTGGCAGACCGCATTTTGAATGACATGCGGGCAGTTAATGCAATTGATAGCTGTACGTTGGTAGACGGTTAGTCGTCTATCGCACTGGTTTTTTTTTCTTCTTCTTTCTTTCTTTCTTCTTGGCTGGTTGGGCGTGCGCCCTTGGCAGTGGCCAGCCAGATGTCAGTTGACGGTCATAGGACCAGTTACAATGATTGATAATATTGATAATTAATTATGGAGCTGTTGCTCAACTACTGTTATTATGAATTATGCGATATTGCCTTACACGGCTTCACCATGCATTGTGTTTAAGCATGGATAAACTGATGTCGCCCTTCTTATTCTAGCCTCTGCTTCTTACAACTTGTATACAAGACTGTATACGGCTGTAAGGCCAAAGCAGGCTCCGGCTATACTACTTCCTGATACTACTCTAGTTCCCGGTTTTGGCACCAGGGGACTTTTGGCGCTGCCTGCACTGCTGGGCTGCCGCTGCCTGCAGAGCTGCCACTCGCTCCCCGGCTCCACCCGAACAACTACTGTGCGTTTTTTTTTTTTACGGTAGGCAGTGGCCAGCCAGATGTCAGTTGACAGTCAGGACCAGTTACAATGATTGATAATATTGATAATTAATTATGTAGCTGTTGCTCAACTACTGTTATTATGAATTATGCGATATTGCCTTGCACGGCTTCACCATGCATTGTGTTTAAGCATGAATAAACTGATGTTGCCCATCTTATTCTAGCCTCTGCTTCTTACAAGGTCTATATACAAAAAATGAAATAGTATTTATTTCAACTGTAACATATTGTAAAATATTCCCATAATCAGCAGAGGGGGAACTGCAAATCCTCCTTTAGTAGTCTGTGTGGCCAGCCAAAAGTGTGTGTACATGTATGTTGTGTATATTTATGGCTTGGCCCATGCTTGAGAGCAGGTAATTATAGACATAGGGATGATTAGCAGGTATGGGTGTGAGTGCACTCATGGCCTGGCTCTCTGCTGAGGTAGGGGTCAATGCACACAGGGGTCAAGGTTGGTGGTGTCCACAGGTCAACCAGTTCTGGTGGTGGGCAGAACACTGGTGGTCATGGTAACCAGAAATGATGAGTCCCTATTGGAGGAACTGGGAATGCTGCATCCCTATTGGTTGAAGTTAACAGCATGATCCTATGCCAATAATCAATGTCCATATATAATAAACCAGAGGCGCTTGGACTCTCTCTGACACTCTGACTTTTGCTTTACTTTCTCTCTTTCTTTCTGTATGTTTTGTTGTTCACTTAAGCATACCTACATAGCCACAGATTCAAACACGCACTCTACAATATGCACAATATGCAAGCCGTCAGAGGAACATGGATTTATATATTATTTAGAATGTTTGTCGGTATTATTTGGAAGGCTTTCAAATGTGGTTTGCATGTCACTTTTATTGCCCAGTTTCAGAGAATGATCCATGTATATAAAATAAGGGGGGTGACTGTTGCTTCCAGGTCTTCTTCATGACTGCTGAATCATCACAGAACACCACGTTGTTAATTATGACTTTAACAATATGGTCACCTAGCTCACGGACAGAGCTGAAGCAGAGACTGGTGTGGGTAAGACTTCTGTTCGGGCTTGGTCCACCCGGGGCGTTTTACAATCATGAGTGAAGCTGGCAGGCGAGCAGCGCTCGAGCGAAGGTCCTGCTATCAAGAAGAAGGGGGGAGGATGAGAATGGCATGAGGGAGGATGAGACAGATGAGCAAGGTAACGATGAGTGAGCAAAAGAGAGAAGTACGATATATACAGTACAAGTATACATTGATTAGATAATTAACATCAAGTGTAGAATGTGATAGTTATTTATGAATTCTTACTGTTATTCCTTACATGAATATGCACTGTTCTTTATAATTAATGATTCATCACAAAATACCATGTTGTTAATTCTGACTTTAACAATGTGGTCACCTGATCTTACTGCATATTCCTGACATGAATATTCACAGGTCTTTATAAAATAATGATTCATCACAGAGTACCATGTTGTTAATTCTGACTTCAAGGATTTGGTCACTTCATTGTACCACATATTCCTTGCATGAGTATTCACAAGTCTTAATAATTAATGATTCATCACAAAGTACCATATTGTTAATTCTGACTTTAGCAATGCAGTCACCTGAACTTACTGCATATTCCTTACATAAATAGCCACTGTTCTTTTTTAATATAATTAATGATTCATCACAAAGTACCATGTTCTTAATTCTGACTCCAATGATATGGTCACCTGAATATATCACATATTCCTATATTTATTTCAGAAAATGACAGAAAATGACAGAAAATGACAGAAAATGACAGAAACTCAAAAGCATCAGATTTAACCAACGTTAAGCCTTCTCACAGTTTTTACATGGGTGAACATCTGGGAATCTGACCTGCTGCTACAGACGTATAACATGGCCATGATTTACTCCATTGTACTCTATTTCACCACAGGAATTCCACTAAGCCTCTCCAGGTGGTTTATTTTCCTCCTGCTGCGACATGTCTCTATTATGGAGAGAGGGTCTGGGACCCTATCATCTTCCCTCAGTGAGCTGCTCCCTGCTGAGACACTATCGGCTCATTGTGGAAGCGCAATGCCACTCAATCACGCAGTCTGTTTCTGGGAGCGCATCGTGGTTTGACTCATTTACAAGGATGACTGTCACGTAGACTGCAACGTAGTGCTCCTGCTCAGTTCGGATATATCGGCAGCATTATCGATTTTCTGCCCGATAAACCATCGCCCAGAGGTACTTATGTGACAATTGCCCAGTGAGTAATCATCGAATGGACTCTCTGATCGAGATCAACATGGCCTACCAACGGATATGCCATGGGGATGTCATTATGCATTGGAGAATAAACAATGCTGTTAGGGAATGCTACTAGTAGAGGTTGTTGTGAAAGTTAGAACGGCTTACTAGTATTAAGCACATATATTATACTTTTGATTTACAGCTGTGATGAGATGATAATACATGTACAGTATAACCCCGTTAAACCCTGTTAAACCAAACGATCGTTTAATACAAACTTGTGTTGACGGCCCAGCAAAATACTATCATATAAAAAAGTTGGTTAAACCAAAGTTGGTTAATCCAAACTATCGGTTAATCCAAACAAACTTCCGGTATGGATAAACCAAACTTTCAGGTAGTTATAAGGTCATCTGAGACTTTTTTATATGGTAAATGGTAGTATTTTGCCGGGCCACCACATCTTTTTTTGATTAACCGATCGTTTGGTCTAACTGAGCTTGGGTTAACTGTGTGAGACTGTATATACATAAAAAGAGCAATAATCAAAGTGTCCACACACTTTCATAATGCACACACGTTTTTGCCAAAGCCAAGTCAAAGTCGAAGCCAAAGCTTGGTTAAACCAATGATCGGTTAATCCAAACAAATTGCTAGGGTCCCTTCAAGTTTCATTTAATCGGGTTATAAGACGAAGGGTACAACACCATGGAAAAATCAACCATATCAAGCTAGTATGGTGATATTAACTGACAGGGAATAGTTTAGAGTATTTTAAATAATTCACACAATATTGATTTTCCCACAATCAGAATATAACAACCTTTTGGAATATGCAATCTTTACATATATGCAAGGCCAAGGGAACACGTGACCATCAATGTGGACGCAGGGAGGCCGGCTTAAAGGCTAAACAATCAGGGGAGGGCTAAACAACTCTAATGAGAGGTTAAAGGAAGGAAGTACAATTTTCATTAGGTTCAATCATTATTATATTGGGTCAGAGTGCTGTGGCCAAATTGTTTCCCAAGGGCAACACTATAGATCCGCCTTGATTGTGCAGTCATAATTGACTATCGTGACCTTAGATGTTGTCAAATCTTAACACGCCACCAACAAACAAGATAGCATCACGGAGGGCTTACCCTTTTTCAGGAATGTCCTAATTATTATTTGAAAATATCTAATGCATGCAGTAGTTAGCTACACAACAACTGAAAGTGATAAAACGAAGGGGAGTCACAAGACTATTACTGTCTAGCGGCAAAAACAAGTCATTAGACTTAACCATTATGGGCAGCATAAACACACCCATCAGAAAACAATTAGGACACTCAATTATCCTAGTTGTGTCTTGTGTTCAATTTACAACAAAACCAATTGCTTGAAAAGCTGCTGGGCAAGTTTAATGCCAGCCCTAATTTAGTATACCAACTCTAACTTCTAGATAGCAATGATAACTTTTCTGCAGATCTTGGGAAATAACTATCTATCCAGAAGTTTACCATCAGCATCACCGCCATCATCATCATCAAATCTTTAACCACAAGGCTCTTTGGGGCACCCGAGATCACGTTGGAAGGTGTTTTCTCAAGTGTTCCCTATTCTCCACTCCCTCTGTGAATTGCCAAACTACAGGCCTGTACATTCACTGATGTTGCCTCCCCACCTTTCTCTGCCTTGTTTTCTTCCTTGTTTCATCAGAGAATTTTGGTTATGCAAATCATTAATATCAGCACTTTTCACAGAGTATCCTCCACAGTTAGATGCTACATATATCATACATTCTGCCACTGTTGTCTGATATCCCATTTGTATAATAAATCAGATCCTCTATTCTCAACTGTCTTCTGGTTACAGAAAGATAGGGCACCCTCGTCTCCAGTTCAAGGATACCATCAAGAGAAATCTGAAGCTGAGAGACATGTAAGACCGACTCATGGACACAACTCTCACAGCAGAGAGCTAAATGGAGAGTGGCAGTCAAGTAATGAAAGCAGTCTTTGTCGCATCACAACCGACAGCATGATGATGATGATGACAATACGGTTGTATACCTATGGGGCTGAAATTACTGCAGGAAGAACATACTGAATTAATTTGTAGGAAGAGCCACATTTTCCACTCATCAGCAAGGATAAGGTTGACGGCGAGGTAGTTTCCTATGAAGGTTCATCGATCTTCCAGGAATCCTGCTGGCATCTTGAAGTACTTCCTCAAAGATGCTTTTCATTGGAATCAGAATCCAAAATCACGTCATCCATCAACCATAATCAGAGATCAATCACCTGGTGGCCAATAACACTTAAGACGCCATCCGTTATGCTGCACTAAAGCCTCAGTCACACTAGGACTTTGCGACCACTTGGCAACCACTTGCCGAGCATCTCACGACCAGTTTGCGACCATTTGCCGACCAGTTGGCGACCACTTGGCGACCAGTTGGCGAGCACTTGGTGACCACTTTGCAATCACATTGCGACCACATTGGACCTAAGAACCCACATCCTTACAAAGTCCTTCTGACAGGATGGTCGAATGAGCTGAGCGTCCATCTCCTGTTTTGGGAGATCGGGGGATCTACACCCATGGGGATGTGCGTTCAAAACCTGGTCTAGTCAAATCAATGATGTACAAATTTATACTTGTCGCTTCCTAGCCAGGCCCTCAGCATTATTAGGATGGGGCAACGATTGGTTGGCTCAGTGTCAGGACAATGTGACTGAGTGGGATATCAGGTCATGGTGCTGGTGGCTTGGTTTCTCAGTCGGGCAGCACTATAATATTGGCATGAGTGTGCACTGTCACAAGTCGCTACCCATCCTGATATGACCTTATATTGTTGCTAGGACGTAAAACAATAACAAACAACAAATCTTCTGATGTCCTTCTGACCTTGCAAGCAACGCAACGGTTGCTGACCTCTGGGCGGCCATGTTGGCCATAAGAAGGATTTTACTGCAGCACCTACAACGTTATTGTCACCAAAATGGTCGCAACCAGGTCCACAACACAGATAACAACTTTGCGACCCCTTTAGGACCCTGTTAAAACTATGTTGCCACCAGTTACGACCTCTACATTGCTATGATCGCTAAGCGGTGGCAATGAGCATTGTGACTGTGGTATAACCAAACCAGCAGAGATAAATTTGGCATCTCAGACTTAGTTTCCAATGGCATTAGCCAACGCAACCCAAACAGATGATCTTATCCTGACCAAGATGGCCCTGTTGACCAGCGTTCCAATGGAGGGTAGCGGGTCGGTGTAATTGCTTTCATGATTTAAAATTCAAAACAAGCTTGACAATATATTATATTTATTATGTAGTATGTATGTATAGGACTGCCTAGTGGGGTAAATAATCATGAGCCAACGTCAAAACAAAACCATATATATGCAGTGCTCGTTGCTACTCTAGCTCTGGGTCAGCTTCTAGTAGTAAACATGCAATGCAATTTGAAGACAAAAAATGCCCCAGTTAAAATTGTTCTGCGATTGAGCGTTTGATCTGAACATTACACAGCATAATGAATCGTCCTCATCAACGTTGTTAATTTATGCATATTTCAACAACACGTCGGTTGATATTCAACAAGATGCTCTGGTGACCATTTTACCGAGTGAAGTAGAAACATCAGCGACACAGTCCAAACAAATTGGATTTAACCTAAACTCTAGGAATTCCGATCCCAAGGCAATGCAAACCAGCTGATACAGGACTATTAATTTCTCGGCCTTTTTAGGGGTGTAAATAACCCTGAATTGAAAAATGGCTGGAAGACCAGTGCTTCGGCACGGACAAAATACTTCTAGAGTTTTCTTGTTTGTGATTCTGTAACGTTGTTCTTTTTTCCAGGCTGGGGTTTTTGGTTCCACGCCCAAGCCCCAACCTGGAGGACCAGTTGCTGCTCTTAGTCTGTCCTCCACCATGAGACCTGCTGGACTTGGTTAAACCTGTCAGGGATAGCCCCTGCCGGTATAGCTCTCATGGTCACGGAGGCACACAAGCCTCCCCACCACGACAAGGTAGCAACACATTGAGGGGACAAAATACTTATTCAGCAGAATAAACATATTTACCCACCAAAAAGAAATTATTAGAATGACTATTTGATAGCTTTGAGTTTCTACCATTTTCTGAGATAATCGTTATAATCTCCTTTACTGTCGCAACCTATTCACTGAAATGTAGCTGGCTATGATAGATGTGTTGTTGTGTTACGAGCAACATCTCGTGTTGTGTACGAGCAACATCTAAGGTCATATCAGGACGTGTACAGACTTGTGACAGTGCGCACTCATGGCAACTTTATAGTGCTGCCCCACTGGAAGACCAGGCTGCCAGGACCATGACCTGATATCCCAGTCAGTCACATTATCCTGACACTGAGCCAACCAGTCCTTGCCCTATCCTGATAATGCCCAGTGCCAGGCTAGGAAGCGACAAGTATCAATTCTTAAGACTTTGGTTTGACTTGAGCAGTGTTCGAACCCACAAACCCACGATCTACCAACAAGGGAGACGGATGCTCTAACTCATTCGGCCATCCCGTCTGGTCAGGCTATGATAGATAAATCGGTGACCAATATATTTAACGTATAGAGGGGATGTAATGACGTCACGAGACAACTTTCGGTGGCCATATTGGATTACATACAGAAGGATTGTAACTGTCTACTTTGTGCTTATGTATTGATTTGTTCTTTTATTCGTCACTGTTTTGAGCAGATTGTCCTCAGAAGTTGTTGTTAAAGTGCTGTAAGTAAACATGTTGAATGTAACCTGCCCAGAACCGCTCAGAACACAATACAATTATTTTACTGCATCAGCATACATTCACAACATGGCTAGGCAAGGGTGCTTGTAATCCAAGATGGCTGACCGCTGATCACTGACCACTGGGTGATGATGCCACCTGCACTCCCTCTATTAGATCTAAATATCCTGTGTTTACTTTTATAACCGGGTGTAAAATATTCCGATAATAAAGCATTGGTGGGGAATGCAAATGTTCTATTGTGAAACAGGTATATTAATGTGTGTATGTAGTTGCTGGTGATGCTTGATTGATTGGTAAATATACATAGTGGTGCTGGCAGGACTGTGTGTTAGGGGCACTCAGAGCCCTACACACTACCCCCTCCCCCCTCTGCTAGTCAGGATCACCACACTCAGGCTCAAGGAAGGTGGTGGCCAGGGGAGCCACACAGCTTGGTGGTGGTGGGCAAATCACTGGTAAGCATGGTGACCAGGAATGCTGGATCCCCATTGGTAGAGCTTGTTTCTTATTGGGAGAATGGGGTGGGGTGATACTCTACCCTGAATCCATGTACCCTATAAATAATAATCCAGAGGGATTGACTCTCTCTCTTCTTTCACACTTTATACTCTTCCTTTCTCTTTGCCTGTATTGATTTCACTATAGCCTGCCTACACAACCACAGATTCCATCAATAGACTTCTATGATGGGTTGCCTAGCAGCACTGTCGGAAACAGGGGCCGTATGCATGAAGAATTATTTATCGGCTCCGGCGTTAAGAACCACATTCGGGATAGCTAACACCGGTTTTGGGAAATGGGTCACAGGGTATGTACGGAGCCAATGTGCAGAGGCGTTAGCTAACCTAACAGTTATTTATAGATTACAGAAATCACTCTGAGCATGTTGCCGGCGAGCACCGCTATTTCACAATATTGCTGCCGATGTGGCGGCAGCGGCGGCGGCGATTTGTTTTGTTTAGATTCAACAGTATGAATATCGCCGCCAATGCAGCGGCAACGTTAATATCGCTTCGATGTTTGGGTTCATTTGACCAAATTTCACTTATTTATTATGTTATTCTGTTAAATATGATACCATTGAAGAGATATGGGCCTAATCGATACCTAACACCACCCTTAAACCTGCTACGGTGTGCTGTTAGCATACCGGACCTTAAACTTGCAGTGTTTCCGTAACACCGGCCCATGCATAGTGACTTTTCGCCGCTAAACTAGAAATCCGGTCCAAAACCAGTTTTGGCTTGCTAACTCCGCCATATGGGCCCAGGGCTACAGGAATAACAAACAACAAAATATTGATGACATTGTAGATGATTACAGCTATGAATAAAACAAAACACAAACGATACTCAAGTAATAATCTGCTATTGCCTGTGCATATATTTTTTCTCAGAGAATCCCAGTAACAAGATGCAGATCATAATTACAATCTCCAACCAAAGTCCCGGGAGCACAGACACGTCATACTAGACAAGATAATAGAGACATGGGTTGATGGCTTGTGACTTGATAATTGAAGATAACCGGTTGCATTGTCAGAACCCTGCTAAGGAGAGTGTGATGATGCATCCACTTTGAGAAGGGCTCGGTAGATAAACAAACAAAAAGCAGAGATGGCCCCGTAACAGTTTTGAGAGGACGGATGTTTATTGAGAGAAGAGGGACACATTCTTGAGGCACTTCAATAAGGAGAACAATTATAATCTTATTAATGTTGCTACCACGTAACATTCCCAGCAAACAAACAGACAATGTTATTAATTTGGGTAGTAGTATTTGGCACCACATTATCAGTGACAACCCAGATTAGGGACATTGCTAGACATTTCCATCAATTGCTAGTTTTGAAATGGCAGCCATTTTGATTCTCATTCAAATTGTATATTAACAGTGGTCGGTCTCAAGCTTGTCTGCTTGTTTGTTGTTGTTGTATGTCCTAGCTACATCTAAGGTCATATCAGGATGTGTACCCACTTGTGACAGTGCGCACTCATGGCGACTTTATAGTGCTGCCCCACTGTGACATAAAGCCGTTGGCACCATGACCCAATTTCAAACGCAGTCACATTATCCTGATACTAGGCAAACCAGTCATTGCCATATCCTCTTACTGCGATCGCCAAGCAACAGGTATCAATTTTAAAGTCATCGGTTTGACTCGACCTAGAACCGAACTCCCGAGCTTCCGCACAGAGGGCCCTGGGCTCTGCATATTAGCCCACCCGCCCGACAAAGAGAACGATCATTGCCGCAGAAACCGTTGTACAGCACTGAAGAATACAACATTGGTAAATTACCTATAGGCCCCAGCAGAAGCACGAGGCCCACAATGCAATATATTATGGTTAACTGAGTGCAACTTTTGAGTGGACCTATTTAGTATGAAGCAATTTAGTTTCCTGGCCAAATGCTGGCATAATTAGCAGTTTAAGGCCCGGGTGTTGTTTAATATGATTGGCAGCATATAGAGAAGTGACCTTAGATTTTGCTAGGGCGTAACACTCCAACATCCAGTAAATCTTAAAGGGCAATTAGATGGCTTGAGGGGATATTGCCACCAAGCGATTAACTGTAGTAGACAGATGTGCGTGTTTGTGGGACAAATACAAGGGGATATGAACACTACCTTGACATATTGTAAAGACAGCCCCAGTAATGTCTTTAGTTTTAATTGATTTATAATAATATGTGCACAGAATCCATACCATATATGTTCAAATGTAGAAAGTCTATAGAGACTCCATCATGTCGCATGAACCAGCTAACCCGGAGCTGGGTAACCCATCAGCCTCCAGAAGGACATGGGTGCGGTGGGAATCGGATGTGTGTGTGGGTTGTGGTGGACATGTTTAGGGGTATTGAATGACGGGGAACTCCCAAGAAGCACACACACCCTATACTGGGAAACACTGAGTAGCCTACCACATAAAGGTTGTATCTATACATTAAGGAAAGTTGGTTGGTGTCATCAGAGATACTCAGAATCTGTGACTGACCTCCCACACAATGACGTGTTTGGGAATGTTGTGTCAGCCACATCCCGGAACTTTGTGGGTAGATGTGTGGGTGGGAGTTTGAATATATACTGTGTACATGACCATTAAAAGACAGTTCCTTTCTGAGCACTGAAGACTATGGTGTTCTTCGTTCTTTGTGGAGGGGACTCACTATGGCGACCATGAGCAGCATAGACTATGCAGGAGCACAGTCTACAGCGACATAATAAGAATCTGCGAAGTTGACCCAGGACGCGGCCATGAAGATAGGGGTCAAACTTTACAATATGTCTAATCACATCAAGACGGTGTGTGGGGCATCATTTATGTAACTGAGACATCTGAGATCCATCAAGGATGCCCTGACATGTGACTCATTAGAGAAGCTTACTCATGCTTTCATTGGTTCACACCTGGATTATTGTAATGCGCTCTTGTTTCAAAACTGCAACGTATACAGAATGCGGCTGCCAGGTTGTTGACAGATACAAAGAAATTTGATCACATCACTCCTGTGCTGAAATCATTACACTGGCTCCCTGTGGAGAAGAGAATTGATTTCAAGGTGCTGCTTCTTGTATATATCGTGCCTTGCACGATCAGGTTCCAGAATATATGAGAGATATGCTCCAGGAGAGAACAAATGTTTGAAGACTGCGCTCCACAGTCTCCAGCCAGTTAGCAGTTCCTCGGATTAGACTCAAAGGCTTTGGGGATCGTGCTTTTAGTATTTCTGCCCGAGGCTGTAGAATGCTCTGCCAGGATATATCACTGATTGTAAATATGTTGGTGCTTTTAAAAAAGGTCTTAAGACATATTTGTTTAAATCTGCTTTTAACTAGGTGAAATTTATTTTCCTGTATATTTGTTTGTTATGTAAAGCGCCTGAGAACTGCTTGCTGGATCGGGCGCTATATAAATGTTTTATTATTATTATTATTAAAGCATTCGCACCTAAACAATAGTTCCAAAACATGTTGTGCAGTAAAGCATAATTAAGACCAGCGTAGATCTGATCAAGGAAGTAAAGATATACTTTTTCCCAGGAACACCTATTTCAAACAGGTGTGTTTTGAGAACAGATTCAAAAGTTCCAAGTGATGGGTTTCCCTTTCTTACCTTTGATGACGGGATGGCCCACTGAGTTAGAGTATCCGTCTCCCATATTGGTAGATCGTGGGGTCATGGGATCGAACCCTGGTCGAGTCAAACCAATTACTTAAAAGTTGATACTTGTCGCTTCCTAGCCTGCCGATCAGCATTATTAGGATATGGCAAGGACTGGTTAGCTCAGTGTCAGGATAATGTGACTGAATGAGATATCAGATCATGGTGCTGGCAGCCTGGTATTCCACTGGGGCAGCACTATAAATTCGCCATGAGTGTGCACTGTCATAAGTCGGTACCCGTCATGAAATGACTGTAGATGTTGCTAGAACGTAAAATAACAACAAACTTACCTTTGATGGCAACCTATTCCATATTTGATTGGGTGTGTTGGTAGTGTCGAGCTGGCTGGCTGCCAAAAATATCCGATGATGAGACGAGATCCACAGGTTGGAGTTTGGTGATTTACTTTGACAGTTACCGAACACAATTAGGCATTTGCCCAAATTGAATGTGAATAGGCGGAGATTTCCGCGTGAAAACAAGCATCGCACACAAATAATGACATTCATTCAGCAACTGTAGATTCTCACACCGAACACATTTAATGCAAAGGAAGATACATTGTAACTAACAGACATGCTTATGGGTCTGTTAAATTTGGAACATTAAAATTATCTACAAATCTTACTTCTGAAACTCTTACATCAGGGATCGGGCGCGGTGGCCGAATCGGTAGAGCACAGGCCTCGCGTGCGGAAGATCAGGAGTTTGCGAGTTTGGTTCTCGGTCGAGTCAAACCAACGACTTAAAAATGTATCCTTGTCTTTTCCTAGCCTGGTGCTCGGCATTATTAGGATAGGGCAAAGGCTGGTTAGCTCGGTGTAAGGATAATGTGACTGAGTGGGATACCAGGTCATGGTGCCGGCAGCCTGAATTCCCAGTGGAGCAGCGCTATAAAATTACCCGTCCTGATATGACCCTCGATGTTGCCAAGACCTAAAACAACAACAAACAAACACACTCAAATCAGGAAACGCTTGCTTACTAGCCGTCCCAGTTGCTTGCAAAATAAGAACCATATTTTTAATTTTGTTCGATTATGATTATTTTGTCAAGCTTAGTTTTAATTACAAACCATTACCATATTCGGAGCATAATGCAGTCATATTTTCAAGTATATCATGAAAACAATGTTACATCTTTGTAACCTGTTTTACCTTTTGGGGAAATCTGAATGCAAACTTGGCATAACGAGCTGGCATTAGAGGTCCAATAGGGCCTAGATGACCCAGAATATGTAAGTTAGTATGCAAGTTAAATAGGTAATATTGTTGTTTGTGTCAAATGTTGTTGGGTATGTCAAATGCTGGACACGGTAGTCATGAGGTGCTACATGTGAAATGATAGTGAAAGCTGGATGTTGGACTGTTTCCAATCTACAAACAGTTACAAGTCATAAACAAGAAACAAACAAAAACTAAATTATTACTAAAGGGCCGTTCATACTGGCGAGTTAAGTCGGCTTAACTAATTCGCTTCCTTTAGTTTGACTCAAATTGTTTGTATGGATGTGATGTTGGGGGCGACTTAAGCCTGAGTCGCCTCATCTAGTTCGCTTCATCTAAACCACCTCTTGAGGCCCACCTAGCTTTTGTGCACGGTAGCGGTTTACTTGAAGCGGATTAAGCATGTCACACTATATAATATAATTTGGTCTATGAACCGGCTAGAGGTGCACAGATATTCTTTTCATCATTTATTTTTAGGGTTTCACTGCCCAGCTGAAGTTTTGACCGTTCCAAAACAATACGATTCAGTCAATACATATCTAGGTCAAACCCACACTCTCTCGTGGTGACGTCGACAAACCGAAACTGGCGCTGGTTAGTATGGACTTGCTCATGCGCATAGATCAATTTCTACCTTAAACCGCCCCAAGTACTGCTTCTGTGGACAGGACACCTAGTTTGCCTCCTCTAGTTCGCCTTATCTAGTTTGGCCTAAAGTTGTGCTGTGTGAACGGGGCTTAAGACTAAATTCCAAAGATTTGAATAAAATTGGACTAGTGCTGCCCAGCGGTAAAGACACGTATTAACACACTGATCCGCTATGAGCAGCGTAAATGAATTCATCACACAAAAAAAACATATTCTATCAAATTGACTTATTTTGTCTGTCTATGGCACAATAAAGATTCCATTACCACACAGGTATATGCGATCAAACATAAGTTGGTGTAATTGTATTAATTTCGATCAGCTGACAATGTCATTGGACTATGCAACTTTAAGGAATCACTTTACGCACGTTCCAGGCAGCGACAGTCTCACTATAATATAAGAGTACATCAGCCCGACGCATTCCAGTCAGTCTATGAACGCTGAGGGCGCTGCCACCTAGTGATTCAAATAGGAACTACACAGGGCGAACACAATCATAGTGCGCCATGTTTGATGAAAGGTGGGACAGTACGTGCAGTGATGCACGTGGCACTGCCTCCTTACAGGAGAGTAAGGAAGTGGACTCCTTAGCAACTGAATCTTCAGTAACTTAAAGCTGCATAGTCCGATGAAATAGCAAATTTTCAAAGCCAAACCAATTATCTAGATTTGATTTTACATATCTAACATAGATACTGATGCACTTATTAAGCATTTGTTTCTGCATAGATGACAATACTGAGTCAATTTAACAGAACCTGTTACTGCAGAAGTCTATGGTGTCAGAGTGTTGGCAAGCTTGCCAAAACTAATATTCCATGTTTGCACCCAAAATATCTCACAAGTTTACCATTTAAAATAAAAGTAACTTTGAACATGCATACATTGTTTAAATAAATATATTCAGGGGCCTAGTGGTTGATGGAGGTGGGATGTTGTGTGGTCGATGGGGGAAGTGGGAATGGTATGCTGCTGGTCATTGAGTTCGGTCACTGTGACAGCATTGCCATTGTCAGGATCTAATGGAAAAATGTATATTAGGTTCATTAGGCCACATGTTGGTACTTGGAAGCATACTTAAGGGAGGGCGGGGGGATTAGAAGTTATTGACGTGTAGGGAATGTAGGCACTACCCAAATCTTGCTAGGATGATCCTAGGGCTTGGAAGAGAGAACACATGGGCTTTTGAGTATGGTCCATTTAGTTTTCCTGAAGCAAACAAAGGGTGCAGCAGCAGACGATTGTTCTGATGGCATGGTTTCCGCCCACCATTGGAATTGGTAAAGAATAATACAAATATACTATTCCATCAAGTTCTCTTCAAGGTTGCATAGCGCCGGCGGATAGTCCACCCCCTCTATTTTGAGATAGCAATAGAACAAGATATATACATGCATATGGTCGATTTCTTGATGCAAGTATGTCCATTGAATGATGTTAATCAATGTGCAATCCACTAACCATTATGTAGTAGCTTATATTGCAATTCGCTAGCAGATGCATCACGCTCCAGCCTCAGCTGCAGTTGCATTTCGCCGTGGCCATCTCGTGATAGGTGGGTTCTTGGTTCGCGAAAGGGACACCAGGTGGTGCCACAAATCAGAGAGGAAAATGTGACATGTTCTCCAACCAAAGAAGCAGGATTAATAAGGTTATCGGTATGGTATGGTAGATATATATTATACATATGAAGAGTTCAGGCAGATAATATAAGATATTTACATGAGAATAATTATAATTCTAACTAATTCCACTGTTGTTGTGATGGCATGATTATGGAACAATGGACAAATCAACAGGAAGTTAAAACCTTTTAATTTTGGAATATTTTATTCCAATGTTTATCTTCATTTATGGATTGGCATTGACACGGTTTTGCGCCTTAACCCTTCATATATATTGCTATATAATTATATATATGCAGGATTGGTTGTTGGAGTTTTACGTCCTGGCAACAGAGTTGGACTTATATAGACAGGATGAGAGAAAAGTGATGGCATGGTTACTGAGTACCCACATTGTCTACTCTGTCGAACCACATGGCTCTGTTTAGATAGTGCCAACGTATATGCAATACCATTAGGAACACCAGTGAGTGGCACCCGGTTGCTACCCGGGAAACAGAGAAGTAGGAAGCAGGAGGTGGGAATAACATAACTTTATTTTCATGACAGGCAGGGTAACCGGCTGAGTAGTGCAGCTCTACTCAATGCAGCTGTGAGTGACTGGTAACAAGGCCCGACATGCAAGTGCAGTTATGGTAGTTAATAATGGTGAGATGAGAAATACATACATTTTAATCACAATCACAGGACATTTCAATCATCATAAAGTATCATCAGTCATCAATCAATTATTAATCAATCATCAAACAATCAGCAAACAATCAGCAAATCTACATCAATGCAGACATTTCAATAATATGAGTTTCAATTTTGTTCGGGTCAATTCTTTAGTTTTCTAGTCTTTTCGTTCATTTAGTTTTTGCTCCGGTTTATTTTTAAAGATCGAGTTGAGTGCATTGGTTGTGGGTGGGTTAAGAAGATGTGTTGCTGCTATGATAGGCCGTGTGTGAGTGACTATTCCAAGGCTTGCAGGGGCAAGTCTGGATTGGCATTTTGATGTTCACATTGATTGGTCGAGGGGGTTTTTGGGGTTGGCTACTGGGGTGGCTTGTTGGTGTGAGTGGCAGGTGGGAGGGGCTGCTTACCTGTTCTCTGCACCCCCAGCAATGACAGCAAATGAGTGCCAGCCACTCAGTTAACCCAATTAGGTATTCAGGTGATATAGTTATGGATCATTCTTGAAGTTGCGTAATCCGAAGGATTTCAGTTTCTTCCATATTTTATTACATATGTTTATGATATATTTCATTTTAGTTGTAATTCATTTTATATCTTAGAGGATTAATGAAATATTTGAAGTGGACATATGCACCCTTAATGTCGGCGTGCATGAAGAAATAACAGAGCCTGACTTTCCCATTGCCTGAAATGTTGAAAGTGTGCACAAGTATCTAACTAAGTACGATCAAATCTAGTTGAGTACTTTGGTTTTGAAAAAGATGACCCTTTCATCTTATTATCCAGCGTCAATGTCAAGTTAGCATATTATCCATAGTTACTCATTAAGAACGACACATTTGAAACAGGAGCACAAGTGCTGGCACCTATTTACACAGTCTTTAACAGGAGGCCACTATGGCAAGCCCTAGTTAATTTACTCGGTTCAATAGTAACATTGGTGATATTGATTACAGTGTGGGTGATCGAGTTCTAACACACTGCACGTTCATTTTGGACCTTTTTTTCAATGCACTATGTAGGTCAGGATATGTATTTGTTAATCCTAATTAAATGAGGTTTAGTGTGGATGAAGAAACTGGGGGGCGACAAAAAACTGGCTTCCGATATTACTTTAACCAGACGGGATTGCCAAATGAGTTAGAGCGTCCTTCTCCCTTGCTGGTAGATCGTGGGGTCGTGGGTTCGAACCCTGGTCGAGTCAAACCAATGACTTACAAATTGATACTTGTTGCTTCCTAGCCAGGCGCTCATCATTATTAGGACATGGCAAGGTCTGGTGTGCTCAGTCTCAGGATAATGTGACTGAGTGGGATACCAGTTCACGGTGCCGACAGCCTGGTTTCCCAGTGGGACATCACTATAAAGTCACCATGAGTGCATACTGTCACAAGTCGGTACCTTAGATGTTGCTAGGACGTAAAATAACAACAAACAAACAAAACGAATTTTAATGTGTAGAGTGCGGGCCTCGGTTTGGTTCGCGTTCAAGTCAAACTAATGACTTATAAAATGCATGCTTGTCCCTTCCTAGGATGGCAATCTGCATTAATAGGATAGGGAAATGCCTGTTTAGCTCAGTGTCAGGATAATGTGACTGATTGACATATTGAATCATGGTGCCAACAGCCTGATTCCCCAGTGGGGCAGCACTATAAATTCACACTGGGTGTGCACTGTCACAAATCGTACGCAACTTGATGTGACCTTAGATGTTGCCAGGACGTAAATTCCAACAACCAACCAACCATAGATAGTCAGAACAATTAAATGTATTCAATGCACCTTGTATTTAAAGTTGCAGAGTCTGATGGTTTTGAATTTCTGTATTTTCTCTGAGATAACTATATTAGATTGATCACCAGTATCTACTTGACCTTAGTTTTAAATTGTAAACTTTTTAGATATTTTGAGTGCAAGCATGGAAAATTAGTTTTGGCAAGCTTGCCAAAACTCTGACACCATAGACTTCTGCAGTAACAGGTTCTGTTAAATCGACTCAGTATTGCCTTCTACACAGAAACAAATGTTTAATAAGTGCATTAGTATCCAAGTTAGATATGTAAAATCAAATCTAGTTAATTGGTTTGATTTTGAAAATTTGATATTTCATCGGAGTATGCAGCTTTACATGTAGTACATATGGAAAGTATATTACATACCGGCGTGCTTAGTATTATATCTATCCTTGCACCATTTTCTCCAATCTACATTATCATCCACTCAATATTCAATGCTACGCTCATCTAATGTCAAACTCTTCTCCTTATTCGCACGCATCCATGATGGATGCAGGCCATCCCACGATTCACTGACGGAAGCAGCTGAGATATTACCGGGCATACAAAAACTGGCCTCACAGCAACGCCTCTCCGAAGATCGGGTAGTCAATAAGTAATGAGGCAATATGATCTCTGCCCTGCTCAGAAGGTGCTAGGTGAAAACAGCAGAGTGGTTTCTGGAATAAATACATGAACCCGGTGAATAATTTCTTTTGGGATCCGAAACTAGAAATCAGGGCAATATACAGATATTAAAAATGTATCTAGATATGTATAATTATATATAATATAGGTATAGTTATATACAAATGAAGAGTTCAGGCTTAAAAACCCGTAAACATCGATCCAAACATTGAAATAAAAGATTTATACCTGAAGGTAATTTTAATTCTCACTAATTCCACTTTTATTGCGATGAAATATTATGGAATAGAGAAACAAACGATGAATGTAAGAAATTAACCTTTTAACAGTTTGACTCCAATATTTATCTCAAAGTTGGACCGGTGGTTCCTGAGTTTGGTGCCTGGACTCCTCATATAGATGTATGTTCCGGGCGAACCTGAGTGTGGTAACGCTGGAAGTTAAGGTCGGGGTCAGTGGTGGCGCCAGCAGTCCCCGTCTGAGTTAGGAGCAAATAGATGAAGAGTGCCCATTGGCTAATAAAATAATATAATAATAATAATATAATAAAACAATATAATATACTAATCACTTCAGTGCCTTTATACTCGCATACTGTTTATACATCATATATATTTCAATCAGCTTATAACTTATAAGTTATATATATATACTGTCAACTAAATGAACAACATTTTAATCAGTGCCGAGAGGTTTGTCAGAGCAGCCTCCAATTAAAGCCAACACCACTGGGGAAGACAAAATTATGAAAGGTTTTGATGAAATAGATATGAATGAATTGTTCACCTTGAATACAAGAGAAGGCAGTCGGGGCCATACTCTCAAACTAGTAAAACCCAGAGCCATTTCAAAGTTAAGGCAACACAGTTTCTCAAACAGGATCATAAATATATGGAACAGTCTCCCACAAAATGTTATTGTTGCCTAGTCAATAAATTCATTCAAGAACAGATTAGAAAAAGCATGTTTGATGATCCATGGAAATTTGACCCCTTATTCACCACATGCTACTAATTATTCCTTGTGTTGCATATTTACTTGCACTCAAGCACAAATGAGAGACAAATAAGTGTTCACACTTCCTGTCTACTATTCGCTATTTCACTATTTCGAAGACAGTAACAAAAATGATGCCTTCATAATTAACTGTGTGAAATGCAAGTCTCAGGTGGAAGAGGATATTGCAACCAATTGCCTGTCGACTTTAATTCCCATTAAAACAGGGATTATCTAATAAGCAGAAAGGCGTGATAGCGATTATATAACCTTCGCTGTGGGGGTCGTGAACAATAGTGTAAACAAGTGTTTAATCAACCTATTCAATTCTTGAGCGTAGACAGTAACCTTTCACAAAGCTACACACCCATCAACATATAATTGAACTATGCAGACTCGGATGAATCGTATATATTTGGACTTTTTAATGCACTAGAATGTTAATCGTACATGCATGAGTATAATGAGAGAAGGCCCCAAGATGCTTAAGCCATATAGTTCTAGTCTCTCATTGTGGGGTGGGCAGAGTAAATTGTCCGTCACCGTCCGCCGCCCAAGTCATAGTGGGCGAGATCGTTTTTTGCTTGCTTTATATAGCAGCTTGGCCGGCCCGAAACATCACAACTATGTATATATTCGTAACTTTGTAACAATTTTGTCTGCTGACATCATATCTAATTTACATATGGTGTCCGCAAGCGCTGCGTGGCTACTCAGTTTGAGTATAGGTGGCGCCAGCGGCCGTTTGAATAAGTATCCGACTCCAGCTTTTTGCGACCAACATCGACAATTCATTAACCAATTAGAGTGTTGTTCCAACAAAGTAGGCGACATTTGTCGTGGTGTGAGAGAGCACTATCAGTATCACACTCCACCTCGGATCTCAGGAAGGGGTGGTGGAGCATTCTGCAAAGAAAAGTGTATGATCTTGGTTAATGATTCACAGCTAATCGATTCAATCAATTCGGCGGTAAAGTTCACTGTACCACAATAGAACAAATCAATTCGAGTTCAGGATGGAGGCGGAGTGTATTGTTCGGAAGCAGGATGGTGTTTAAAATGGTAAACCGCCCAGATAGGTATGCAGTATCGAGTTATTTATTGGGCTTACCGAATTACTTTTTAAAAAAGAAAAAAATATGTTAAAGGGAAGTAGACAAAGCACAGGTGCAAAGCGATATGTTAATTTCCGATGTTCACCTTTATGAGAGCTCTTGTGCTACTCATACCCATACACTTCAGTTGGTTGACATGTTCTTGGAGTTTGACCTCCTGGCAACATCCAAGGTCTATATGACAGCTCTTGTGCTCTTCATACTCACACATTTCAGTTGTTTGGTACGTTGTTGGAGTTTTACCTCCTGGCAACTTCCAAGGAGATATCTGGATGTGGACCAACTTGTGACAGAGTGGACTCATGGCAACTTTATAGTCCTGCCCCACTGGGAAATAAGGCCACCAGCAGCATGACCCGTTATCCCACTCAGTCATATCATCTTGACATTCAGCGAAACAGTCCTTGCCCTATCCTATTAATGCTGAGTGCCAGGCTAGGTAGCGACTAGTATCAATTCTAAAGATATTGGTTTGAGTCGACCGGGAACCAAACTCCCAAGCTTCCACACGCGAGGCCCACGCTCACCCGATTAGACCACCATGCCAGGTCACACACTTCAGTATGTACACTGGGAATCGCTTCTCTCCAGTGTCTGGCAGAATTATATGGAAGTCATCAGTGAGCGATTCCATCGTCCTGACGTCATCAGTTTGTTTTGGTTTTTCTCTTAGTCGTTCAATCGGTATGCAGGTATGCAGGTATAGCAATACCTCAGGGAGTTTGACGCCCCTGCCCTGCAGAGTTGTAAACCACTGCCTTGTGGTACACATTCTTGACAGAACCGAAGGCTAAGGGAGCAAACCCTAAACAGAAAACCATGTCACTGTGGAAGCATTAAGGGTGGTTGATGTATGGAAATCTCAACATCTCCCGACTAGCCACTGCAGGGACAAATAGTTTTGCGCCTGTCTTGACATGTTCTTGCCGGTGTGAAACCTCTATTTGCTCCCCGAGAGAGTGCTGCTGGTAACTTGCAAAAGCCAACAACACTTCAACGCTTTTGCAGGCAGCTTTCATGAAATGTATACCATCAAGAGAAACCTGAAGCTGAGAGACATTAAGACTGACTCATGGATGCAACTCTCACAGCAGAGAGCTAAATGGAGAGCGGCAGTCATGTAATGAAAGCAGTCTTTGTCGCATCGCGACCGACAGCATGAAAACAAACAAAAAGTTCAATCGGGGATATGGTTAAACCAGCTGGCTCCCATGTTTAGAAGGTTGTGGATTCGAACCCGGACCGAGTCAAAGCTATGATTTTCAAAATTGATAAATGTCACTACCTAGCTTGACACTTTGGATAGGGTGTCGAGTGGTTTGCTTATTACTAGGATATGACTGACTGAGTGTGATATCGGGGCGCGGGATTGGTGACCAGTCTTCCAGTGGAGTAGTAGTATTAAGTTGGCAAGCGTGCGCCGTATTACAAGTCAGTTCACATCCTGATAAGACAGTAGATGTTGCTAGGTGGTAAAGCATGGATATGTAATACCACCGTGGCTAGTGATTAATCTATACTCGCATAATGAATTATCCTTCACATACATACATATATGTGTCTGTTATATTGCATACTAGTTTGTTTTATTGTTAATTTATTAATATCTACAGATAAATGCCAGGGGGGATTGGTGAGGTAGTCCCAGATACACTGTACATTGTCGTGGCCAAAGTTACTAAGGCAGTTATTGTACAGATGCCAATGAGTGGGGCACAGTCATGAACCTGTTGCCCTTGTTAGTATAGCCTTTGCCCACCAGGGCGTAATGACACATAGCATTTAGATTGAGAATGGATCTAATGGAAATGTATAGATCACGCGGTCCAGTTGTACATGAATAATTCAGTTTAATTGTAGCCATGGCCAATATCCAGTACATAGATTTTCAGAGACAACTAAAGGAGGCCAAGTTTGGTTGTAACATATTCGTTGGGACCTATTTAGGCTATTTTGGCGGGAAATGACTGGGGACTTTTATGCAAGGGAAGAAGATGGACGTAAGGTGGTAGTAATAGTGGTCTGTTTATTAATTTACGGAACAATTTAATGAGGAGGAGAGTCCAGAAGAGCCCTCCAACCTACGAAGAGAGTAAAGGACTGACTACCCACACAAACTGAAAAAAAGAAATAAAGAAAAGAAATGAAATTAAGAACAAAAAAGAGAAAGAATAGTAAGAATGAAGGGTGGGTAGAAAAAGATGGTGACTGGAGTAGTCGGGAGCCGGACGGGAAGTGAACCCAGGGAGGCCGACAGGCGGTGAGGAAGGAGGTAGGGCAGGCGGCGCCACAGGCAGTAAAGCCGATACGCAAGGGAGGGACAAGGTTGGAGTTAAGATGGGTGAGGGAGGGGGTCCCGCCACGATTCAAACGCATTATAGCCAATGTGGAGTTTGTTCAAGCCAACATTTGCATGGGTAAAGTGGATATGACATTATTGGATCAAACCCCATTGCAATTCAGGCAAATAGTCAACAATGACTTTTCGAGAAAGGCTAGATACGCTAATGGACAGGATGCTAGCTCTCGGAATGGCTTGACATGCATTTAAAAGACTTTCCAATCCAGGGTGATGTTTGTAATAGTCAATGTAGTATATATTGATGATATATACGACAGACGGGAGAGGCAACTGAGTTGAGCATCCGTCTCCCGTTTTGGTAGATATTGGGATTCGACCCCAGGGGTTCGAACCCTGGTCGATTCAAACCAATCACTTAAAAATGTATACTTGTCCTAGCCAAGCGCTCAACATTATTATTATGTGGCAAAGACTGGTAGGCTCAGGGTCAGGATAATGTGACTCAGTGGGATGTCAGGTTATGGTGCTGCTGGCCTGGTTTCCCAGTGGAGCAGCACTATAAGGTCACCATGAGTGTGCACTGTTGCAAGTTTGTACCCATCCTGATATGACCTTAGATGTTCCCAGGACATCAAACCGCCACAGATAAGCAACCAGTAATATGCGGTATGGATAATCAAATAGATAGGTCAATGTGGATATGATGATTAAATCAGGGAGTATAGATTGTGTAATGGCTATGACACTTGCCCCGGTCTGGCAATACACATCGGTTCGAATCCCACTCTAGACTCAAATTTTCTCTCGCTGCAATCACCCTAAATTGCCTACCATGTAGACGGAATCAGCATTCTGTAATTGGTCGTGGCGAATTTTGAATATATCAGCAAGGAAATATGTCAATCATAATATCAACATGCTACACTCTGGCCGATGTGTAAAACTCAAGGGAGAGTCCGATTGGAACTGAAACAACAAGACTTAGGCAACGCCAAATTAGTCACCATGGCAAGGTGGCGAGGAAGGCTTCAGTGGATTGGAAAAGTAGAAGATAATGATCCATTTGGATGGAGAGTAATCTGCCTAGATTCAATATTTGATATTCGCTTTAATTCTAGCCCGGCAGCTAAAATAAGCGAGGCATTTGGGACTGCAGTCGTGCAGTAGAAACTGTTAATCCTGAGTTAATCCCTTGGTCTCCTCTCTGGCCGAGATTACCCTGACCATGATGCCGCCTGGGGGGAGAATGCCCTGCTTCCACAGGGCCCCGCTAGAGGGAGGGCTCCATCTGTATTTAAGCGGATGCTTTTTGACTGTAGCCAAAATGTATTATTTTCAAATATTAACAAACCTTGTGAAATTAAAAGCATGAACAGGGAGAGAAAGTCTGTTTATCGTACATTTGGTGAGTTCTTCTTCCTAGCGATTAGTGTGATAATTCACAACAGGAAAAGGAGCTACAGATATGGGTATTTTATTTTCGAGAATAATGGCAGGTAAGATCAAAGTCGGTTCTTGGCATGTCAGGGTATTACTGGCTTACTCGGCCGTTGAAGCACCAGAGAATACCATACAACTCTTCCCCTTCATATCACCTGTGATGCCTCCCTTAATCAACCCTTAAATAAACCCATCAACAAACTCATAAGAAAGAAAGGAAAGAGAAGTCACACCAGATCAACAGTGAGAAAGTTGTGATTTATTGGCATCAACTCCTGTACACCTACTAATTACATATCACCTTCATTCCTTACCTCTTGCTCACACAGAGTCTCATTGCCTACCTTGTATCTAGGAGTCAGTGCCAACAGCCCATTGAAGTGGAGTCCCTTGGTTGTTACACTCCACTCAATTTGGATATATGAATGTTGGTAGTATCAGACAGAGTGTCTGGGGTCCTGCTCTAGAGTGGGTGTGTCTCACTCAAGAGCTAGGAGTAGAGTGATCACTCTCCACTATGCCTGAAGCAGTGTCTTGAATAATTAATTAATTTCAAAATGAGGCTAGTGTGGTCAGAGGGCCAAGAGAGTGTAGGTGACTGGGCATTCCCACAGCCAGCCAATCAGGCACCCCCACAGCCTGGGTGGCTGTCACTCAACCCAGGTGCAGGTGGTGTTCTTGTGTTTATATGCAGATGAGGATGGTGTGCCCGCCCACCAGTCATGTAGGGACAGGTAGCTGCAGACAGTTACAATAGATCCCTGTTAAAATGGCCTTTTCTCCAATTGCACTCTTTATGGATGCATAGAGAAACATTTCAACAATAATGTACTGTCTCTTATATAGGAACACCTCTTCATTACTCTTAGGCATCATGTATGAACATATATTTCACAGAGCTTATATCATGTCATAATGGGAGTGGGGTATTATTGCTTTTAGATTACATAACCTTGTCC
This sequence comes from Branchipolynoe longqiensis, assembly GCA_030323885.1. Lineage (NCBI taxonomy): Eukaryota > Metazoa > Annelida > Polychaeta > Phyllodocida > Polynoidae > Branchipolynoe > Branchipolynoe longqiensis. Next base: position 78,943 of record JASIRB010001522.1, read on the forward strand.
CCACTCTGTCACCCAAGAATATAATGCTCTCTGCCAATATATAATTCCGAACCGAAAATCCGTATATTTTTACAAGGGGTTTGAATCCATATATCCATGCACTCAACCCTACCCGTGATGGCCGCACTAGTGTAGGGCTGGGTGGGTGGCAAGAAAAAACAAGATATCGTCAGTGTGGAGTTGAGCGGTGAAGTGATGGGAGCAGGAGGCGAGGTGCTGGAAGTGAAGTCAGCAGTTGAACGAGTGCAGGCCAGGGTGGTGCAGCGACAGTGGCGCCGCCCAGTGTGACGTAGAGAGTTAGTAATTTGCAGGTGCTTTGCCGCTACTCTCAACAAGGCACGCTATGATGACAACTCCTCAAATACTCACGCGTGACATAGCATTTCGTGACTTCCACTGCAATAGCAACCAGACTTCAAAGTTTTTCTTTTTTGTTGGCAATAGCTGGACATTATTTTTAGTTGTCCTGACCTTCAACGATATTGACTCCAGAGGCAGTCCCAGACAATGGACACGAATAGAGAGGTATGTCGGTCACTATGTTCTCTAACAATTAAATCAGCAGCAGGGTAATTTCGTCCATTATAATGAAATGTCCGCTTGTAGTACGGATAAATGCTGTTGGGGGGAATTAGTGCCTGGACCAAGGGAAAATTCGTTTGCCATGTTTAGTGATTGATATATGGAGATTAGTATATATTTAACTTTTATTAATTATCCACTTTAGGCCACATGTATAAAAGAAAATTGGTGATCGTCCTTTTGAAATAAAAATCAGGGTTGGGCGGGCGGTTCTTACTGTTATTTTTTATTTTTGACGGAGATATAATATGTAGCCAGACGGGGTGGCCAAATGACTTGAGCATCCGCTTCCCATTCCGGTAGCTTGTGGGATTCGAACTCCTGGCTTTAAACCATGAAATCCCATGATCTACAAAAGCGAGAGACGGACGCTCACCCCATTTGGTCGAAAGGTAAATCTATCTTGAGAGACTTGAGCCCAGTATCACCCTCGTCTTGCGATTCCTCGCAATGAACTTATTACATGTATCTCAAACTCAGCGCCCAGCCCTCCCTACCACCATCATCACCCAATCCGCCTCCCCAAGTTCCCTCCCCACCTACGCCCCCCACATCCCATACCCACCCACTGGAGTACTTCCTTATTCGCCGTGGCTAAGCCGATACAATCAGCTAGCCCTACCACCCTAATTCAAGAGGGAATTATGTCAGTCGGACTTTGATGTCATCGGAGGCCTCGTCTACTGTTGGTGGTGTGCGAGGAGTCGGTGGAGTCTGAAGGCAGTTCTCCTCCCGGGGGAACCGGCTACATACATCCGCAGACAGGGACGGGGGATGCAGGGTCTTAGCCGGCAGATTACACTAATACCAGATGTACCAGCTGGAACTCCACTGCACCGACTGGCATTACTGCCAAGGAGCGTATCCGCATCACCGTTGCATGGTCCGATTGCTTTGAGTTTTGTCATTTTCTGAGATAAGTATATAATGTTTATCTTTATAATCTACCTTTCTCTACTTTGAAGAAACTTTAAATTTAAAGTTACTTTGAACATTAAATCATTGTTTGTGTGCTTTTGATTTACCTCCTAGCAACATATAAGATCTTAATTAGTTCTAGTAAGCTCGCACATACTCTGACACAGTAGGGTTGTGCAGTAACAAATTCTATTAAAATGCATCAGTATTCCCTTCTATGTGGCGACACATGTTTAACGAGCGCACCAGTGTCTAAGTTAGATATGGTGAAGCACATCTATATAATTGTTTTGATTTTGAAAATTTGATGTCTCCATCGCACTATGCAGCATTAAGGGTGTGTGGGGGGCGGACCGGGGAGCGGGTTAGGATAAGAACACGAGCAACACCAACAACAACACTGTTTCATTCCTTGATGTAACTCGCAGAGCAACCCAGTGTATATGGATGTGTACAAGCATGGGAATATTCTCTTTATGAATATATACTGAACAATGTTACATTTTGGAGAAGGACACATTGAATTGATATTTGAGGCAAATCTTTTTATTTCGATGCTTATCGAGTTTTTAAAAGTTTAATAGAAACTGCAATGATTGTCCAGCTATACATATAGAACGATACTTATTTGTTTGTTTGTTTGCTCAGGGACCCCCCCCCCCCCCTCCCCCCCCCCCCCCCCCTCCCCCCCATCACCGCACACAAAGGGAGCATCGTCTATTTGGGGGCATACAGTGGTTAAACATATATAGTCAGATATAGGCATGTATGTGCTTCTGTATGTTGCTTAGTTGGGTCTAACAAAAGGGTGTTTCACTTAATGATGCTTCTAGAGCACATTTATTGTTATCATCGGCTATTGGACTTAAAACATATAGTAATTCTGACATATTTCTTTAGAGGAAAGTCACTGCTGCCACATAGGCTACACTTTCCGAGATGCAGCAAGGGGTCTTTTATCGTCACTTTCCCACAGACCTAATATCACATACCACAGCCTTTGATGAACCAGTTGTGGATTACTGGTTTTTATATGGGTTTAAACAACGGAAAGATTAAGTATTATTTATGTCCCTGTCCAAGTACTAAATGCTCTACTGGTGTCGCATCCATCGGATTTAAACCTAATTGGCTGACAACTGACAGTTTTGAAGATCCTGAACAAAAGAGAATTATGTGATGTATACTGTATTATCTGAGTATAAAGATATGTAAGGGAATATTACTTAATATTATTATTGTTATCCTCTGTCAGATCCGACACTTCAGAGGTGGCACCATCTCGCCCACCTCACCTCCCCCGGATATATATGTATGCGTGTGTGCATTTAGAGTAATATTTCTTTGTCTCGCAGCAACAATGCCTTATTATGAATAACAGGGTTCACTCTTTTCTCATATAAAACAGAAACAAATATGAGACTTCCTAAGCTTATAACAAGAACGGAAGTGTAATGTCTCCTTTACGTTCAGCTATGTGTTGTGAGTTAAACCACTTCAAAATTGCACCTAAGATCATCTTTGCTAACATCTGGTACAGCTCCGACCATATCAAATTTCCATTTGAATGCCAAAGTACAAACAACAATGTGTTATTAAGCACATTTTATTGTTTTGAGGCTGCAGTGGCTCACCGTAGTACGGTGCCGCTACATTCCAGGTCCCACCCAAACTAAAACCGCCTTGAACTCCATGGACCGCCAATGCTGATGCACCACCGACACTTAAAACCCCAAACCACCACCACATACCCACAACACTGCAGGAGCGGCCATGGCACTAGGCCGGTGCCACCTTGCGGACAGATTTGAACCTTAATGAGTAATGGGTGACATAACAACCCCCCTTCCCACCTTAAACCCACCACATGACCGCGGCTCGAGCACTGCTCACAGCGGACTCACCAGCCAACCGGACAACACATCCCCATAATTTTCAATCATCATCGAACCGATCTGATCCCCCCTTTGACCTCAGATGCAAACCAACCCACTGCCCCCAAATGTAAACAAAACACAATTGACCTGATGGAATGTGAACAAAACCGATTGCCCCCTGAAACATAATCGAGCCACTGTCATCTGTGAAATATGAGCATGACATGATGAAAAAATAGACTAGCATGATTGACCTCAAACCTAGACGAACACTGAACTGATGAAACTAATTGACCTCATAAGACACCATGCTGAAAGGGGCCTCTTAATCTTACATGGTGAACATCTTAGACTAGCACGAATGACATTAATGTACTCCCTTGACATAATGATGTATGTTGACCTTGTATGACCTCTTACTCTGACTGATGATGTTAACCCCCATCTTATCCTCAAAGGGTTCAATAACTGCCACATAATACCAGGTGTGCCTCTGCCTTACTGAATTATAGTATATGGTGTGCAGACGGTCTGAAGTTAAACACATCCTATTTTGGCACTTGAATTAATCAATTCTTCACTCCAACACTAGGGGGCTACGAAACACACATACTTTAAACTAGTGATCATATTCGATTCCAAATTCATCCACAAGGCAGTCTTCCAACACTATTTATAGCAGGACGTTTAGCAGCACTGTTTGGGGTAGAGGCTCAGGGAGTAATTAGATCTGTCCCGCTTGCTCGTAAAATATAAATCTGTAAATCGTCTAATACTATTGCTAAGCTTCTCCTGTATTACATACAGGTGAAGACATACAAAGAACATGGTGCGACCGAGGAAATCGATGCCATGATCCAGCCGGCAATAGGACCACACAGAGATCTTGTGGGGATTATAATGTAAAATATTCCGACGTTTTAAGGCTTGTTCATTAACAAATAATAGTTTCAATAAGTTCTAAAATAACTCCTTTTAACCAAAGTCATATGTGAAGCAATAAGCAAACTGTTTTAATCATATTTAAATCATCCAATTATTTGTATAAATTCATTATAATAATATTCAATTTATATAAGTAGTCCTATAACACCGGTCTAATAATAACTAATTCATTCTATCATGATGGTATCTACATATGCATACTATTCAAACCAAGATGTGAAAGATTATATATTAACTGAAGTGATACTTAATATCAGATTGTTCTAAGGTTCAACATCAAATATAACCATTGGAGATAAGAACTCTGGAAAAGTATTAGTCTATTGGTATATTTACATGTATTACTGAATTGAAATCTGTTGGTATTATATATTGTATAAAGGGAGGTAAATCGTGAGACTATGGACAACATATGAAGTTGCTGCAGCCTGTGGTTTCTTCACCCAGACAAATAATATGTGAAGAATGGATACAAAATAATTAAGCTAAGAAACTGAGTTATGTGTGCATGTTATGGTACCAGTTACAGATGCCAGTATCCGAGGGAGTGTTAGCACACATGTGACAATGCATGGGGGATGTGTGTGTGTTAGTGTTTGCAGGACCTGCCAAACCCAGGTGTCAGGCTGGAGGTGGGAGGTGGAGTGTGTGTATATGTGTGGTGAGCCCTCCCTGCCCCAGCTGGTGCCAGTTTGCTGAACTAAAGATGATGCAATATGTAATTCTCAAAGTAAGGCATGTTGAAACTCCCAATGTAGGGGACCAGTGACCACTTGTACAATTTTCCGATATTTGAGATATGGGCTATGGAGAACTACCATATAATAAATTGTAAACGAGTCTATATTCTGGTAGATGGTATGTAAAACCAAAGGCATATAAGGTATATGTGGAGTTGGTGATCCATTACTAATTAAAGATAGAAATTGTATATCAATATAGATAGTGAGAGAGGGTCACTTCTTGACCTGAGAGAGGGTCACTTCTTGACTTGTGAGAGAGTCTGTGGAACTCTCCTCACATACTCCCTCCCCTACAAGTGTTATGTATGGATCACTGCACACCAGACACAACAGGGCACTGTAGCCAAATATAACCATGCCTTGGTTACAAGGATATTGAACCCTCATTGGTGGATAGAGGAATGCCTGTTAATGATTGGAAGACTGGATAATGTGATCACCACCATCTTGTTTCTTGAAACTATATATACAATAAATGAGGGAGTCTCACTCTCCTACCTTTCACTCTTTATCTACTTTCCTTCCTTGCCTGTTGTGATTTCTTATTAGCCTATCTACACCACTCAAATCGCCAGCCATCGACTTTACACACTGGTATTATGTAAAGATACATAGGGTCGATACTCCCATGTAAGTGTGATTGGTGAACTTGATGGAAACATATGTACCTGACTTGGGGTGGGTGTTTGCCCCCCCCCCCCCACCCTCTTACCAAGCAGTGGGGAGGGGTATGGTGGGAGTGGTGGGGGTCCAGCCACTCCCACACTGCCTCCCCCCAGCCAATTAAATGACCTTTTACTGCCTCTGACTGAGGAGACTCCCAGCAACTGTACCTGTATTTTGAATGTGTTCCATCTGAATAAAAGAGCTGGGCACGGGGTGTGGCAGGCAGATGGCCTGGAGACAGCACAGCAGGAGGAGCCAGCCACCCCTCCCTACTCAACTTTACCACACATCATTTCTATTTGATTACTATTTCTTGGAACTCTTATAGCAAGCAGATATAGTAAGCAGATATAGTAAACGGACCATTGCTTGAGTAATATTATTAGTGCTTTCCGGCGTCCAACACAGAAGTTAGGGTTCTATTTAACTACTAACTTTTAGAGAGAAGTAAATCAGAAATTAAAGCACTAGTGTCTAGATACTGGAGCTCTGTCGATATTGTAGTAGTTCTTTATTGGTTTTCAAAACATTATATTCAAGATATGACATGGTAGGTCCTTAAGGCGAGAGAAGTATTACTTGAATGCTTACTCCCTTCAGTGTCATGCCTACATTTTCTGTTGTATTTTGGTTTCTCAGAATATGGGGGGTTTGGGAAATCATTTATTTAATTGCTCCCCATCGTAATCATGTAACTACCTTTAAATTACTGAAGAAGCTGGCATAACAAAGATCCACATTATCCTGTCATTGCGGGGTAGGTTATAATATATTGAATATTGACTATGTATTGATGGGCTACTTAGATATATTGACTAAATCTGACTTGCCTGTTGGTACTGTCTGAGGTATTTGTTCGGCCAGTTGTTTGGGCTTCGAATACATATATATATATATATTTATATATCTAATTCATATATATATATATATATCTCTCATACAAATATAAAAATATATATATAATTAGTTATGCCTCCATGATATTGCATTGAAGCGGCGGCCATCAGGCTTTGATACAATAATAAATAGTGTTGCTCACATTCTTCAAAGCAAAGCTACCTCGGTTCCGGTGTTCAATGATTCATTTGGATGCCATGTTATTTTCCATGAGAGTCAAATCCCAATATACGATAGATGTTTCACAAATATAAGTTGCATTACATATATGATGTATGACAGGATCTCAGTCTCAACATTAAGCTATTAAACATAATCGCAGATTCATGGTCACATTTGCTTAGCAGGTACTTGTTTCAATTTCCTGATTTTGTTCCTGCATATGGAGAAGCTCATATTGATGGTATTCACATTGTATTCTTTGCATTGAATGATAGTCAACATCTAGGCCTACAATACGGCACAGTTACCCCGTTGTGTATCTATTCCATTTGCATTTAACCGTATTCTGACATTTACATGAGGCCAATACCAATCTTAGAGTTCAAATTTCAACTGAAACCTCTAAGGTTAGCTAAATCAAAATATTCATATTCTAGGGCTGCGCGATGTTGGCAACACTTCGGAATGAAAGCGGTGGTGTCAAGGAGCAGGGAGGCAACGTGTAGTGGGAAAACTTCCCTGATACATCCTGGTGCTACCACTGGCGGATTCATATGGGTGATAACCCCATGCGATGTTGGCAAACCTTCAGAATGAAATCGGTGGGGGCAATGAGCAGGGCGGCAATGTGCAGTGGGCAAACTGCCGTGGTACAGCCTTGTGCCAGCACAGGCAAATTCATATGGGTGATAACCCCACGCAATGTTGGCAACACTTTGGAATGAAAGCGGTGTGGGCAATGAGCGGGGATGCAATGTGTAGTGGGCAAACTGCTCTGGCACATCCTGGAGCTAGCACCGGAGGACCCAGACAGGCGATACTCCCACGCACCCATCCTGTGACGCTATGATAGAATGGGACGGCCCACAGAGGTGGGAGCTTCTGAGAAGCACTGCAGAGCGTGTGGCTGTGAGTGATTGGGGTCTAGGTTTACCCTGTAGCCTTCCCGAGTGGGATTAACTCAGCGCATTTAATTCCATCCACTCGATATTGCCCTACGGTCCACTACATGTAATCAAAATATCACCGAAAGATATATTTCACTTTCAGGGTGAAACAAAGTATTAACACTCTTATCCGTTTTGAGCAGAGTAAATCAATTCAGATATTTGTATGAACGTATTGAATGATCACATGATAATTGTAATTCTTGTAACTACTACCAGCCTTTGCATGTTATCATCATAGATAATCAGTCCCTTAACTGTGAAGGCTGTTGCCGGTCCATCGATGACTTTGCAATAGGTTTCTCCATGTTTTCCTTTCATCCACTTCCCTCTGGGACTTGCCAAAACTCCATGTCTGTCGATTAGCTGATGTTGTGTCGCTAACTCTTTTCTTTCCCCATTCACTCTCTCTTGCAATATTGTATAGGCCAAACCTGATGAGCGTAACATAGGGCAATCACACTGTAATGAGTGGTTCTTATTGTTAACTAGCAGTATTTTACATGCTAGAATCTTCATAGGAAACAGTCATCTGAAGTATTAATTTAACAATGAAGGGAGTAAGCATTAAATTAATACTCCAGTATCTAGACACTAGAGTATTAATTTCTGATTTACTTCTCTCTAAAAGCTAGTTAAACAGTCATCTGAACAGCGAGGGAAGATTGCCGATCAGTGAACATCGGAAAAGTCCAGAGGGACTCGACACCTTCACCAGGGAGAAGCTGTAAGGAACTTAGAGAATCTATCTGCTCTGCCACATTTGATTCCACATCGTCGTGCTGACTACTTTAGCACAGCGACCCCACAGGGGTGGGCATGGACTACCAGCGGCCAATATAAATCCTCCCCCTCATAGCTATGATTGTCTTTGTTTGCCGGCTCTTTCCACACCATTTAAAACTTGGATGGTACTTAATCCATGGCTACTTCCATACCCCTGATAGGCTAACTGGTGCCTAACCAATACATCACACACATGTCACCTGACTCATGGCTATGAGCGCCATAATTCATACACACATATTGGCGCCCTCTCTCTGACAGTTATAGAACCATTGTCAACCATAGCCTTTTCTCATATATGTTCTCTGATTATAATTGCTGCCTTAATTCTTATAGTATCAGGGCAAATGAGACAATGAGAACGGCTGGTAGCGGTGGATTATCTTGGACAAAATGGCTGAATAATGAGCGTCCCTGGGTGCAAGATCCTGAGGTGTACCCCTCGCCTGAAGAAAGTCTACGGCGTCACCTAATTAAACCATGTCACCAACACGCCTGCCACCACGTATTGTGTGGTTTGATATAACCTAAATTGGTTGGTCTGTAATGCTCAGCCAATTGAAAGTACTGCCCTAAGACTTACTCATTTCCTCTAACTAACCAGGCACTCCACGTAACCAGGATAGCTGTCAGTCCAAGTTAATTAGGAAGACGAATTGGCCAAGGTAGCATATCCCAACCTGGTCCTGTCAAGCTGCAGGTTGAATATATCTATATATACATATGTATGAGATTGTGTCAAAAGGTGCTAAGAAATATGGGACACAACTTTGTCCATTATAATGATCAACATAATATGTGTTTACGCATTTGCTCAGGATAAACTGATTTGTTTTTTACATGGTGTTTCATAATCCCAATATAATACATATTGATTTGAAGAAAATGTCCTTGTATTTTCAACGTAACCGTTTCTGTGCTGTGTTGTGTCAATCATTACAATGGACACACGCAAAAAGAGTTATCACCTTTTGAGAGAGGCGCATATACATAGCATAGATATATATATATATGTATATATATATATATATATATATATACATATATACAGGAAATGCAATACAGTTTGGTTAATTTAACTAATTAAGGGAGGAATGGGTGGTTGGGTGAAAAATGCCCATGTAGTGTGTCGACAGAAGATAATACAGAAAGAAGAATTTTAATGTATGAGTGTCTCATTACCTGGAGTGGAGTGGTGGGTGAGACAATGGGTGTGATTGGCCTGACTCCGAGAGCTGGATTGGGGGAGGGAGATGGTGTTTTACGGTTCGCTGGAGCCTAAGCAGTAAATCTGACTGCGCATCTCCCGGTCATCGACAAACCATTATTCAAATTGGGTACGTCGGATCAAATTTCCCTAAGAGGAATTGGTTTCTAAAATGTGATGCTTTCATCAGAGTATTCAGCTTTAACGGGCGGGAAGTGTCTTAGACCATTTGCTGTTTGGTGACTACACTGAAAATATAGTGTGAATATACCAGTATTTCAGGGCTAAGGGCTGTCGTTGCTAGCCCTGCTCCTTCCCTACGTCTCACTCTCCACATTCCTTCCCATTACCGCTAATACACATACTACTTGTACTAGCCATTGAGAGAATTATGAAGACTTCAGGCGCAAAAGCCTGTAAATGCCAACCGAAAAAATTAATTAAAATACAAGATTTGTACCTGAAGGTCATTGTAATTCTCACAAATTCTCCTTTAGGTGTGATGAGATTGATGGTTCTGCTTCCATGATGATGTCTTATCTCATCAGTCATCTCCATTTCACTTTGGTATCAGTAGTCCATCACGGTGGAGGACCATGCAAACCCAGCTGTATTAACGAAGTTGTTCCGCAACCGATAATTTCTGACTCTTCTGCTCCTGTTTCAATGATCTGATCATGGCGGTGACACAATCGAATCCCAGACAAACTGAACATTCACTCGACTAGGACAGGAGGATGTAATCGAACAGTCCTAGGGATATTGCCTTTGAAGTGATGTGTTCTATGTCTTAATTGCGCCTCATTTGAGGGAAGGAATGCAGTCATGACCAGATGGATGACCAAATGAATTGAGCGTCCGTCCTCTGTTTTGGTAGATCATGGGATGCAAACCCTGGTTGAGTCATACCAACGACTTAAAAAGTGATACTCGTCATTTCCTAGCCATGTCCTCGCCATTATTACGATGGGCGCAAGGACTGGTTGGGTCAGTGTCAGGATAATGTGACTGAGTGGGATATTATGAAATGTTGCTGGTGGTCTGGTATCCCCGTTGGGGAGCACTGTATAATCCCCATGAGTTTGCAATGTCACAAGTTGGTACCCATCCTGATATGACCTTAGATGTTACCAGGACGTGAAACTCCAGCAACCAACCAACTGAGCCACATGCCAGCACCCGATCCCAGGTTTCAATTCTGACTTCCCAAACTAGTGCGTGTGTGCTGTAGTGCTCCACGGGGCCGAATAGACACAGCCAAGTGGTGGGCCAGGTGGTGTTATATAATGCACTACTCCACCAGACAGGGTGTTAGGGAGCAAAAGAAGACAGAAGAATAATTAGATGTGAAGGGAGTGCATCGAGCACTGGTCCAGTCAGTTGTCAGACCTACACATTTTATGAACAGTTGCTGACAAGTAGACACATTTGCTATCCCAAAGTTAGTAGCCGATCTGGATAATACCCTCCTTGGTCCTAAAATAATACTCACATTATTTAACTCCTACCTTTACATGAAGAAGACAAGTGGTGTTCTCTGTGGCGGAGTGGTTAGAGTGTCTGACTTTTTTCTAGGTCAGACTCCTAATTTGAGGGTCGGCGGTTCGATTCCCCATGCCCCCAGCTCTGCCAATTTGGATTTCCACCGCTGTGTATAACTTACAGCGTCATCAAAGGCCGGTTGCTCTCATACCATGGCTATGTGGTGTGGGAGGTTAAAAATCCCTTGGGTCGGTAAAAGTGTAGGCTCAGGCTTTCTATCGACCAGCAGTGGAATAAGGAAGACCAGTCATCTATGACTGAAATTTCCCCTGCTTAAACAACTAATGGACCAACAAAAAATAAATAAAGTCACGGGTTGGATGAGAAGGTCTGTGGCTGGCACCTTTGAAAAGGCCCAAAACTCCCCAACAGATAGACGAAGGGATAAACAAGGACCCCCCCCCCCCCACATACACACAACCTTTACTCGCCTGCCACGCATATGTTTGCAAGCTTGGGAGACACACAGAAGTCCACTGCTAGTCGCTCTGAGACTTGTGCTTTCAAGTACTCTTAGACAGCGTCGGAATGCCAGTTCCCCCTTTCTTTGATCTATGTGATCGACGCACCACACTGCCTCAGAAAGGTTGCCACCCCCCACCCCCCTGCCGCAGGCTGTGCGATAAGAATCGCCCCGGCTCTAAGTGAGCCTTAGGTGCGAGATACTTTATAGCCAAAAGATAGTAGCTGTAAGGTAGCAGAACGGAACCCCGCCCCTTCGGAAGCCTGAACGCCAGATCCCCCTGGCGCGTTGCTGTGGCATCAAAGTGCCTCTTGATACTGTGCACCGCGCACAAGGCCGACTGGGCCACCCTTTATACCGGTATCAAACGCACCCTCTCCAAGTACTGGATCGTTTTAGATCGGCGGATCTTTATCAGCATTCCCCACCCGTGAAAACACATGTCCGATCTCAGTAGTGCGGACTCCGACTGAGTGACGTGACATTTGCGCAGTAGCGCTCTAAAGGATAGCAGCATAGCTGCGTGGACCGCAATATGGCCCTGAGACGGAAATATGTGCTCGAACATTAACAGTAGTTGATTTGGTCGGATCGGAGCTGCCTGGTTTGTGGCGTCCCCCAGCGTCCTACGTATGCCTGATATATATTTTGTTCAAACTGTGGTGCTCATAGTCCACCGGGACATAACCCATATCTTTACGGTGGTTATTTAGGGGGCTTACGTACTGGCCTATCGAACTGAAGCGCATGCGCCTCGCCAGAAAAGGCATGTACAAGCATACCTGCTTAGCGTCACAAAGATAAGGTTGTAACTGATCCCCGAATAACTCACAGAAATCCAGGTAAGATTTCACCTGAACTGACCTTTTATGCTTTGTTGCGTCTTCATAGTGAGCTGCTTCAAAGGCCGCACAATCCTTCTTTAAGGCGGACCAATCTGGAATGTCAACACTGAAAGATGTTGTGACAGCCATAATCTCGCTGCCTCGTCTGCATCCCTGTTTAGGTGTTGCAGTTTCCGCGGTACACCAGTTTGCGAGGGACATCACTTCTGCGCATGCGTCAAAATCGAACAGCATCATCACTAACCTTTTAAATTTGATATAATGTTTTTGGTAAAGATGTTTTCTATATGTGTACCAAACGATTTGTTTCTAGGTGATGTGGTTTTAGAGATATTTCACTTTTTCTGTATTTTCTGTATGAACATTGCTCACGACCATTGAGAATGCCTTGAGTTTGATGGTACCCACAGTGCAAAACATTAGTTTTATTCAAAATTAATAGAAATCCAGAACACCAAACTTATCAGTTCAATATAGTCTTTTTGGTAAACATGTGTACCAAGCCATTTGTTTCCTGGTGGTGTCATTTGAGAGATATTTGACTTTTTCTGTATGAAGATTTGCTCACGGCCATTGACAATGCATTTGAATGGATGTGTCCCTGGGAAACTGGTGTGCTGCATAAACCGCAACATCGGGTGCTGCTCCTGAACTGTCAAATACTGAGGCTGTCAAATACTGAGGCTGTCAAATACGGTGTTAAATTTGGTGTTTATGTATACCGATTGTATATTTATCATCCATTGGATATCTGTTCAGGTACGTTTCATGTCCGTTTCATGTCCGTTTCATGTTCGTTTCATGTCCGTTTCATGTCCGTTTCATGTCCGTTCGTCCGGCGGCCTTTGACCTGATATCGCAACATTTTGACACATTTTAATACATTTTGATACTTATCACGCCTGAACACCACCTGACTAGACAATTCTGTCCGTTGCTCAATCATGCATAGTGTGACAGGCACTTTACCGTTAAACTTCCCCGCTAACTCTAGTCACCAGTTGTTTAAGGCCCAGTCAGACCTTACCGGACTGAGTACCGGACACCACCGGAGAAAGAATTGTCTAGTCCGGTGGTGTCCGGTGTCGAACTGTTGCAATGGCCGCCAGACGAAACGGATGCTAAACGGACGCTAAACGGACGTTAAACGGACGTCAACCGGACGTCAAACGGACGTCAAACGGACGTCAAACGGACGGACCGGACACCAAACGGACACCAACTGGACACCAACCGGACACCAACCGGACACCTACCGGACACATACCGGACTGTTCATGGACACGCCAAAAACCGACGGACCCAATTCCGCAGCACCGTCAACGGACTCTTCAGCATACAAAACGGACACCTAACGGACACCTAACGGATGTTTAACGGACATGAACACCAACCATACACTTCAGTCCGGTGGTGTCCTGTTCAAGGTTAGTGTATGTTCAAAACGTGTACCGGACACCGCCGGACACCACCGGACACCGCCGGATGAGTACCGGACATGTACCGGACATTGCCGTATTTCACCGGACAGGGTCCGGTTCATGTCCGGTTCCCCAGTCCGGTAAGGTGTGACTGGGCCTTCAGCTACCGACGCTACCAGGTCGTAGACCCTGCGTGAGAAAGTCCTACACCTTGCAGCAGTGCGCCAGCACCCCAGGCAGGCTCTCCAACTACCTATTACTCGCCTTCCTTCGGCACAAAAAGCTTGACAAGCGCACCTTCAGCTTGGCTAGCTTATAGAGAGGGAGCCTCAGCTCCATCTGAACCGAATCAATGTCTATACCCAGTAATCTGCACAGCTGTGCCGCAGGTGTTAGCTTCTTGAAGATGACGTAGAATCCCATCCTACGTAAGTACCACTTTGCTGCCCGACATTCCTCTGCCGAATCCCCGATCAGACCAAAGTTATCCAGAAAATTAACACATCTGGTAACACCTTCCCTTGCCAGAAAAGGAACTAGAAAATCACTTGCTAAACCTATAAGGACTGCTGCTTAATCCCATGCCCCGTCGTCTTGCACCCTCATGCTACCTACCAATGAGGACTGGCTCTACCCAGCAAAGACTCTCCTATTGTGGTAAGCCAGCACAGTCCTTTAGTTCAGCTCCCAATGTTAATTTTGTCTTGGTCATGTCTGGTGTCTAGGGGCACCGAAAGCGTAACTTAGCTCTGTTACACAATATTCCTGATATACTGAGCATTTCAATATTGATACACAACTGAATTTCTGATATAGTGGGACTAGGGAATATCTCGCATTAAAACCAGGTCAAACTAAACATACTCTCCATGATTGAGATTTATTATCGAACAGGATTTGAATGGCGTTATAATTGCAACTGACAGTTTCATTTATGTACCAAGAAAGTGTGCTGTATGGCCGGAATACCAGTGCTCTGATGTCGCAAAAGAGATTATTCGATGAATATACTTCATTTTAGTGAAGAAAAAATCAATCTGAGCGATGACATTCTAAATATATGAGGTGCCTTTGGGTAGTCGTCGAACAACTCCAAGATATGGGGTATATCACACATCACCAACAAATCATGGTATTCGCTTCCATCTTGTTCTTCACTACATCTCATGTAACGCACAGCAACTAGTATTCAGAAGACAACAAATCACCTTGTAATGTATTCAGTGACTTCCCATTTCTGTTCTCATTTATGTATATATACACATTGTACTAAACCAAATTTGAAGAGCTCTTTTCCTAAACGGAACAAGCACCATCCAACACAATTAGTTTGCAATGCCAATGCCAAGTTTGGAGATTGTGTTTAGGAAAAGAGCTATTCATACATAGATATATTAAGAGCAATTTTTATATATGAAAAGCTTTTTTCGAAAACACAATCTACAAACGTTGCATTGACATTGCAAACTCATGTTTTTGGAATGGTGATTATTGCGTTTAGGAATGGAGCTCTTCAAATATGAAAATATACATATAGGTCCAACAATATTATAGAGCAGATCCACTGGGAGGAAGTTGGTGAATCTTTGTCCCATTTTAAAACGGTGAGTGTATGGTCTTATTGGCCACTGCTGGTCTTTGACCTTCGCCTCGCCTCACACTGCCGCCTCCAATCTCTCCCGAGCTACTGCTGCCAACACCAACATGATGTGTGTTATCCTGGCCAGGAGCAGAGCATCGCCCACCGCCGTGACATGTTCACTCACATTAGACATGCGTCAAGCCCAATTGGCAATGTCACTGTCACTGTCAATGTCAGGCCGGGGCGGGGAGAGGGGGGTCTGAGCCACACATCTAGACTGCCACAGTAAAAGGAAATCTCGGAATCGAAATGTGATTCCTGAAGAGGCCTGTTTAGGTTTATTTCCACAGCCCCTGAGCCTCTGAGAGACGGAATAATTGGCACTGTCACTGTCAATGGTGGGGGTTCTGCGCCATTCATCCAGACTGGCGCGGTAAAAGGTACTCTCGGCATTGAAATGTGATTCCTGAAGAGGCTTGAATAGTTCCACCGACCGAGCCTCTGACAGATGGAATAGCATTGACACGTGGGCGTCACTCCCACATATCCTGATGGGCTTGTCTCTACACACCACGAGCGTGGGAGGGGGCTCTAACAGGTGGCAATATTCCAGACTATGGATGGCTTGATTGATTGATTGATTGATTCATTTACGCCGTGTCGGCAGCATAGGCCATATTCACAGCGAGAACTGTTTTTTTTTTTTCGTGTTTTTATTCAAACCATCGCTTTTACATGTAAAAGCAAACAATCAAATGGACTGTGGATGGAGGTGGTCTTTGTTATCATTAGACATGGATCTGACCGGTTCTGAGTTTCGTTTCAATTTCAATGAGGGAATATAAATGTGATTGACAAGACTGACCCAAAGGATGCCACTAGCTGTTCACTGTAAATATGGTCGTTTCTGCCAACACACCATTAAACCATCAACAATCAATCAGGATCGCAGACTCTGCAGTTGACCAATCAATCTCCAGCCCCACGGCCACCACCAGCCACTAGCTGTTATATATGTACATGCATAGAGAGATACTGGTGGCAATAAAGCAGGGACGACCGAATCTATGTTGTGTTGCCAAATTGTCGCACTCAGGATGTCTGGTGGTCCATCACCCAAACAACATCAACCAGTTTGAGGGATATTGCCTCACAAGAGGAGGACTGACATATGCTGTCACAGGAGCTACCATATATGCAATGATCAATGGTAAAGTTGCGTAGTCCGATGAAAACATCAAATCTTCAAAATCAAAGCAATTATCTAAACTTGATTCTACATATCTAACTTCACCACGTCACCAGAGAATGGCTGGACTGACACGGTACCGTTTGTTTATGTGTTGTTGTTTTACATACTAGCAACATCACAGGTCAAATCAGGATGGGTATCAACTTTTGACAATGTGCAATCATGGCAATCATATAGGGATGCCCCAATGGGATAATATGCCACCGGCAGCATGATTTGGTTTCCCACACAGTCACATTATCTTGATACTGTGCTAATCAGTCCTGTTGTTATCCTACTAATGCTGAGTGTCAGGCTAGTTAGTGAGAAGCATCAATGTTATAAGTCATCGGTTTGACTCAGCCAGGATTCGAACTACTGACATTCCGCAAGGGAAGCCTCTGCTCTAGCAATTCGGCAACCGCATCCACTGACACGGTACAGTATAACCCCCATTCACTGCAGATTACAAATTATCAAAAGCGATACAATCAAGCAAGACAAAGATCGAATGGAGTTTGATTGATGTAACCTCTGTCAAATATGTAAGATCTTCCTCAAAATTACAAATAACATTCCCACGTGTGCTGGCCCAGCCACCTAATATCAAGTCAAGTTGTGTAAAATATTCAGATATTCAGCATGGGGGGAAAGCAAATGTTCTATTACTGATCGGTTTACGTGACCAGGTGCATATATAGACTGTCTTAAAATGTGCTAAGCAATATGGGACAAAACTTTGTCCATTGTAACGTTGAACATACTATCTGATTATGCATTTGCTCAGGATAAACTGATTTGTTTTTTACATGGTGTTTCATAATCCCAATAGAATACAAATTGATTTGAAGCAAATGTCCTTGTGTTTTCGGTGTAACTGTTTCTGTGCTGTTTTATGTCAATCGTTATAATGGACAAACAAAAAAGAGTTATCACCTTTTGAGACAGGCTCATATATGTACGGGTTGGTGGTGCCTGAGTGGGATGTAAATAGATGGAGTGGTGCTGTCAGGTCTGGGTGTGAGTGCACTCAGGGCCTAGTCCCTCTGCTAGGATATGGATCACCACACTCAAAAGGTCATGGTTGGTGGTGGCCATAGTGCCACACAGTTTGTGGTGGCAGGCAGACCACTGGTATCCATGGGGACCAGGAATGCTGGATCCCTATTGGTCGGGCCAAGAACGTTTGTTTCCCATTGGGGGAAAGGGGTGCGGTGATGCTCTATTATGAAACCATGTAACCATATAAATAATAAACCAGAGGGTTGGACTCTCTCTTCTTCTTTACACTTTATACTCTTCCTTTCACTTTGTCTGTATTGATTTCACCATTGCCTGCCTACACAGCCACATATTCGAGCGTTATACTTTGCAGGTGGTTGCTGCAGATGGCGCCACGAGCGGCCTATCCACTAGATCTAGTGTAGAAGAGTGTCTGGGGGGGGGGGGGGGGGGCGGGAGGTTGTAGACAGCAATAGTGATAGTGTAGTGCGTATTTATATTCGCATAATGGACATATATTACGCCTCACATTGGGAGATGGTGTCTATCACCTTAATATGTCCGCCCCATTCCAGGTGGGGATCCAGATACTAGGTTAGTCGCATGTGCTGCCGCTGGACGGCGCTGTTCCCGGCAGGCTGCTGTCGTCGGTACACACGGGCGCGGATCGGCGGAGGTGATTCATCATTCGGTGAGTATGTTACAGCTGTGGTCCTGGTGCAGCAAGGTCAACCCCCGCATCAAAAACATTAAACATTAAACATTAAGGAGTGACAGCTGTATAGAATTCCTACTAGCTAGCAGTAGTGGGAGCTGATTAGTCTGAATAGTACCATCGTTTTATAAAGTTGTGGGTTACCCCACTAGTTTTTAGAATCAAGTTATAAAATACACACTACATGGTTTGGTGGGGGAGCCAAAAGGTCTTGAATTATTATTAATGTTTATCACTATAGATGTACTGCACTACTCTGCAGGCTATTAGTATTACCTAATGAACTCAAAATCCTCAAGATAAGAGTGTGGAAGTCAGGGCTGGCAGTGTGGCTCTCTTCCTCTTGCTTCTCTCTCTTCTTGGTTACCTTCTTGATTGCCTCTTGAGTTTCCTCTCTCACACTACCAGTACCTTTCATTTATTGTATCTTTTCAGCCATTTTAGATATATATAAATCTGATTGGTCAGTCTTACCATTTAGAACATGCAAATTATGCAAATCAACCTCACGGGGCAGCCAATCTCATCGGTCAACCTCACCTGTCAATCTAAGGTGTTGGAGATGGGAGGGGTGTGGTGACCCACCCACCCCACCTAATCCTCCTGCTGGCCATGTGGAGGGAACTGACCCACCCATCCACAGCCAACTTCATCTCAGCACATATGAATTATCAGTTTTCACAATAATAGGATATGTACAACACACTCCTCACTATAACACCAACATACAGACATCAGAATATTTAATACATATTTACCTTGTAGTTACACATTGGTCGTAATGCTGGCATTGCATTCGATTCGCAGTGAAGGAGGAGTGCCCCCCTGGCCCGCGCATGCCCGCCACCAACCGTTGGGGTTACATCACCGCCCCCACTTCTCTGCTTTATAAGCGGCTACCCTGGCTCCTCCAGCCACTATGCCTCCACGCCCTGCCAGACGCACTCTCTGGTCTTTTTTCTCCACCAAACCACCCTTAACTCTGCTCTCATCTATAGGGAGGAGGGCTCTTCGGGGCACCTTCCCCCACCTGACAATGACATTTGATCCTCAGTTGATCCTCATTACCTCACTTTATTATATCATTACCCTATTGTACATTGCTATATCTATATATACCCTCATTGTACATTGCCCTCCCACTTTATATATAATAAAGTGTGTTTTCTTTCCACTTCCTGCCTTGACTTCCTCCTTCGATGCGTATCAAACCTATCTCACTGGGCCAGGTGCTGCCATGGTGGTGGTAGAGAGAAACATACACCCTCACCCCTACCTCCCTCCCAGGCTTAACATTCCCAGCTGCTTTCTCCCCAGCATGCCCCATTACTTCACACATCAGGCTAGAAATATCTATCTGGTCACTTTACAAATCAGGCTGGAAATACCTACCCTGTCACTTCACACATATGTGCTGGTGTCGGTATCCCAACTTATACAGTATCCCAACTTATACAAGGCCTAATTGCCCTACCATTGGGGTGGAATTCAATTTAGCCTACCCCTGCAGACCTGTCCACACATGCATGTCTAGTTTGGGAAAATCCAAACCAACCAATTAGCTATGCTCTTTCTAGTTTTTAGAGTCTACTTGTACATAATATCATTCACAAGTCTAGGTAATCAATTACATTTAAATACACCCCTATATGCTTATTTCAGAGGTAGTATCTCCAGTGGTGATATTTAATGCATAGCATTGGCCAATTTGACATTACTTAGACTCACACACAACACACTCTTTAGTGTACACATAACATTAGGATGAATATTATTAACATGGCTTATAACAATGATTGACTGATTTAAATATCACTAGAGTGGTTTTATGTAATGAGTTGATTACTAGTAGAATGGTCATAAAGAATGATTGAATGATTTAGGTATTATTAGAATAGTTTTACATCGTAATTTGATTATTATCAGCAAAACTTATACAAGCACAAAAGTATGCAAGAAGGTTGATAATATGATTCTCTATATTTCTGGTTTTTCTGTATATATTGGATCATTGTTGGTACTTCTCTCAGAGTACTATCTAGGGAATTTATCAGCTTGGGCACCAGCAGTATTTCGGGACTCCCCTTGCTTGTTTTTGCAACCCTGTTGTAAACCCTGTCTACCATACTGTCATGGGGGTGATGACAATGGGAAATATTGTACCTAGAGCGGGACTCGAACCCACATCTCTTTGCATTCCGGGCCAGTGCGCTAACCATTTCACCACCTAGGCTCCCTGATATCAACACACTACCCACACCTACCTGTCTATGTGGTTACTTGCCTGAGAGGTCAGTGCAGACCACTACACTCCTCCCCGTGGAATTGTAAGTCTTTTAATGCTTACAATTACATACATACAGGCAATGCACTAACACATACATAGACAGGGTAGGTTCAACAACCATACAGTGCAAAGCTTGTACAGCATCCTGATCACAGCAACCAGTGTCGTGGGGGTGATGAAAATGGGAAATCTTGTGCCTAGAGCGGGACTCGAACCCACATCTCTTTGCATTCCGGGCCAGTGTGCTAACCAGTACACCACCTAGGCTCCCTGATATCAACACACTACCCACGCCTACCTGTCTATGTGGTTACTTGCCTGAGAGGTCAGTGCAGACCACTACAATACTTTAGTTTGAATACATTTGTTTATAAATGGTTACCATTTGAGTAATTTCACAGTGTGAATGTGCTATATTATATTTGGCAAGCATGCCAACATTTTAACACCATAGGATTCTGCGGTAATGTGTTCTATTAAATTGAATCAGTGTCAACAAATGCTTAAAGAGTGTATCTGTAATTAAATTAAATGAGGATACTCATATTTAAATCATTATTTGAAAATGTGATGCTACATCGGACAATGCAGAAATAAATCGATTGCAAATTAAAGCTTGGATAAACAATACATAACAATTAGCAATAATTTTGTAATCGAGTTCACATCGCTGCAATGGTGCAAAGGGATATTAAATTGTTATTTTAAACGCGAACTGAGAAGTCTGAAGAAAATCCAACACACCAAGCAAAGGCTGTCCATTAGCTGGATCACTGCCTCAATGAGCAAACCGTGTTGTCCACCTGGAAGCCTGCCCAGGTAATTTCCCCACCTGGGCTGGGTGTAATTGGGAGCTGACACATATTTGATGGAGTATCCGTGGAGACGGGCCAAGAGTCGAATCCGCCACACGTCTGAAGAAGATGGATCTTGTGGCTGAGCTGCTGGGAGGCTTACGTGGATAATCAGCTGCAACTGGTTGTGCTTTGACAAGAAATGGCTTCAAGAGGAAAGACACACAAGGTTATCTTCGGATTTATTGATGACTGTGAAAGGTAACAAAATACCAGCTTAGCTAACTACAGGTTTACTTGAAGAGTTTAAGTGCAAAACCACGTAAACGCCAATCCAAATATGGAGAGAAACATTGGAATAAAACCCTCAAACCGTTTATATATTTGTTATTTCTATTGTTTTCTGTATTGCTCCATAACCATGTGATCATATGAAAACGGGAAGTAATGAGTTTTAAATTCATTTTCAGGTAAGAATCTTTTGGTTAAACTTAATTTTCGGATTGGCGTTTACATGGTTTTGTGCCTGCACTCTTCACTTGTAGTTCTTACTAATTAGTGACCAGATGGGATGGTCGATTGAGTTAGAGCATCCGTCTCCCGTGTTGGTAGGCCTAGGGATCGTGGGTTTGAACCCTCGTCGAGTCAAACCAATGACATAACAATTTAGACTTGTCCCTTCTTAGCCTGGCGCTCGGCATTATTAGGATAGGGCAGGGACTGTTTGGCTAAGTGTCAGGATAATGTGACTGAGTGGGATATCAGGTCATGGTGCTGGTGGCCTTGTTTCCCAGTGGGGCGGCACTATGAAGTGGCCATGGATGTGCACTGTCAGATGTCGGTACCCATCCTAATATGACCTTAGATGATGCTAGGATGTAAACAACAACAAACAAAATACTAATTATTTCCACCTTAGGATGTTTGCCTAGAGCCGGAAAGACGGTATAAAGATTAGGCAGTGAGTAGAAATTAGAATATTGACACAACATATCCCAGTGATGATATTTAATGACTTTAGTAATTCAATTGATCATCCAATAGTTGTTGGTTTCCATATTATCGGTCGGGCAGGGGGGTTTTATTTGTATTGTTTATGTTCGTTGTAAGCGTAATACGTAACCAGAGGCTATGGCCGAATGCGTTGAGCATCCATCCGCCTGCCGTTCTGGTAGATCATGGAATTCAAACTCATGGACAGTTTTAATAGTTTAAACAAAGTATATATATACAAACAAATTTCACGGGCGGTCGATTTTTCAGGCACGTGCGGAGACGATCGCCATTTTGTTATTTTGTTTGACTTATCGAGTTTGTTTGAAGTGCTCCGCTGCCATTTCGAGAAGGGTCCACAGCAACGAAAGGAGCAAAAATTGGTGACCACTGGGTCATATTGAGCATATCCTTGCAGGAATAGTTTCCCATTCTGTAATTACTGATATTGTGTAATTTAAACAGAAATTGATGTAGATAAATTTCAAATATACTTCAAACACTTTACTCCATTTATTTTCCGCCCGATATAACTACAGCAAAGTATTTTATGATTGCGCGTGTATTTTGTTACTCCACTTGTGGTGTTCGATTTGCCTGCAAGTTCAAACGGGCTCAACCGTGGCTGGTTGGGTCACAACCATGGCTGGTTGGGTCGCTCCGTATAGCACTGAATATGCTTATGTTTCAGCTATTATCGCTCAGTTTCCAACCTGGTCCCCTAGCCTTTGTACCGGAAACAATTTTAAACGGGCTCAAACGAGTTCAACCGTGGCTGGTTGGGTTGCACCATGGCTGGTTGGGTCGCTCAGTAAAGCGCTGAATATGCTTATGTCCATTTCTGGACCAAGCTGACGATTATTTGTCGTAAATCTGCCGAGTAAACAATATGGCGGCTCTTCTGCACATGACAACGGCATCGACTGGAGCGACAATTATGACAATGGCGGACAACGAGGGCAAACATTGGTGTGCAATGATTAACCACCATAGTCTGATAGTGGGCTACAAGTCTAGGATGGGCCGCCCAACACTGATTTTTATTTCAAAAGGACGATTACCATTTGGTTTCCATTTTGCCTAAATACTGCTAGCTATTGGTCGGTTTAACATACGTTGAAAGATTCCGCCTACATACTGTGTATGTGTGTGGAAATGCAGAGGTAGTTCTGTACCAGATAATTCAACTCCTTATTTCCATACTGGTTCATATCATATTCCAGAAGACTGGTGTGACTGAAATAGCACGTACATAAATGTCTATGCTACCAGGGGCGTAGCTAGACCTTTAATGATGTGTACTCCTAATTTTGGCAGGGGGTTTATGGGGCCGCTTAAGCTTACGCTGGCGGATTTTACCAATTTTAGACTTGAGTTTTTGACACTCCGGACTACTACATCCCTCCTCTCTCTCTCTCTCTCTCTCTCTCTCTCTTTATTATTTTGTAATTTGATTTTTTTTGGACAAAATGATGTGGACGTTTTGGTGTACGCGCGTACACCTAGCTACGCCCCTGGCACTAGTTACCTAAGACAGCCCCTATTTGCTAAGAAATTAAACATTCCAAAGGCAACTGCCGTGATAACAATACTGTAAATGTGCACCTGCTCATCGCAAATCTGATAACCAAGGGATAAAATCCTTTCTTTTAAACTCATTATAATGACTTCGATATTAACGCAATTTGTCGGTATTTACTTGTAGATTTCTTCAGCTATTTCTGACAGGACCCAAGCCGTTGTGGGTGTTATTTTAATAATATTCCCGTTGTGCTTTTCTTCTTCCAACCTCTGTCAATACAAATATTTTAAAAGGACCGTGAAAACCTCCAAGAAGAATGCTTATTATAACCAATGGAGCAACAACAAATCACTCTTAATCCTTTTTGAGTAGTCTGCCCCTGAGTATGGCCCATTCGTGTTAGTTGAATGATATTAGCCACCAAATAGAGGAATCCCCGGGGTTCAATTCAATTGCCATCCGGTGTTGCCCACTGGAGCCCGTGAGGCAAAACTGAGGGGAGATTAGAGCCTCGCTTTGGGGAACAAGGAAACTGAATTCCTCCCGAGCGGACTGCTTTTCTCCCCAGGCCACAATAGTGGATTTCCAACAGCACATCCTGCTCCGCCAGAACTAATGTTAGAATAAACCCTCTGCTAAGAACTATTGTTGTGGATATATATGCTCACAGTGAAAACAGAATCTGCAGGAAATTCTATCACCAACCTGCCATCTGTGGCAGTAAGAGGAAATACTCTTGCTGGTGAAAGTAAAGCATGTTTTATTTAATGATGCCTCTAGAGCACATTGAGTTTCCCATTATCGGCACGTAGATAGGCAACAAGCGAGGGGTCTTTAATATGCTCGTTCACACACACAGGACAGCACATACCACAGTGTCTGATGAACCAGTTGTGGCCCATTGGTTGGACCTAAAATTAGCCCAAAGTCCAAATGCGTTCACTGAGAAGAAAATCGATTGGATGACTGACAGCTTCATAGGTAGAAATGCTACCCCCTGAGATGTGTCCTGCTAGTATCATCATCATCATCATGCTGTCGGTCACGATGCGACAAAGACTCTTTCATTACTTGACTGCCGATCTCCATTTAGCTCTTTGCTGTGAGAGTTGCATCCATGAGTCGATCTTAATGTCTCTGAGCTTCAGGTTTCTGTTGATGGTATCCTTGAACCGGAGATGGGGCTACCCTCTCTTTCTGTAACCAGAAGACAGTTGAGAATAGAGGATCTGCTTTGGAATATGTCCGATGACATCCTCATGAGGTGTCCAGTCCACCGGATATTCTTTTTGATCAGAAGTTCTTCCATAGAGGGCAGCCCCGTCTGTTTGAGTATTTCCTTATTTGTCACTTTGTCCTTCCTGCTAGTATAATCTGCGGAAATTGCTCCATCTAAGATTCCCATCACCAACCGGCCATCTTCTGACCATGACAATACATATTCTTGCTGGGACCAGCGTACTGTGCAGCATACTCTCTCGATGTCCTATAGAGGATGGCCATGACCACCCTGCCACATCGCATTGCTAGCAGCGACAATACATACGTTTCCAAGATCCTCTGGGTGAAATGCATCGTACAAGACATGATACCACCAACCTGTTGGTGGTGACAAGATATATTCTCTTGTGGAACAACTCACTGTTCTCAGCATGCGCCATGCTGAAATGCCTCGTAGAGGATTGTTTCGGCAAACGCTCCCTCTGGTGGTAGAAGCCAGAACTAATATTGAGTAGAACATACTCTGTGGAAAAGGAAAAGGCCAGAGTTTATATATACAGTAAAACTTCCCTAATCTCCCACCTCCACAGATCGACCACTTCCCTATATCGATCGCTTTATGTGGGTCCCCACAATACCAATGTAACCTATTCTAACTCATTAAATCGACCACTTAAAATCGGTCCCAAGGTCGTTCGATTTAGAGAGGTTTTACTGTATACACATATATATATTATGTACATATATGTATATATATATATATATATATATAGGCATATACAAATGACATATACAAATAACATATACAAACAACAGAATAGTGATGTAAATACAAAAGAAATATTTCTTTCTTTTAATATTTGTTCACATGTGTTGTCAGTCAGAAGAAAGTAGGCCATACTTCAGATGTTTCTTCTCAAGGCGGGTCCCTCTCAACTATTCATATATTACTGGTGACCCTGTCTCTCTCGGCCAGCGCGTAAACTCACACATAGCAGTCCTGGTTCTGTACACTTTCACTAAAATCAGAGTTCACTGAGGGCCTGACTAAAATCAGAGGTTACTGACACCATTTTGAGAATGATACACAGAGTGCAAACTGAAGCTGGTCTGTCAAGGTACATGTTCCTTGTGATAGGAATGTGCATGTTAGGTTATAAGACACTGATTGTCCTAGGACAGTTTATGATTTGCTGTTTGATTCATTGCAACACATCAGGTGAGTAGTGTTAATAAGGTCTCCTTAGAACACAGTGCACATCGAAGCAAATCAAATGAGGAGGCCTATATTCTGGCTGCATTATTTGATTGAACGGAGCAATCTTCAATCACAGCTAATATTAGGGAGTTCAGCTAAAATTAGGTTTAAACTAAAACTTCACATGCTACAGCCTATCTCTACGAGCTCCCTGTTGAGGTCTCATCATTTTATACGGAATACAAATCGCTTCAGTAGAACCAAAGCTGTGGTTGCTCTAATACCCCAATATTGGGCCACTTTGTGGACATTTGCATTGTTTTAGTAATATGTCTTCCTCATTCTACAACTTGTGTTCCTATCCTAGTAATGCTGAACGCCAGGATAGGTAGTGGCAATTATCGATGCGTAAGTTCTTGACCTGAGAACGAGAAGGATAATACTCAACAGGACCAAATTTGCCATCCCACCCACCCTACAGAAAATACGATAATCATAAGACAGGGCTGGTTAAGCATCAGTTTATTATTCTGTTTCCTCACATCAATACTTTATATATATCAGAACATTGAAACTGTTCAAGAAGATCAGAAATTAAAAACTAATTTGAGCTCTATCCGGGTTGCTCATTTATATGATAATCGGTTGAGAGTTGTGGATAGCCACTATACTTCAAGATCCAAACGTACCAATTCTGATCCAGCCTAATCGATATCTACTCTCCTTCACTGGACCGATAAAATGGCTAAAGCTCGAATATGTGGTTGTGTAGGCAGGCTATAGTGAAATCAATACAAACAAAAAGAAAGGAAGAGTACAAAGTGTAAAGAAGAAGAGAAAGTCAAGCCATCTGGTTTATTATTTATATGGTTACATGGGTTCATTGTAGAGTATCACCCTACCCCTTTCCCCCAATGGAAAACAAGCATTATTGGCCCTACCAATAGGGATCCAGCATTCCTGGTCCCCATGGCTACTAGTGGTCTGCCGACCACCACCAAGCTGTATGGCCCCATGGCCACCACCAACCTTGACCTTTGTGTGTGGTGATCACTATCCCAGCAAAGGGGGTAGGCCCTGAGTGCACTCACACCCAGACCTGCCAGCACCACTATGTTTATTTACATCCCACTCAGGCACCACCAACCCATACATATATATATATATATATATATACATACATGCACCTGGTCATGTACACCGATCAGTAATAGAACATTTGCTTTACCCCAATGCCGTATATCGGAATATTTGACAAGTCAATGACCCAGAATACCCCTGCTCTACTTAAGATGAGTGCTAACTATTCCATGAATTTTGCTGTTGTCGATAAATCATAACTTGATTGCGAAATGTTGAACTCAGGGGGAAGAGAGATAGCATCATGGGTTCCACAGATAGCTCTGACTACATAGAAAAACAACTATTTGTTTGGAAAATGTGAATGGATGACTAGCGTCATGTGCGGTCATGTAATAGATTGCAATATGGAAACTAGGGGGGAACTAGAACCCACTCTTGCAGCCATCATGCCTTTGCAAATTTAAGTTTTTTTTTATGAGCCCGCCTATCCTCGGAAAATTCTCATTGAATAGGTGCCCAGGGGCCGCCTCTCCGTATTTTGACCGTGTGCGGCGGGTACCTCCAGATCCCCAGATTTACCCTGCAACTGGCACCAAAAGGCATTTATCTTAGCTAAAAGGCTGAGAAGCGATATTCCAGCTATCATGTACATAGTATATTAGTAGGGTATATAGGTTGCCAGTGTAATCGACCTACCCACATCAATAGGTCTATCATAAATTGTACTGTGGGGCCTGACTTGAATTCACTGCACTCCTCACACTGGAGCCATGTTTATCATACTGTCGTGCGGGTGGTGATGAAAATGGGAAATATTGCGCCTAGAGTGCGCATTCTAGAGTGTACTTGTCCATGTGGTTCCTTGCCTGAAAGGTCAGTACAGACTACTATTATATGTCTGTGTAGAAATATTCTGGCAGTGCACTTCCAATATGAAGAGCAAACATCACTCAGCATCTAGATCATCCTGGTCAGGGCACCAGCGGCATAGAGCGTGTGTTGCAACCAAAATGGAAACATCATGCACTGAGCATTAGTTGTACCACCAACTACAGTAAAACCTCGCTAAATCGACCAACCATTGAGCCAACTTTAAATGGTCCATTTACGGAGGTGTTCGGTTTAGGTGTTTTGTTAGCATTACAATGCTAGTGTATGGGCTATCGCTTGGGAGCCAAATAATGCGATTGATATAGGGGAGTGGTCGATATGTGGAGGTGGTCGGTTAGATAGGTTTGACTGTAGTTGGTGGTGACAAGACACTGCTTAGGAGAGGAATCCTACCTGATACAAGCTTGCTGCGTCATGGAGGATAGAGGAGGATTGTATAATCAATAATGGCCTTGTAGAGGATTGTTGCATCACATAGGATTGCTGCCGTATAGAACATTTCTGCCTCATAGATGATTTCCTGACTCAGAGAGGAGTGCTACCTCAGTGAGGATTGCTGACTCATATTCCCCAAGTGCATAATACTTTTCTTGAACTGAAAGTGTATGCAGTTACTATTACAACTAATAGTTCAGTTATATTATGCTTGTATTATCGAACAGGATTTTCATGTGGTTATTATTGCAACTGATAATGATATTGTCATTTATGTACCGATAAATTGTACTGAACGGCCGGAAGACCAGTGCTCTGGTGCTGACTAAAGGCATTATTCATTGAATAAAATACATTTAGTAAAAATAAAATAGAGGATTGCTGCCCATAATGGATTATTGCCTAATAAAGGAATGAATCATAGAGGATTACTTCTTCATGAATGATTTGTTGCTGGGAAATTCAGGATTGATGTCTCATAAACGAGTGATACCTCACTGAGTATTGCTCACTCATAGAGGATCATTGCCTCAGATATGACTGCTGTGTCCTAATGCATTGCTGCGTTGGAAAGGAACGCTACAGCATAGGCAATATCTGCCTCAAAAAGGATTGCCCAGCTCATAGAGGATTGTTCATAGGCGGTTGCTACCTCAGTAAGGAATACTGGGTCATGGAGGATTTCCGCCGCATAGAGGATTGTTGCCTCACGGCCGATTGTTGCATCATAGGGGATTGTTGTCGCATGGAAGATTGCTTGACCATAAAGGATTGCTATCTAATAGAGTATTGAAGTTTGATAGAGAATTGATGCCTCATAGAGCATTGGTGCCTCATGGCGGATTGGTGCCTCATAGAGGATTGTTGGCTCCTAGAGGATTGCTGCCTTATAGAGAACAGTATACCTACACCTAAAATGCAATGCAACACTATTAGCAAGCATGACGGAACTCCAACTTCATAAGTCATAAGCAAGACAAAAATCCATGAAAGGGGTGCATTTGCCGCCCAAGCCTGGAACAAACAAGCCCAATAGCAAGATCATTAACAGATCTTAATAAATACAAACAATTTCTAGGAGAAGAAACGATAAGAGACATGCAGAATTAACATAGAAATTCACATAAACAAAATTAAATATTCATATCAAACAAGCTTCATAGCTGTCCAGCGACAAAATCAAGCACCCTCAAAGGAGCGTAATCACTATGGGCAGAATCAATTCTGTATCAATAAAAATATTTAAAAAAAGGATTGCTGGAGGATAGCTCCTCATAGAGGAGTACTGCCTCATAGAGAATTGCTGCCTCATAGAGAATAACTCCTTTATAGAGGATTACTGCATCATAGAGAATTGCTTGCTCATGTAGCCTTCAGAAGTAAACATCTTAACCAGTACATGATATAGGGTACTTGATGCAATCCTCCAAGCCTATTTATTGTTCATGCAGCTTTTCAGCAGGGATCGAGCAGTGCAGCACACTGCACAAACATCCTGCTCACAGCACATCACAGACGTGAGACAAATTCAACTGAAACCGACCCACTGGCTCCGTGGCTTCGGCTGTAGTGACGTATGGGTTTGGCCTATGAGAATTAAGGAGTGCCAGAAGCGCGACACGCACTGCTTGTACGCAATGCTTGTACGCAAAAAAGGGGGATTGATTAATTGGTCGGTGGTTTTTTTTCGGTAGGTTTATTTTGCATGATGAGTGCTCTGTTGTGTGTGTGTTTTTTGTTCGTTATTGTTGTTGCAAGTGGCTACAGAAGAACAGTCTGCGTTTGCATGCCGATGAACAGCTGCGCCACGCGGCGGACTTAATGTGAACTACTACTGGAACTTCACCTGAGCCCACAAAGCGAGTCACAACACGTCGGTAACTCTAGCCACGTCCGGCTGGCTAGCCGGCCGGCCACAGGGGGAACAAGGCACAAAATGTTCCAAGTGGGGAATTTTTAGCGTTGCAGCTTATCAATAAATCATCGGCACTTAATCAGCAAATTTGGAACTACTCGGAGTTTACACACCTCTTGGTCCCCCAAATAATCATGCTCCCACATTCCTAAATATTGGCCGTCCTGATATTACCTTAGATGTTGCCAGAATGTAAACCTGCAACAACCAGCCAACCTATATATTCGTTGCATGCATTTATCTTTTCTGCAGGTATCTTTACTTTCGTTTTTTTAAACTTAAATTGATTTTAGACGATGATTTGTTACTCAGCGGGAACCGGTCGTGGAGCATTTGTGTTGTTTGCTTTGGCTTTGGTTAACGGCCATAATGGGAAGTGGCCACTGTATATTTCACTTCCGGGAGGACTAAGCTGGTGTCCATCAATCTACTAATCAGAACCTTGATCATGCTAAGGCATGGCACAGAACGTTGCACGTGGTAGAACCACAGGCATAAGGAAGTAGGACTGTATTTAAAGTACATCAGTACTATGTCACTGATGACCAGACGAGATGGACGAATGAGTTGAGCGTCCATCACCCGTTTTGGTAGATTGTGGTTTGAACCCTGGTAGAATCAAAGCAATGACTTAAACAGGTAAACTACTCGCTTCCTACCAAGGCATTCCACACTTTTAGGATAGGGCAATGTCACGCCAAAGGTGTGCGTCCTTAGTTAGAAGAGAAGTGTGCTGAGTCTGTGTGCCCAATGTAGCAATTTTGTCTGCCTCTCCCACAGCAAAATTCATGGACTGCTGGAGTTTCTGCGCCTCCGCACTGGCCACATGGAGAAACACACAGCATTGTACTTTCTCACTCTGACTAAGAACTCCAGCTGCAGTGGCGTAAATGCTGTAAGCATGTATCCAGGCGATTAACCGCTAGATTTTCATCTAGATTCAGTGGTCCGGATGGTTTTATCCCAGAGAGAGCCATAGGTGATCAGAAGGTCCGCTTTGGACACCATGTAATGTTGTGATTAAGAACCGACTACACGCGTTGACGTCCAGTTGAATAATGACTTTATTACGGTGCCTCCCAGTCTGTGCTGGTTGCCCATTCGCTGGTCCCAGCCCACTGGCTCCCGGCGTGTCATGTTTCAGTACATACATAACACCCAATTACCAACATGAACAACGATCGCTATATACTGTTGACAGTGCGCCGTCATGGCAACTGTATAGTGATGCCCATCTGGGAGAACTTGCCGCCTGCACCCCAACCATATACCCCACTCAGTCCCATATACAACTTCTGTATCTTATTTAAATAGTTCCATTGGGAACTATATGGCTACCTTCAGCACACTGATCACAAAAGAACGAGATCAATGGTACAATATAGTGTGTATCAAACCAGATTGTACATGTTGGTCGGCAACATGGGTGATTCGCAGGCGACAAGGAACAGAAAGCGACCGCAGGATCTTTCACTGATCTAAACCTCCACATCACCTCCGGTAGATGATTCAATTAACTCCCGGCCTTACCCTATGCAGCTCCACCATCGAACCACTAGCCCTGGCGAGAACTCCCTGATCCACACACACGCTTCCGGTGGGCTCGCCCCTGCGCCAGTCACTTCTCACACAGATGCCGGACCATCGACACCTTCACGCCTTTTTTGACCGACCACCCATCCCTACACTCAAATGACATCTGACTGTCGGGTTGAGTGCCCGGGTCGGTACCTCGAAGTCTTCACCTTAAGATGCTATTACTCATGACCTCATTTCAACTAGGACCTAATTATCCGATGAATTTGACATTGATCCGATGAACTCATGCCGATCCAAACATTTGACCTAATGATCCCCTCACTGATTGCATAACCGACCTCTTTATACTTCCCCTTATTACTACTTCTGCATTGACCCTGCATTTGAAATTGTTACTCTATTTGACCATTACTTGAGTGATCTATTGCATTGCTACTTATTTAGCGAATTAGTAATGTTGATAATAAATTCCCATACTTGTAGTTGCTTGTCGTGTCGTGAATTATATACCTGCAATAATGTAGTAATGTAGCCATTTCGACATGGGCTGGTTGGAAAGCAAATACACAATGGGTTTATTCCAACTGCTTTTAAATCATGGAGCTGCTAAAAATAGGGATGGAGGAGGCACACATTAATTCAAGGTCACGACTTCAAAGCACAGCTCTGTTTTTACCTGAAATACCTTGGATATACTGCTATGAAACACACACAGCTCTGCATTGGCAGAGAGGGTATGCTCGCCTAAAATATTGTATCATATGAAATTGAACTTATATTGCGGTTCTTTGCAGTACCAGTATGTAGGATAGGAGGTGAATACATCGAGGATAATGGTTGGTACATAATGAAATAGAATAATAATAATAATAATTCCCTTCCGCACCTTTTTACTCAGATAATGCTTATACATCATACATATATATATGTGGGTCACTCTCCGGAAAACTGGTCAGCATGGGATGGGATTTTAAGACATCAATACAAAAACTTCCTACTTATTTTTGTCCTTATACTTTTCATATTCATGTTCAGATTTGATGTAAGAAATAAGCGAAATAAAATAAACTGTGTGCAAGTTTGGTCCCTTTAGTTCTGAAGTGTTTTTGTACCAACAACAAACATTTGACAGTCAGCGATTTGTAACATGACATATGTGACATGGTTGAAACCTTAGTAACATCTTGTATTGCATTGATATATCAAACAAATGAGTTCCCAAATCAAAAAGGAAGCATTTATTAACATGTATGCACACTTGAATTTTAAAATAAAATGATTTGATGTCTTCACAAATAACATTGAAATGTTCTGTCACAGATGGAACAAGTGGTGTCTGGATGCCACACAAATTTGGTATACTAATTATTAAGTGAATAAAACAGGGCTGGGAATTACTTTTTTGTATCTATAAAAGCCTTACATATTTCTGTATAGTATGCAATGATTAATATGCTTCTAAGTATGAAATAATGTACTTCTGCTTAGATTTGTATTAAGCAGACTGTGGTGTCCTAAGCATGTGTTACGTCTGAGCAACATATGTTATACTGCCATAAGACATAGCTTAATCATGCACTACACCTTTATTTTGTTATCTTATCAATTTATATCTTAGATAGATGTTTCTGATTTCTAGTGATGTATTCCAATATGGAAACATCCCAAAACTCAGTGTGCTACAGGCATATAGGTCATTTCACTACATAATCTAATATAAAATGTGACCTTGGTAATTAGCTTGGTGGTCAAATTACCATCATCATCATCATCATGCTGTCAGTCGCGATGCGACAAAGACTGCTTTCATTACTTGACTGCCGCTCTCCATTTAGCTCTCTGCATGAGAGTTGCGTCCATGAGTCGGTCACATTTCATGAAAACTGCCTGCAAAAGTGTTGAAGTGCTGCTGGCTTTTGCAAGTTACCAGCGGCACTCTCTCAGGGAGCAAATAGAGGTTTCACACCGGAAAGAACATGTCAAGACAGGCGCAAAACTATTTGTCCCTGCAGTGGCTGGTCGGGAGATGTTGGGAGTTCCATACATCAACCGCCCTTAATGCTGCCACAGTGACATGGTTTTCTGTTTAGGGTTTGCTCCCTTAGCCTTCGGTTCTGTCAAGAACCTGTACCACAAGGCAGTGGTTTACAACTCTGCAGGGCAGGGGCGTCAAACTCCCTGAGGTATTGCAATACCTGCAATACCTGCATACCACATTATTACCACCATAACTAAAACGAGGTAAGCTCTCCAACCTGATAACGGCTAAGTATTATGACTTGTTTTAACCACTAGCCAGTAAGAATCATTTGACTCCCCTTGTTTGTATCACCTTTAGTTGTTGTTTAGTTATTTATCTACTAGAGATAGTAGCCATGAACGCAATACTTCATATTTATATCGCTTTAGTCGTTATTTAAGTCTGGATACCACGTCAGAAGTCATCATACATGACAAATACACCTTGACCCAACCATTGGATGTTTGCATAAAGTGCAATGTGGTGAAAGAGTCAGCTGACCCATTTGTGGCCCTGTCACATTATGGTGTATGGCATTAGTATATGCCAGTGTATGCGGTTTTCGACCCATACACCGTCATATGCCTTCATACGCTATGCACGATGTCCCAGCGGCATCTGAAGCATACACCCAGCCTATGCCTAACCTATGCCTAACCTACCCCTAGCCTATGGCAGCATATTCAAAGCGTATCCTGACCTATGCACGGCGTACTGTGATGAGGTTTGATGGTTGTGATTGACAAGTTCAGCGTATGCCCAACATATGCGTAACCTATGTCAGCGTACGCATAGCATACGTCGAGCATATGAGCAGCATATGAGCCATACGCCACCATACGCTTTATTCTTTAGCATGCTCAAAATGTTTTTTGATGGACGGGCGTATGATGGCATATGACAGCATATGATGGCGTATGACTGCATATGCATAGCATATGCATAGCGTATGCGAAGCGTGTAACGGCGTATGACGGCATATGGGTCGGAAATCCATACGCTAACGCCATACACCATAGTTGACACCACTTTTACAGAACATTGGGGGTATGCCAGAGACACCCGACGGGTGTCAATCCAGCATACGCCCAACCTATTCCGATGTACCCCTAACTTATGCGTAACATATGCCGGTGTATGCATAGCGTACGCCTAGCATATGAGTAGCGTATGATCCATACGCTGCCATACGCTGACAATTTTGAGCAAGGAAACAGGCTTGTTGGAGGATTGGCGTATGACGGCGTATGATGAGCGTATACGGCGTATTTGTAGCGTATGCGTACTGTATGGCGGCATATACCAACGTATGTGACGTAACGCGCTTATGCCACCGTACGCTCCCACAAAAATCCCTAATGTGACAGCCCCTTTAAGAAGAAACCTCGATCCGACGGGCTTTGAATAATTGAGGCCGATCGCAGAGCCACGCTTGTGGTGTCCAGTGCACATCGATGGCAGTGTAACACTCCAATATATAATAAATATGTTTGTCAGGTGCATTATTCAGCATGCGCTTTGACCAGATGGGATGGCCGAATGAGTTGAGCGTCCATCTCCCGATTTGGTAGATAATGAGATTCAAACGCACATAGAAGTATACCCTGGTGGAATCAAACCAATGACTTTAAAATGTATGCTATTAGCTTCCTAGCCATGCACTCAATATTATTAGCAGATTAGGATAGGGTAAGGACTGGTAGGCTCAGTGCCAGGATGATGTGATTAATTGGGTCAGCAGGTCAAGATGCTGGTGGTCTTGTCTCCCAGTGGGGCAACACTATAAAGTTGCAATGAGTGTACACTGTCACAAATCGCTGCAATTTGCCAGCGGGCGGGGCGATTGAGCATATATGTCCTCCGTTAAATAATATGTATATAATGTCTATATATACCAGGATATGACCGTAGATATTGCAAGACGTAAAAGTCTGACACTCAACCAACCAGCGTACGCTTTCTGGCCGTTGAGTGGAAAGGCTAGGGAACCAGTAAGCTGACCCATACAGAAATAATAACAATCAGGACAAAATAGATTGATTGATTGATTGGTGGTTGCTTTACGCCGTGTCGGCAGCATAGGCCATATTCACGGCGAGAAATGTTTGTTTTTTGTTCAAACCATCGCTTTTACATGTAAAAGCAGACAATCAATTATGTGCCAATAGACACTCATTAAATTAGAAAGCTCACAATCATATATTTGTTGTCAAGGGAAACAAATTCCTATAGAAAAAGAAAAGTTTGATTAATAATTGATAGAATCTATTTGGTAAACTATTGGAGGTGGTACAGTCCAGCTGCCCTCAAAAAGGCTAAAATGTTTTCCTGTTTTACCTTAGTAAAAAGGTCATGCATACTGTCTGCAGTGTAGGACTGTTGGCGAAGGGCCAAAAAATGAATGCAACTTAGTAAATTGTGTTTGAGTGTCAGGACAAAATAAGATTGCTGCATTGACCAGCTTGGGTTTCTTGAATTGCAGGCATTAGAACCTACCAATATATAAAGAGATTTTACCAACCGCTTTCCTGTGACACAAACAGTATTAGTTATTGCTCGGATCATCTGACTGAATGGGTAAGCTTTCATCTTTTGAATTACAAAAATATCGCCGCTGAAAGAACATCCATAACATGTGTAAGGTGAGGTTAAAATTGCATAGTCCGATATTTTTTAATTTCTGGGATTCTCTAAGATAAATATATCAGGTTGATGGCTATAATCTACTTTACTTTAGTTTGAAATAACTTTTAAATGCCTAACTTTCGAGATATTTAAAAGTGAAACGATACAAAATTAATGTTAGCATACATGCCAAAACTATTACAGTATAGGCTTCTGCAGTAATAGATTCCATTAAATTACCTCCGTATGTCCTTCTATGTGGCGACAAATGTTTAATAAGGGCACCGATATCTAAGTTAGATAATGTGACTATACATATTCACCGAATTAATAGTACTTTTTTTAAACTGGAATTGTATGCATGTACTATGACAACTGATGCTTCATTTATATTATATATAACACTTGTATTATAGAACAGAATTTGCATGTGGTTATTATTGCAACTGATAGTTTCATTTATCCACCACCAAATTGTACTGAACGGCCGGGATACCAGTGCTCTGGTGTTGACAAAAGGCATTATTCACTGAATAAACTACATTTTAGTACAGACAAAAATGAAATCCATATAATTGCTTTGATTTGGCAAATTTATGAAAAGGTGGTGTTTTCATCGCACTGTGCATCGTTAACCAAGCGCCCTGTGGAGGTTGGATGTGGGCTGTGTGGCCGGTGTTGTTGTCTGGTGAGGGGTGCAGTCAGTGGCTGCTCCTCGCCGGCTTCCTAGAGCAGCCCCCACGGTAGCGCTAACCTCCCCGATATCACGTATTCACTAGACAACCTACCATTGCCCACCTATCATGTGTCCACTTCATGGGCGGTCCATGATTGAGCGATCACTGGGAAACTTGCACACAATAAACTAGATTCTCCGCCTGGTTCCCTCTACCAACTTCCCCTCTCACATCAGCCCAGCCCCAGCACATGGGGCCACTGACTTCTGGGGTGTTTGTAACCTTACAACAGTTACCGGCTGCAGAACTGCAGCATTATAGAAAGGCACCGATAAATCGGCCCAATCTTTGGTTGAAGATTAATCTTCTGGTGGGAAATTTGTAGAAGCTGGGGGATGTCTTTACAACGATTAAACTACGAGTCGTTTGGGCAGCCCCAAATCACTCCAGTCCGGGGGTAGCGCAGCACTTGTGTCCAGCAGACAGCAGAAAGGGTTTATGAGGAAGGGACGGGTAAAGGTGGGTCCAGCAGTTCCAGCAACAAGAACCAAACGAGATAAAGAAAAAGGTAAAGGGCCCCACCCAAGCAAACAACTCCCATGATCAAGGGGAGAGGTAAGCCTGGGAGAAAGAAAAAGGGTAGAGTATAGGAAAGAGAAATGAGGAGCGTTGAGTCAAAGGACCATGTCTATTTGCTCTATGGTGACCAGCCAGCGAGCCAAAGACACAGACAGAGTAAGAGTAGAAAGTGAAATGCTGGCAGGCTCCCCCTCCTGGAACTCTTTTCAGACGATATCAAGGAGGAGCATGGCCAGGGAGAGGAGATAGAGAGAGGTGTGGTCAAGGGAAACAAATTCCCATAGAAAAAGAACAGTTTTATTAATAATTGATAGAATTGATTTAGTAAAATATATGAGATGGTACAGTCCAGCTGCCCTCAAAAAGGCTAAAATGTTTTCTTGTTTTACTTTAGTAAAAAGGTCATGCATACTGTCTGCAGTGTAGAATTGTTGGCGCAGGGCCAACAAATCAACGGAACTTAGTCAAATGTGTTTGAGTGTCAGCGGGGAGTGACACCCAATACATTCAAGGGGAGGTTACCCCTTGAGCAGAAAAGCATGTGGAAGCCACGAGTGGCCAATACGGTAGCGGCTAAGGACTACTTGGTCCCGCTGACGTCCCGCATGAGTCTGTGGTGGTTTTCCCACAGATATTTCAATTTCTTTAAGTTTATTAATGTTTTCATCCCACTCATGTTGCCATTTGGATTTTATGTGGGTGGCTATTATTGGTTTCAGATCAGAGTGAGGGATCAGACACGGTTCAAGATCACAGTTCAGGGCCTTCTTCACAGCCCGATCAGCTCATTCGTTTCCTTGTATGCTGGCATGGCCAGGCACCCAGCACAGGTGGATGTCATACCCATCCGTTGCCAGTTGGTTCATTTTATAAATGACCATTGCTAGAATAGGGTGATTCGTTTTCAGTCCAGCAACAGCCAGGAGGCAAGAGAACAAATCAATGTATATAAGATGGTTAGCATGGTTGGATACCTCGATACGCTCCAATGCGAGAAGGAGTGCTTGGGCTTCTGCAGTGAAAATTGAGCTCTGATCGGGCAGACATACACCAAATTGTTCACGTTGGCAGACTGCAGTGTATATGGAGAGGTGGTCTGCAAACTGGCCTTGAATCTCTGCATGCAGTCCTTGGTACTCGAGTGGATGTGTCCCAGACTTCCTCAGTTCCGTGAGTCGGAGGATAACCGATGGCATCCTCAACGACCACCGGGGATGTTATGGGACTTTGGCATCCTTCAACACGTCCAAATCCATGCCCAAGGCCCCCAAATGAGGTTTCATTCGGAGCCTCAGTGGTCGGATGTAATTCAGCCTGGCTTCATGCCTGGATTTGTAATGTTGCTCGAATAGACAATTGTGTGCAGGATTCAATGCATTAGTTTTTATATTGACTACATATTGCATGGCCAGTTTTATTCTCCTGTTGTTAAGTGATGGTTCATTGGATTCGACATAGAGGCTCTGAACCGGTGAGGTGCGGAAGGCCCCAAGGGCCAGGCACAGTCCCTGGTGGTGGATCGTGTCTAGCAGCCCAATATATGATTTCCTTGTGGAACCGTATACTATGCTGCCGTAATCCACTTGTGACCGAACCAAGGTTCTGTACGCGGAGAGCAGAGCATCTCTGTCCGCTCCCCACTCTGACCTGGACAGCACCCTCAGAATATCTAGCGCTTTCAGGCATCTTGTTCTTAGGTACTTTATATGTGGCACAAAAGAAACTTTTGCATCGAGAATGAGGCCCAGAAATTTGGTTTTCTCAACGACTTTAATGGGATCCCCATCAAGGGTCAGCTCCGGTTCCGCATGCATTCTACGCAGCAGACAAAAGTGCATGCACACTGTTTTGGTCTTGGAAAATTTGAATCCGTTCAGAACTGACGAGCGATGGATCCCATTTACGCTTAGTTGTAGCTGTCTCTCTATGACATTCATGTTAGCACCGCTGTAATATAAAACAGGAGATCCCCCACTTTACAGCAGCAGCAATGCCATTGACCTTGACCCAGAGAAGGGTCATGGCCAGTATGCTGCCTTGATGTACTCCTAGTTCCTGTGAATGTAGGCTGGAATAGGTAGTCTTGACACGGACCGGGAAATGTTGTGTCATAGGCTTTTTCGAAGTCGACAACAGCATCTCTTATGAAGGTCTCCAGCCACAACAGCATCTCTTATGAAGGTCTCCATGTGCACCAAATGGTCGAGCATGCTGGAACCCGTTTGAAGCCACATTGCAGGTTGGACAGCTGGTGTCCTCACTCCAGTAGCCAGACGAGGCGGTTGTTTACCATGCGCTCCATGGTTTTACAGATGCAGCTTGTGAGGGCTATGGGACAATAGTTGTTGGCTTCACTCTGGTCTTTACCAGGTTTGGGAATCGGTATTACTGTCACCTCCCGCCAAGAGGTGGGGATGACACCTAACTCCCAGATGTTGTTGAAGAGTTGAAGCAACAGTCTCAGCGCAGGTTCAGGGAGATGTTTAAAAAATTGATAATGAATTCCATCAGGTCCAACTGCTGTGTCATGCGAGCTTTCCAAAGAACACCTCAACTCACCCATACTGAATGGGGAGTTGTAGTGCTCCTTGCCATCGAAGGAAAAGTCCAAGAGCTTTCAGTCTTGGCCTTGCTTGACGGCCAGAAAGCCTGGGAGGCAGTTTGCCAAAGATGAGTTTTCGGCAAAGGCGCCAGCCAATTCTTCACTTATTTTGTCGAGTGATGTGAGAATGGTGCCGTTGTGTTTCAAGTGTTGTGCTACAGAAGAATCACCTCCCCTTCGTTTGATTCTCCTGATCATTGTCCACACTTTGCCCAACGGCGTGCGCATGGTAATGCTAAAAACTAATTGTCTCCAACACTGCCTCTGCACATCTTTGATTGTTCTGCGAGCGCGAGCACACAGAATTCTAAAGAGCGCCAGATTTTCAGCAGCCGGACTCCTGTGGAATTTACGCTGAGCTTTCTTTCGTTCCTTAATAGCCCTCCTACAGCTGTCATCCAACCATGGAGGCGTCAAACGCTTGGGAGTTGGCGAGGTCTTCAGAACAGTTTTCTCTGTGATCCATTTCAGCATCTCAGTGAAGGCATCGATGTCACTGATGTCTGGAGTACACTCCTGGTGACATAGGGTCTGGAAGGTGGGCCAGTCAGCTTTACGAAGCTGCCAGCTCCTCTCTCGCTCTATGGGAGATGCCCCCCCCCCACAATTAAGAATAATTGGGAAGTGGTCGCTCCTGCAGAGGTCGTCCCAGAAAAGTCCAGTGC
The DNA here is from genome assembly GCA_030323885.1 of Branchipolynoe longqiensis. Classification (NCBI taxonomy): domain Eukaryota; kingdom Metazoa; phylum Annelida; class Polychaeta; order Phyllodocida; family Polynoidae; genus Branchipolynoe; species Branchipolynoe longqiensis. Next base: position 120,520 of record JASIRB010001522.1, read on the forward strand.
CAGTTCTGGTTCTACAATGCTGAGATCGATGGCAGAGTATGTTCCGTAGCCAGGATGCAAATATGTGTATGAACCATCGTTCAATACACACACAGATTTCATCTAAAGCTATATATATATCTATCTAGCTTTCATCCAAACCTATATCTACTTAGTTTCTCTGACATGATCCCTGTTCAATATATGTGATGTGGTATCCTTGCTTGGCAGGTGACCAGACCCCCGCCGGCCTCACCTCACCCCACATCACCCCCTCCCCGCACCCCAACCCCCATATCTGCCTCCCATTCCCCATGCTCCTGATTCCCACACGCCATCGGGCTATTTTGCGGTCACGTGATGCGGGCTGCTTAGAATCCCAGAGTTCCTCCACTTCAAAGACTTGCCGACCTCCAGTCCTGGACTGCCTACCTTTGGTCACGTGACTGAAAGAAGGTGGGGGTAGCTCACATCAAATATGATCTCAGGGTGAAGGTCATTAACGTGCATCAGGCCGCTAGGTGGCGCCACTAAATGGCTGTCGGGCGGCATTAGGCCTCCATGCAGACATGTCTACTGCCCACTCCCCCCTTCCCCTTCCATCTACTCATGTAATATATTACCACAGAGATGGGTCTGGTGGTTACCTATATAAAGGATTCACCCGGTACTCGCAGTACACAGGTGAATACCAACCCTATATAAAAAAACGGTCGAAAAAGCTGGTTAATGAAATGAGAGCCTAATTTCACAATTTAAGAAGCAATATTTATTCTTTGTAGATGCCTTCATATTTACCCGCTACCTTTGAGTTGAAAAATATAATAAAATAGCTAGTTTAATATGATTTAAAATAGAAATCGACGGCGTTTCAAGGCCGCCATCTTGTCTTTTTGCATTCTCTCCCATTTCACCAAATCTGTGCCAATATATGTAGCCATTTGATCATGGAACCACAGTTTCTACTTCCTGTTCCACACTAAAGCTATTTTCGCCCATTTTTACACTACCTTGTCGTTCACCCGTGTACTACAAGTGAATCTTTTATCTAGTGGTTACCGTGTTTCCCACTGTACAACCCCAGTGAATATATGCAACAATACCTATCTGGCAATATAATGCTGGGGTGCTGCTGGGCTTTATCTGAAAGATTTCTAGTGTTTTTGTCCTTTCTTAGTTTTTTTTTGTACATTAGTTGTTTAAGCAGGTTAAATTTCAATCGTGGACGATTGGTCTGTCTCATTCCACTGCTCCTTGCCCTATCCTAATAATGCTGAGCACCTGCCTAGGAAGCGAGAAGTATCAATTTTTAAGTCATTGGTTTGACTCGACAAGGGATGATCAGTTTGTTTCTGCATTGGTTAGTTTGTTTTGGGAGCCTTACATACAGGCAGCATCGAACGTCATATCAGCACGTGCATCAACTTATGACAGTGCGCACTCATGATGAGTTTATAGTGCTGCCCCACCCAGAAATCAGGCCGCCAGGAGCATCATCTGATATCCCACTCAGTCGCACTCTATCTACATTTCTTTCTAAAATGTCTTTCCAAATTGGTAGATTTCTATAACGTATTCTCCGTTAAATTCAGAAGAGAATCAATGTCCCCTTGATATCAAATTGTATTCGGGGTTGTGTATAGGGGGAGGGGTCTGTAAGTGTAATACAGGGGTGCGGCCTTGAGTGAGCACAGGTGGACAACTGGGCGCCTTTCCGGGCTAGCAGAACTGTCCATGATGGGCATGCGCCGAGGTGAGGGTTCAAGGTGATGAAGGTGTTCTCAATAAACACTGGGGAATTCTGGCTTTGGTTGGACTCTCGCGATGTTGAAAATATAGACGGAGCTTCTGGCACAAGGTGGGCTACAGAGTTATTTGCGTGATGCTTCATTGGTTTAGGCCTGCTTCTAAATAAGTAAGTATGTTGCACATTTATACTAATTGACAGATTGTCTTTACCTGTACCTGTGTACATTGTCAGTCAAGCGTGGTGCTGCTTGTAGGAAATTTATTTATTTTGCCTCGATAAGGAAATACAACGGTATTAGGTTTCTGAGAGCACATTGTATGTACATACATACAAAAACAGACATATCTATATAGATATATATATCTATATAATTTAGTTAAAACTTGACCGTCCAAACGGGTTTATAGGCGATAATGACCAGTCGCAACTGGCATACAGTGATTAGAGCCCCTCACCGGTGGCGCCGGTGTGGTCAAATACTGGAACTACACAGGGCCAGTTAAATAGGATATAGTGAGATTAATATTATATAGGAAACTGAAGATAGATAGTGTCTTTGTTTATATCCCCATACAACCCATAATATATTATAGAGTATATATATATACACGTAGTATATAATTTATTATGTGGATATAAATAACGGCAGCTACTTAATGTTTCTCTCTAACCACCTTAACTTCCATGTTATTTACTGAGGAGCAGGCATTCGCTCCGCCGGCTCCTCCGCTTCCTCCTATACGCCGTGACCCAACTGTCAGTCTGCCCACTTTCAAAACTTGTTTCAGTAGGCCATATATGCTCCTGCCAGACAATAAACTATAAGTATATCTCCTTAGCACTACCCCAGTTAGTGCTGATTCACTAGCACTTATTTAGCATCGGAACCACCTCTCACCACCATCAATATATTGGAATCAAACCTATCTTATTTTTACCGTGTTTAATAATCAGGAAAAACGCGAACACAGCAAATATATTTATGGCATCTTTAATTAAGGCAAAGTTAAACGTCAGGTTATACAAATGTCAGCTCACAAATGCTTAAGAAACGAGGCTAGAGATGGTATGGCCCTACTTTCCACTTTCACATGTAGGGTGGGTGGGAGGCCAATTTAAGGCTGGTTATTGTCTCCTGGCTCCTCCGGTCGTAATGACCAAACCCCGTCGGTGCGCCGCCTTATATAGCAAAAGTCTACCCGAAAAGGGGCGCATCAGCAGTACGAGTGTACTGTGTAATACGTCATCAAGTCTTGTTTACCCGATCGGCGACGAGGTTTAGCAAAGACCCGCTAGTCGGCGTTTGAGTTGTTACATAGTTCTAAAGAATTCCGCTAGTCGGCGACACAAAAGACGTCCTTAGTACTGGCATGCCTTGGTCTGTATTCGCGATCCTGATTACCCGCAATGCCAAAACATTACGCACAATGCATACCACATGATGCCCCTGTAGATATAATCAAATCAACCATTGAGGCTGTCCCAAGTGGGTGCCCATCTTGAAATTACCGTATATCATGCCAGGGCATAAAATCCAAAAAAGCCAATCAAATAAACAATTTTGCTACGTTATACTGATCCCATATAGCATTGTTGTGCATTGCAATGCATCATAGTGTAAAATATTCCGATAATGGTGCATTGGTGGGGGAATGCAAATGTTCTATTTATGAAAAAGGTATATAGGGCCAGGTGCATAAATGTGTTTATGTAGTTGCTGGTGGTACTTGACTCATTGGTAAATAGACATTGTGGTGCTAGTACCATAGTGTGTAAGGGGCACTCAGAGCTCTACCCACTAACCCTTCCCACCTCTGATAGTCATGGATCGCCACACACTCAGCTCAGGCCAGGTGGTGACCAAGGCAGCCATGCCACTTGGTGGTGGTGGGCAGATCACTGTAACCATGGGGATCAGAAATGCTTGTTTCTCATTGGGAGAATGTGGTCAGGTGATATGCCATACTGGATCCATGTGCCATATAAAGAATAACCCTGAGGTTGTGGCTCTCTCTCTCTCTTCTTTCACTCTTTATACTCTTCCTTTCTCTTTTTGCCTGTATTGATTTCACTATAGCCTTCCTACACAACCACAGATCCAAACCGTGGATTTATAATAGGAACCTCTCTAGAATGCTAAACAGTGCATATTATATACATATATACATGTAGGCGGAAGGAAGGCAACAAGAGATAAAGTATGGGCGATATCATTTATTATTAAATCAATGTAACAGTAACAAATAACAGTGAATATATAGTAGAAGATATCATAGACAATATCAACAAATAGCGAACCAGTAGTAGATCAGTGTAATTAAGACATCTGGCTGGGAAATTGCCCTACCGGTAAAAAAACCCAAAAAAAAACCACAACTCAGAGATGTGTCACTCTGCAGTGCTGAAGGGCGAGTGACGAGTCCAGTGCAAATTGGCCTAATTATGAAATCCCACACCCCCATACAAAATCCTACTATGAAATCCGATGGGTGCGGGCCCCCAGATTTATGCTGGGTTTCGAAAGATATTGAAATGGCCGATCCAGCTAGGTGGCACACAAAGTTAGGACTCTTTTCACAGTGGGCACTCATGCCGTTGGCTGTACTGCCCCGATATCCTGTTTAGTGTGTATGGTCCATAACTCCCCTTCCCTCTCTTATATCTGTTATGAATTATACATTAGAGTTTACCCCATAGTAGACACAACACTGAACACACGATCCGAGTTCAGCCCCAGCCAGCAGAAGAGTCGATAAGATACTGAATGCTTAGTTTTATTCAGCTATATATGTTTTTAGATACATACAAGTGTGGATAATACCGGTCTCCTTATTGGCTATTCCACCCATGAACACCAGTCATTCCTAGCCCCCATGATATCTCCCTAACATAGCCCCCCATTGGCTGCCTTCATGACCACCTCCCTCCCACCCAGACCTCGCCACCACCCAGGTATCGTGGGATTACCACATAGCATGTGGTGACCATGTGGCTGGGTGAGATAAGGGGGAGGAATCCTGTTTAAAGGTGTACCGCTTCCCTTCCCCGTGCGAGCATTCTAAAGGGAGTACTGTTTCCCATTTAGCCATATCGATACCCACTACATACTTAATCGGAGAATTTTACATAATGCTGCATGTGCTCCTAGCATAGAACCTACAAACCATAACAGTAGCGACCAGGCAGGGAATAGAGTTGGCGAAGTCCCTTCGCTCTACACCCGGATATAGCTCACTGTATACAAACTATATATATATGTATATATATGCTCGATCATCCGATAACTGGTGGGTGTATGTGAGGAGCGAGTATGGAACTCCGGGTTAATATACTCATATAATTCTTATACAGAATATGCATACCAACAAATCTTCTGAACCAGTGGAGTGTCACGCTCCATGCAGGGGGTGAGCGGTGCAGTCCGGACCACCCACCTGGGTGGGGGGTGGGAGGGGGGCACTCCAGATCTTATTACAGGCGATAATGACGGTCTTATCCCTATCCATATATCGGGAAACACAATTTATTAGTTTGGCCCTAGGGTGTAGTCATGATATGTATATAACATTGTCTAATTCTCTATTTTGCTCGTTAAAGCATAACCTTACGAGTTTGAATGAATTGTATGTGCATTACATTCCGGGGTCCTTCTATGCTGAATAGATGGGAAGCCGTATTAGTTGACTGACCGCTCCATATCTCAGTAGCCCATTGAACTGGAATCCCCAGCTTCAAACCCTGGCTTAATCCAACAACTGACTTTAAAAGGCATTCGTGTAGCGACCAAGGCTGATGTCACTACTAGGGAGCAGACGAATTAGGAAAATCAATGGTATGTGACTGAAAACCCAAATAATGTAGTCAATTAATTTCCCTTGAAGAATAGATTGGCAATAAACTGTCATTTTAGATATTATGTAGAGTAGATTTGAGAAGATAGCCCAAGCAGTATTTATAGATATATATGCCTATATATATATATATATATATATATATATATATATATATATATATATATATGAAGAGACTATGGGGATACAGATTGGAATCAAACCTTCATAACGTTAATTTCTTGTTATTCCTACTTTGTTGTCCATTGCTCCATAATAATGTGCCATGCATAGGTACTGCAGCGTGAGGTGTAGCACTGGAAGTCATGGACCAGCTCCAACCTAAGGCGACTACTGGAAGGCATGGACCAGCTCCAGCCTAAGGCGACTACTGGAAGTCATGGACAAGCTCCAGCCTCAGGCATATCCTGGAAGTCATGGACCAGCTCTAGCCTAAGGCGAATACTGGAAGTCATGGACCAGCTCCAACCTAAGGCAACCTGGAAGGCATGGACCAGCTCCAGCCTAAGGTGACGACTGGAAGTCATGGACCCGCTCCATCCTCAGGAAAATTCTGGAAGTCATGGACCAGCTCCAGACTAAGGTAATGACTGGAAGTCATGGAACAGCTCGAGCCCAAGGCTAATTCCCGAAGTCATGGAACAGCTCCATGTTAAGGCGACTACTGGAAGTCATGGACCAGCTCAATACTAAAGCGAGTCCTGTCAGTAATGGACCAGCTCCAGCCTAAAGTTACTACTGGAAGTCATGGACCAACTCCAACCTAAGGCAAGTCCTGGAAGTCATGGACCAGCTCCAGCCTAAGGCGACTCCTGGAAGTCATGGACCAGCTCCAGCCTAAGGTGACTACTGGAAGTCATGGAACAGCTCCGGCCTAAGGGGACTCCTGGAAGTCATGGAACAGCTCCAGCCTAAGGTGACTACTGGAAGTCATGGACCAGCTCCAGCCTAACGGGACTCGTGGAAGTCATGGATCAGCTCCAGCCTAAGGCGACTCCTGGAAGTCATGGATCATCTCCAGCCTAAGGCGACTCCGGGAAGTTGTGGACCAGCACCGGCCTAAGGTGACTCCGGGAAGTAATGGACCAGTTCCAGACTAAGGCAACTACTGGAAGTCATGGACCAGCTCGAGTCTAAGGTAACTACTGGACGTCATGGACCAGCTCCAGCCTTAGGAAACGACCAGAAGTTGTGGACCAGCTCCAGCCTAATGCGACTACTGGAAGTCATGGACCAGCTCCAGCCTAAGGCGAGTCCATACACTGAGCTCACTACAATCATCCCTATGGTGTAGCTCCAGCCTAAGGTGACGACTGGAAGTCATGGACCCGCTCCATCCTCAGGCAAATCCTGGAAGTCATGGACCAGCTCCAGACTAAGGTGATGACTGGAAGTCATGGAACAGCTCGAGCCCAAGGCTAATTCCAGAAGGCATGGAACAGCTCCACCTTAAGGCAACTACTGGAAGTCATGGACCAGCTCAATCCTAAAGCGAGTCCTGTCAGTAATGGACCAGCTCCAGCCTAAAGATACTACTGGAAGTCATGGACCAACTCCAGCCTAAGGCAAGTCATGGAAGTCATGGACCAGCTCCAGCCTAAGGCGACTCCTGGAAGTCATGGACCAGCTCCAGCCTAAGGTGACCACTTAAGTCATGGAACAGCTCCAGCCTAAGGTGACTACTGGAAGTCATGGACCAGCTCCAGCCTAAGGGGACTCCTGGAAGTCATGGACCAGCTCCAGCCTAAGACAACTCCTGGAAGTCGTGGACCAGCACTGGCCTAAGGTGACTCCGGGAAGTAATGGATCAGCTCCAGACTAAGGCAACTACTGGAAGTCATGGACCAGCTCGAGTCTAAGGTAACTACTGGACGTCATGGACCAGCTCCAGCCTCAGGAATCTACCAGAAGTCATGGACCAGCTCCAGCCTAAGGCGACTACTGGAAGTCATGGACCAGCTCCAGCCTAAGGCGAGTCCATACACTGAGCTCACTACAATCATCCCTACGGTGTATAAGCCAATTATAAACTGTCGGCCACACTAATGCAAATGAACCGCAAGCCTTGCTGCCCTTATCGCAAGCCCCACTGTGGTGTTGGATCAACAATCCGGGGAGTGTTCAATTACTCAGAGGTTTGGCGACTGCATAATTAGCCATCAGTTTACTGTAACTACCCCGTCATTAGTATCAATCAATTCTCTCATGAATATGCATAGGGGAAGCCTGCCATCAACACCACTCATAGCAACACACAGTGTAAAATTCTCCGATTAAGTATATATTGAATATCGAGATGGCTAAACATGAAACAGTACTCCCTTTATTATGCTCACACTGGGGGAGGGAAAAACTGCCCCTTTAAGCACAATCCCTCCCACTTATCTCGCCCAGCCAGATGGACACCACATGTTATGTAAGCCCATGCTAGCCAGGTGGGTGGGAGGGGGGTGAGCCCTTAAAGCAGCCGATGGTGTACTATGTTAAGGAGAGATTATATGGGAGAGGAGTGACTGGTGTGCAGGAGTGTAAGATCCATTAAGAATGTCTATACCATCCACTGTTGCATGTATCTAAAAACATATATAAACTGAATAAAACTAAGCATGAGGATATTTTATCGACCTACACTTCTGCTGGTGCTGGACTCAAATTGTGTGTTGTGTCATGTGTTTCTCTACTATGGGGTAAGCTCTGATATATAATTCATATGAACAGAAGATATAAAATGGGGGACACTCAAGATAGTATGCCTTATGCAGGATAGTATGCCTTATGCAGGATAGTATGCCTTATGCAGGATAGTATGCCTTATGAACCGCAGACAGTATACCGGATGTCTGGCCAGTAAGTCTGGTTGAGCATTACAGCTACTAAATGAGAGAACATAATATAAGTAACCATAGCCCTCACGTTCCACCTATGCGGGGACCCGCACATACAGGATTTCATAACAGGATACAGACGAGAGGGGATAGCCAAATGAGTTGAGTGCCCGCCTCCTGTTTTGGGAGATCGGGGGATCTGAACCCATGGGTTTGTTGGTTCGAACCCCGGTCGAATCAAACCGATGACTTCAAAATTGATACTTGTCGATGCCTAGCCAGGTGCTCTGCATTATTAGGATACGGCAATGACTGGTTGCTTCAGTGTCAGGATTATGTGATTTAGTGAGGTAATGGTGCTGGCGGCCTGGTCTCCCAGTGGGGCAGGACAATAAACTCACCATGAGAGTGCACTGTCACAAGTCAGTACCCTTCCTGATATGACCTCAGATGTTGCTAGGACGTAAAAGAACAACAACACAAAACAAACAAACGGATACATGATGAAATTGGTGTAATGTGTATATATGGAAAGTGATAAACCCTTTATCGTGTGTAATAATGCATGTAGTGTCCTGCACTCCCCCCCCCCCCCATCCCCATGTCCGGGTGGTTGTTGGTACCAGCATGCACCGCTCCACCTCCTGTGCGGGGCCTATCCTCCACTCGTTTGGAGGAAATGTTATATATACCTGTAAATGTAATACATACCCATATATATATATATGCTCAATAATCTATTATGGGAATATAAACAAGGACACTACCATCTTCAGTTAGATGTGTATTGTTAAATTGTATGGCATTGTTTAGCTCCATGTATGGCATTTTATGGCATTGTTTAGTTAATGTATGGCATTGTTTAGCTCCATGTCACCCTGTAGTTTTATTTTAAGCTATATTAATTTCCCATAGACAGATATATATAGTATAGTTATACGAGTCTTACCTGGGTATAGATGATGGATAACTGTTGTTTTCCCACGGTATAAGCCTTGGATAGTCGTGGGCTAGGGAGAAGGAAGCACATCCGGGGTCAGCAATCTTTACCTACTAATTCAGGATTAAAATGATTAAAATACAATGGATACGTTGATGTTCTCGTCTTGGTACAAGCCATCATAATAGTTGTGGTAGGGTTGGGTGGGTTGGCCCTAGACCACGACTATCCGAGGCTTATACCCAAATACATAAATAAATGAATACATAAATTAAATAAAATGCCGGCAGGAACCTAACCGAGAATCCGGTTCCAAACACCACTTATGGGCATCGCTCCAACGCGAACCGTCAACAACGCCGTATGCGCGCATGTTATTTATAAAATAATTCCATAAACTCGAAAAAACATCTCTAGATGCACCAATAATTCGATGTATTAACAAATAAGTAGCATATATACACAAGAAATACATATCCTCCTGTATTGTTGGGTTTATACTCAAAGAACCGCTAAAAACAATGGCGATAATCGAATCGGGTAGTCCAACAAGAAGTAAACAAACATGGCGATGGCAAGTGTAGCGTACCGGCACACACATCGATTTAAGGCCAATAATTCCGTTAATGTGTTCGCCAAAATAACAAGATTCGCACAGAATCTCCCCAATATCCTTATAAGGCATTGTATGAATTATTTCCATAAACTTACTCCGAGTTCTGGAGTTATTTGTAGAAAAAGAACACTGAATCTACTCGCACACGTCCACCGCTTGCGAGCCCATTATGCTAATTGCTGAACCCGGATGTGCTTCCTTCTCCCTAGGCTATAGACTAGCCTGAGGCGTAATACCGAGGTAAAATATATATATATATATTCTATTACATTTGCACTGTGTATTGTTTCTACATTCATTTATTCCTTCCAATGTCGCTAGGAAGTAAAACCCCAAACCCGAATCCATCGATTAACTGAGGGCAATTCCAATAGCAATGTGACTTCCGCTTTCTAGTAATGTTGATTACCAGCATAAGTTTTGGCAAGTATACATTTTTAAAGTCATTGGTTTGACTAGGTCAGTGTTCAAGCCATTGAATAGAAACTGACTACCTCAACCAGTGGCCCACTACTAGTTCATCAAAGGATGTGGTATGTGATGTCCTGCCTGTGGCAAAGTGTACATAAAAGACCCCTTGCTGCTTATCTGAAAGAGTAGCCTATGTGGCGGCGGCAGGTTTCCTCCAAAGATATCTGTCAGAATTACCTATGTTTGACGTCCAATAGCCGATGATGAAAATGAATGTGCTCTAGAGGTGTTGTTAAATAAAACAAACTTGTTTTTATAGAAACTGACCACCTGCAACAGTTGGAAGCCGGCGCTAAACTCATTTATCCAGACAATCTGGTTAATTAGTAAATCGTTGTTATTATTACGAGTACATTATATGTATCACCACGCACAAAACACTAGAGATATATCGGCTGGGGTTTTCTCTGTGTACTGGCCCGAGATATGATGAATGAGGCGGAACAAGTATGCAGTTTCCATGTGGAGGGGGTGTCGGGGTGTCGGGTTGGGGGTGTAGGAGTATGGGTGTTTTGGCGTGTTGGTCAGTGGGGTGTAGGGCTATAAGTGTGTGGAAATATGCGTGTGGATGTGTGGGTGTGGGGGTGTGGAGATATGGAGATCGTGGATGTGTGCGGGAGCGGGTGTGTGGGTGTGAGAGTTGTGGGGTGTGAGGTGTGGGGGTGTGGATATGAGGGGTGTAGTGGTGTGGAAGTATGGACGTCTGGAGGTATGTGGGTATATGGGGTGTGAATATGGAGTTGTGTGGGTATGTGGGTGTGGTTTTCTGTGTGAGGGTGTGGAGGTCTGAAGGTGTGGCTGAGTGGAGGTGTGGAGGTGGGGGTTGGTTGGGAACTGGGGTGTGGGGGTGGAGTATGGTAGTGTCAGGGTCTGGTGAATTGGGGGGGGGGGGGTGGTATCGTAGGGGGTGGATGTGAGTGGGGGGAGGGTGTGGCCACTGAGGGTATTGGAGTGTTTGGGGTTGGGGTGAGTTGGGGCTTGGGGGTGAGGGGGAAATGCAGGCGTTGCTCTGAATGGCGTGACGTCACAGTGCAAAGAGATCATATCAGAGATATATTGGGTGCATCCTGAAGATGAAGGTTGTTCAGTTGTGACTTTCTGACATTCTGGGACAGCCCTGTCCTGACAGTGCCAAGAAGTGTCAGCAGGGTGTGTGTATCTCCAGGGTATGACAGTCCTCTTTGTTTCTTGATGTTTTAGGTCCTAGCAACTCCTAGTGTCATATCTGGATGGGTACTGACTTGTGACAGTGCACACGCATGGTGACTTTAGAGTGCTGCTAAAACTGGGAAATCATGCCGCTGCCAGCATGACCTACAAATCCCACTCAGTCACATTATCTTCACATATAGCTACCCAATCCTTGTACTATCCCTTTAATGCCGAGCACCAGCCTATCAAGTGATGAGTATACATTTTATGAGTCTTTGGTTTGACTCGACTGGGAACCGATCTTCCGCAGCTGAGGCCCGGGCTCTATCGATTCAGCCACCGTACCCGGTGTCTCAGTTTGAGTTCCCTGCCAGTTTGAGCGCCCTTCTGTTGCTTCTGCACATGCGCAGAATTTAACAGCGTCGTCTGTGCATGTGTCAAATTCTACCCAGTTTCAAACTACCATGGCCTAACTGCCCTAAGACAGTTGACTAAGACATAGTTGCAAAATGAATTAAAAAGCTTTCATTGGATCGATTACAAATATCTTGATGCATGATTGAAGAGGAAGATCTGAAGTATTTATTTAACCTAAGACAAATTTACTCTGAAAGTATTAAAAACAGAGATAATAGTGAAAGTTGGGATATTCTGAGTGTCAGTGCCAGTGTTGTCCATGTTGTACTGCAACGTGGGTAATTCTGGCGCCAAGACGGGCTGCTCCTGGTGCCACCTATTGCGTCGGACTCGAACTGTCGACCCTAGCGGAGCACCCACGAACCTCCCACCTGCAACAAGATATGCAGCCTCAAGACGCCGCTCGGACAACATGAGCTGACCTCCAGACTAATTTTCGCAAAATAAATTCAAGAACTTCCAATTGGCTGATAAAAAAAAAGCTGAATGTGAAATTGTAGAGAAAGATCTGAACTATTTAATAGACACAAGAGAAATGTGCTTAAAAAGCACCAACAAGTAGAAATTACTGTGATAGTTGGGGTAGTTTTAATGTTGTCTCTATGACTATGAGAGTGGCATTTGGTTTACCCTTTGCGCGTTCTCAGCTCAAAAAGTGCCCAGATGTCCGACATCGAGAATGATGTGAATGAACAAGTGATGACAATAACAAATGATTAACTTAAGCTACATTTTTAACTAATGATTATGATGAGATACCGATGGGTCTCTTCACACTTAGTATAAAACAAAGTCAAACTGGCAGGTCGCTCAAACTGTGACATACTGCAGTTTGAAGGCGTCAGAAAATCTGCGCATGCGCAGAAGCAACAGAACACCGGTGCCATTCTGCTTCATTAATAAATTCCCAGTTGAGTCAAACAAATGTATTTTATGTGGCAACACATGTTTTAATAAAAAATCAGTGTCTCAGTAGGATATGTAGGATCAAATCTAGACAATTATTTTGGTTTTAGAAATTTGATGCTTATATCGAAGTTCTAACTACACTAACATAACAAAAAAATGTCAGTAATAATTATCTCATTTATTCCTTGTGTACTGATTGCATTCTTCTTCTTCGCCCGTTGAGGCATCAGGGCCCATCCACATAAACACCTCCTGAGCCGTGTCGTAGATGAATGTGTTGCCTTACCACCCAACTTTGGGCATAGGCCACAAACAAGGGCTCTCCAGTTTTCCCGCTTCTGGGCCTTGAGTTTCTTGTTTGTGATTCTGTAACGTTGTTCTTTTTCTGGGGTGGGGTTGTTGGCCCCACACCCAACCCCCAACTTGGAGGACCAGTTGCTGCTCTTAGTCTGTCCTCTACCATGAGTCCTGCCTGGCTTTGTTAAACCTGCCAGGGGGCTAGCCCCCACGATTATAGCTCTCATGGTCACGGAGGCACACAAGCCTCCCCACCATGACAAGTTAGCAACACATTGGGGGGACTGATTAAATTAATGCTAATAATTTATTGATGTTCCATGTCCTTCCTGCTGTGCCTGTTAGCACTTAATGATTGAAGTTATATACAACCGTCATATCTGCAGCTGAAACATAAATACAGTGATGTTATTCTAACTACCAATTATTTCTGCTAAATAGCAATGGAAATGCATTCATATTTTAAATGCACTGTCAATTTTAGCAATAGACAAGTTCTAAGAAATATATTTCCTCGTCGGGCAAAAGAGAATCTTTACTTGATACACAATAAGTGTTGGCACTAATATTCTCAACTGTACACGGGGACTTTATAAATCCATCCTGAGATAATTATATCTAAAACTATCAGTATGGTATCCATCCATTTGCTTAGTGACCACGCTTATTCCGGTATATAAGTTGATACATAATTAGAATCGATGGGCATTAATATTTGAAGAGTTCAGGCTCTACACTACGTAAACGCCAATCCAAAAATGTAGTTTAAATAAAGGATTTTTACCTAAAAGTAATTGTAATTCTCTCTAATTCCACTTTTCATATGATCACATGCTTACGGAGCAATGAACAAAATAGAAGGAATATACAACAATTAATTTTTGAGTTTTTGTTTCCAATGTTTATTTCCATTTTTGGATTGGCGTTCATGTGGTTTTGCGCCTGAACTCTTCATTTGGTTGTTGGGGGGTTTAGGCTTGGGAACATCAAAGTACATACCATGACCAGTATTAATGACGGATAACATAGGATCCTGTTGGATGCGAGCTGGGTGAGAGCTAGATAAAAGATTCCTCCTGTACTTACAGTACAGGGGTGAAAACCAACTCATTAGAAAAAGCTGCCGAAGAATTTCAACATGCTGGGGAAAATAACTGAGCTGGTAAATTCTTAATTTAAGAAGCACAATATATTCTTTATGTACGTCTTCATATTTAACCGCTACTTTTGAGTTGGAAAATATAATAAAACATATACTTTAATGCAATTTAAAAGTGAAATTGTGGCGTTCTCTGGATGCCATCTTGTCTTTTTGCATTCTGTCCCATTTCAGCAACTCTGTGCTGATATAAGTAAACATTTGACACTGGTGCCAGGCATTCTACTTCCTGTTCCATACTAAAGCTATTTCCACCCGTATTTAGACTACGTTGTGGTTCACCCCTGTACTGCTGAATCTTGTATCTAGGTGAGAGCATGTGGCACTTACTCTGTTAGCAAAACGTGGGATGATTATTCAAATTGGGTGGATTTTCCCCCAAAACCAATGATGTGGCCAACATACGCAGCAGATTGCAGTGTCAAGGGCGGCTTAACCGTGCTGAGTGTGTTCTGGAGGAGCTGAAGAAGAAGTGCCATTGATTTCGGCGTCCTCCCATGGTCTGAGCACGTCCCAAGTCGCAGGCCTCATCATGCCAGATCAGGATTTACACCCAACCAACTGTCACCGTCAGCAAATAACAATCACACTGAGATTATTCTGGATTATTGATGGGAACTAAACTCCCTATACAGGGTCGGGCTGGGAAGGGGCTTCCAAAGATGTTTTGATTGAGTAGTGTTTCAGGGCAGACGGAGAAGCAGAGAACACCGCATCTATCCTGATGAATCTCAAATGGAGGACAGTGCACTTTTGAGGGCAGCTGTATGGCGCTGTCTCAATGCGATACACTTGACACTGCGATACACTTGACACTTCTTTCTTTCTTTTGGGAAGATATTCTGGATCCTACCCTTTCCTACAGAAGGAAAAGAAGTGACATAATTGAAGTATTTAAAATGATGAAAGGTTTTGATAAAATAGATATGAACCAATTTTTCAGGAGACAAGAAAAGAGCCAAGACGAGGAGTGGGGGAAGCCTACCTTTATTTACTGAGGCCCTCTGGCTGAGCGATGAACCGCCATACATATAGAACAAAAGTTGAAAATTCGGAGCTGATGTGATCCTGACGCGCTCTGGCTGGCATCTGCCTAAATGGTGGTGGCGGCAGAATAGCGCAGCAGGTCCCGGCCCGCAGGAAATAGCACAAATAGATACACCCTTATTAATAAATAGCACGCAATTAAATGCAAGGTTCATTAAACCCATATAGAATAGTAGCTCCGCCCCTTTATATTCATATAATAAATTATATATCACATAATTATATATATAATTTTTGTTGTTAGAGTTTTACTTCCTGGCATCATCTAATGTCATGTCAGGTCGGGTGCCGAGTTGTGACGGTGCGCGCCCATGGCACCATGTTAGTGCTGCATCACTAGACAACCAGGCCGCTGGTACCATGGCCTGATATACCACTCAATCACAATATAATGATACTGAGCTAACCACTCTGAGCCCTATCCTAGTAATGCCGGACGCCAGGCTAGGTAGTGACAACTATCAATTTCGTAAGTCCTTGGTATGACTCGACCGGGAATCGAACTCCCGATCTTCCGCACGGGAAGCGTGCGCTTTACCCATTTGGCCACCGCGGCGGGTCTATATATACTATAACGTGTTTGTTGTTTCACGTCCTAGCAACATCTAAGGTCATATAAGGACGGGTACCAACTTGTGAAAGTGCATACTCACGGTGCTTTGCCCCACTGGGAAACCAGGCGTCCGAAATCATGACCCGATATCCCACTCAGTCACATTATCCTGACACCAAGCTAACCAGCCCTAGCCCTATGCTAATGAAGTCGAGCACCATGCTATGAAGCCACAAGTGTTACCTTTTAAGTCATTGGTTTGAGTCGACCAGGAACCGAACTCCCGATCTTCCGCACGCGAGGGCTGTGCTGTTTTGATTCGGCCAGCGCGCCCGGTTATACCACATACATTAGATCCATTTCGGTTGTAGGTTTTGTATTGAAATTAATGATTGCGGAAATATAGATTGTCGATTTTCGTTATTTCTATACACATACTGAATTGCGTAGTACACATACCTTACTTACTAAGATGCCCCCCAGCGCCGCCCCCCTCCCCTCCGCCCAGACCTTGGGCCGCAGTTTGTGTGGGGATTGTAAGGCTGGGCGGTGGGGGTAAGGCTGTGTGTGATAAGGGTTGGAGGTGGGGGTAGGGGGGAGGGGGTACAGGGGTTAGGTGTGTGTGGGGGGGGGGGGCGATCATGCAATATCGAACTGTTGGTATCCGTCAGCATATCCATGTGTGAGGCATTCACCCGTGACGGCCTCGTGCCTGGCCGACAGCCCCCCCCCCCCCCCCCCACTCTGCCTGCACTCTCACAGCACTCTTCACCGACACTCCCCTATAACAAACTGGCAATCTCTGCTTGGAGATCTCCCAGTAGAAAAGTCCGTTTTTCATCACCGGTTTGACCGTTCCCAAGTCTCATTTCTTTGTCCATTGTTTGTTTGGGGTTTGATATCCCAGTAAATTATCAGGGTCTCAAGATTCTTTGTTTGTTTGTTGTTGTTTTACGTCCTAGCAACATCTAATGTCATATCAGGACGGGGGAGATGGATATCCCAGTTACATCGAAGTTCAAGTCAGGACGGCGCTGGAAACATGTATGATCTGATGAATAAACTGTGTTACCAACACACAAACACGGGGACCAACTTGTGAGAGAAATGTTGCATTCATATCGATGTATAGTGCTGCCCCAAGAGGAGATCGTGTCACATGCATACTATCATGATAGTGATTACACCAGTCTGCTTCCATTCCCAGTAATGTCGAACCCCAGGCGAGGTAGTGTAATGTACGTGGCAGTTCAAGGGTTTAACTCAACTGACCGGGATTCGAACCTACGACCTTCACTGGTCACGGCAAGGTTGTCTGTCCCCGGCTCGATTATTGTGCCATTTCACATCAAAGGCAGATCGATCTTTGGATTCAAGTTCATGCACCGAATTTGTCATTCCGACACATTCCAAACTTGTTATATTTAGACCTATACCCAACCCTAAAGACCTTGTAGTATTTTTTTATTTTATTTTTGTATTGAGGCTGTATTTATACTGTCCATAGCATATAAGCTCGGGTACCCAGACTTGTTTTCAATGCTGGTCAGTTGTAGTGTTGGTGTCATCAGAATTTCGAATCGAACACTGCAAGTGGAGTAGAGAAGTACATGTGCCATGGGCAACACAATCCGACCCCAGTTACCCACCTCTTGGCTGGGGTTTGCTAGGAGCGATGACGTCACATCTGTGCTGGTACCTGTAGTATAACAGCTACCAGTACAACTCCTACATGTTGTTATACTACTTTTTTTTAATAACCCAGAGTTTCAGCTTCTACAATCATAAAGTACTTTAAATCCTATTTTGCTGTACTTCTATCGGGTATTGAAAACAAATATTAAGTTTCAGATTAAGCCACCATTTTGTCTACCCTGAGCATATTTGTTTATTCAACCTGAGTCTGTAGGATGTGTGCATGCACCAAAAAGTGGCTTGGGTGACCCGAGTTGATTAATCGATTATGACCAGAGTGATTGTTTGGGGCTCTGACATCCTGAAAACATATACGATCATATCAGGACGCGTACTGACTTGTTACTGCAAATTGACGGTGGCATTATAGCGCTGCCCTGCTGGGAGAACATGCCGCAGACGCCAGGGCCCGATTTCCCACTCAGTCAGATTATCTTGACATTGTGCTAACGAGTCCTTGTCCTATCCTAGTAATGCCGAGCACCAGGAACTAACAAGTATCAATTATATGTCATTGGTTTTACTCGACCGGGATCTGCAGCAGGGGAAGTATGTGCAGCCAGTTGGATTGCCAGTCAGGCGACACTATATAGTCCTCATGACAGGATACTCTCACAGGTCCTGGTGTGACCTCATATATTGCTACAACGTAAAACCCCTGGTAACGAACCACCTTGAACTCAACATTTGTTGGCGTTTTTTGTCGTTGTTATCTCTCTCTTTTCTTCTACTGAAACAATCTCCATTGCAAAACGAAATCAAGTTATATATATTTGATCTTATATATCCATATTTGATGCCGGTATACTTATTAAACACTTAATGTGTGATAGACGGAATAGTAGGTCAATTTAATAATTTGCTTAAAATCAGAAATGTATGATCTCCAATCTTTCGAATAGTGCACTGAAATCAAATTTAGTGCGTTCTCCCTTCATATGTATCCAAAGGAAAACCTTACATTTAAATGTTACTGAGCGCCTCCCAGCCCACACGCTCACAAACATATGAACACCTTATATAGATATGCTACAGGGCCGCGTTCAGGGTACGCCTCCGAGACGATCCGAGATGTCTTGGAGACACCGCTTGGCTTATTTCCGTTCAGGTTATGCCTCCGAGTCGTCTCGGGAGATCTCTCCCCTTTCAGACTGGAGACAAACAGCACATCAAAAACGGCCGCCAAATTCAGTGGTTTCAGCAAATCAGGGTGCTTCTTTCCCATTCCAAATGGCTGCCCCCTATGGCGGCGGCCATTTTCGAGGCAACCAACTGCTTTTGCAGTTCAGACTAGGCGTACCCTGAACGCGGCCCTGCTGTAGTGCGAGGGGAGTATGCAAGGGACGCGCCGAGGTCATGATTGAGTGCATGTGGAGTCATCGCCCTAAGCTTTCACACCAGTGGGTTTCATTTCCTCTCCGCCTCATTGCATAATAATAAACGGAACTAAAATTATATCTCGAAATAAGGTAACATATTGATGGACATTGGTGAATGGTAGTGTGATATCAACATTAAATTATATTTTATTCAATTTCTTAATTTCAGCCTACTTCCCTCACATATATAATATTCATATACACATCCGTACAGATATTAAATCACAATACATATAAGTATAATGGAATTATATTAGAAAATGAAGCTAGATATTAATACAGAATCATTTAAATATAGTACGACGATAGTATCGTATAGTGTGTAATTTACTAAGGCGCACACATCATTCGGCTATAGTGACAATGAAGCTAGATATTAATACAAAATCATTTAAATGTATTACGACGATAGTATCATAGAGTCTGTAATTTACTAAGGCACACACATCATTCGGCTATAGTGACAATGAAGCTAGATATTAATACAGAATCATTTAAATGTATTACGACGATAGTATCGTAGAGTGTGTAATTTACTAAGGTGGACACATCATTCAGCTATAGTGACAATGAAGCCAAATATTAATACAGAATCATTTAAATGTATTACGACGATAGTATCGTAGAGTGTGTAATTTACTAAGGTGGACACATCATTCGGCTATAGTGACAATGAAGCTAGATATTAATACAGAATCATTTAAATGTATTACGACGATAGTATCGTAGAGTGTGTAATTTACTAAGGTGCACACATCATTCGGCTATAGTGACAATGAAGCTAGATATTAATACAGAATCATTTAAATGTATTACAACGATAGTATCGTAGAGTGTGTAATTTACTAAGGTGGACACATCATTCGGCTATAGTGACAATGAAGCTAGATATTAATACAGAATCATTTAAATGTATTACGATGATAGTATCGTAGAGTGTGTAATTTACTAAGGTGGACACATCATTCGGCTATAGTGACAATGAAGCTAGATATTAATACAGAATCATTTAAATGTATTACGACGATAGTATTGTAGAGTGTGTAATTTACTAAGGTGCACACATCATTCGGCTATAGTGACAATGAAGCTAGATATTAATACAGAATCATTTAAATGTATTACAACGATAGTATCGTAGAGTGTGTAATTTACTAAGGTGGACACATCATTCGGCTATAGTGACAATGAAGCTAGATATTAATACAGAATCATTTAAATGTATTATGACGATAGTATCGTAGAGTGTGTAATTTACTAAGGTGGACACATCATTCGGCTATAGTGACAATGAAGCTAGATATTAATACAGAATCATTTAAATGTATTACGACGATAGTATCGTAGAGTGTGTAATTTACTAAGGTGCACATATCATTCGGCTATAGTGACAATGAAGCTAGATATTAATAAAGAATCATTTAAATGTATTACAACGATAGTATCATAGAGTGTGTAATTTACTAAGGTGGACACATCATTCGGCTATAGTGACAATGAAGCTAGATATTAATACAGAATCATTTAAATGTATTACGACGATAGTATCGTAGAGTGTGTAATTTACTAAGGTGGACACATCATTCGGCTATAGTGACAATGAAGCTAGATATTAATACAGAATCATTTAAATGTATTGCGACGATAGTATCGTATAAGGTGTACTTGTAATTTAGGCTGGAGACAGGTTATATGTATACAGTAACACCTCTCTAAATTAACTGACCAGTGGAACGATTTTAAGTGGTCCAATTAAGGAGGTGGTCGGTTTAGAGAGTTAGAATCTCCTTACAATGGTATTGTTGGGACCCAAATAAAGCGATATATATAGGGGAGTGGTCGGTATAGAGAGGTTTTACTGCATTAACTTTGAATAATTATACATAGGCCTATATAATTACTATCGAGACTAGTGGTTTCCAAGTAAATATCAATAGATATCTTTGGAATACAATGCTACAATCACATGAGAAATTAATGTAAATAATGGAAATGGATGGCTGGATAGGGTGTTTTAATTGGTTAACGTGTTAGCTAGTTTCGCGTTCAGGAATTTGGATGTTCGTTCCACGACCTAATCAAAGCAACGACTTACAAAATTAACGCATCCCTATCTATTTGGCGCTGGGCATTGATAATACTCAAGCACTGGTTAGCTCTGTATCAATATATTGTTACTAAGTGTGATATCGGATCATTGCCCAGGCAGCTCAGTTCCCCAGTCGTTCACCACTATAATGCCTACTGTCACAAGCCACAAGCCATGAGTGTGCACCGTCACAAGTCGGTACCCTTCCTGATATGACCTTAGATGTTGCGTGTCCGTAAAACTCCAACAACCAACCAACCAACTATTGTCACAAATCAGTAGCCTACCCGTACTTATATTACCCTTGATGGGGTTAGGCAGTAAAACCACCAACGAGCAACAAACAAACAATGTTTTCTTCCAGAGACCACAGAACTTCCAATGTCCCTAATCAGTACTCGGACTTATATTACCTTAGATGTTGCTAGACGGTGAAACTCCAACGAATGACAAACAAGATCTGTTTTCCTAATGTCAATCATTGAATCGAGACCACAGAACTTCTAGGGCCTCTCCCCCACTCCCAGCCCCCCACCCCCACCCCACATACCTAAACACCACACACAAGCTGGTGACCCGCAAACAGGGCATGTGACGATAGGCGATGTGAGTGGGTTTCTATAAAAGCCTGGGTTCCTTCACTTGATCCACTGAGAACCACGAAGACCGTCCCGCCTGGCAATCATTCTTTGCGACGAAGGTGAGTTTGACAGTCGTTATATAGGCGTTACACAACTGACACTTGACACTTGGCAACCTACACAACTGACACTTGACACTTGCCCCTATACAACTGACACTTGGCATATGACAGCTGACAGTTGGCATATTACAGCTGACAAGTGGCATATGGTAGCTGATAAGTGGCATCTGACAGCTGACACTTGGCATCTGACATCTGACACTTGGCATCTGACATCTGACAATTTGCATCTGACAGCTGACACTTGACATATGCCAGCTGACACTTGACAGCTGACAGCTGACAATTGGCATATGACAGCTGACACTTGGCATCTGACAGCTGACACTTGGCATCTGCCAGCTGGAACTTGGCATCAGACAACTGACATTTGGCATCTGACAGCTGAGTTAGTCAGTCAGTCAGGGATCCTATTTTAGTCTGTCATAACACTTGTTGCGTCCTGCATTCTTTGAACCATGTCTTCCTATACCCATTATTCAATATTTGTGAGTAAGTATAATTTACCTGCAAATTATGTTGTTAAATATGAGCATTTTTGTGTGTTGGCAGGTGGGGAGAAGGACGGAGGTGAGCGCGGAGAGCAGTGAGGAAGGACTGAGGTTAGCGCGGAGAGCAGTGAGGAAAGACTAAGGTTAGCGCAGAGATCAGTGAGGAAGGACGGAGGTGAGCGCGGAGAGCAGTGAGGAAGGACGGAGGTGAGCGCGGAGAGCAGTGAGGAAGGACGGAGGTGAGCGCGGAGAGCAGTGAGGAAGGACGGAGGTGAGCGCGGAGAGCAGTGAGGAAGGACTGAGGTGAGCGCGGAGAGCGGCTGGGTAGCAGTGCAGCAGGGCACCACAAGACAGGTCAAACACTTGCTTTACAACATAGTGTGTCTTGTATTTTCCACCATGTGTAATCGTGCCTTTACATTGCCATGTCTAATCTTGCCTTGTTTGCACATGTTACCCATCCTCTGGTTAGCCAGCCGCCCCCCCCCCCCCCCAGATTGGTACCTTGGCATCTGTGGCATCTAATCTTTATGTGATATGTATATCCTTGTGTGGCCATACCGTTCTTTGTTTTGTTTAACTGTGCCTTGGCTTCTTGCCTTGTCTAATTTGTTCTTGCTTCCACATGTTGCACCTGCTCTGGCTGGCCAGCCCCCCCCCCCCCCCAACCCACTGCTAATGTTGTTTGTATTAGTCCATTGGTTTGGTTTGCCTTGTCTAATTCTTTGTTGTCTAACCTTACCTTGTTGGCTATGTTAGCCCTTGCTAACCTTGCCTTGTTGGCTATGTTAGCCCTTGCTAACCTTGCCTTGTTTAGATGTGTCTTGTGTCTATGCGCCATTTACATTTTTGCAGGACAGGCAAGCGGCGGTGCGGCGGTGCGGCGGTGCTGGGTACTCGACATGGCACATCAATACAGGTCATACATACCCTTGCTGTTCACCTCATTTTGTCTTGCTTTTTCACCATGTCTAATCATGCCTTGCTTTTCCATGTCTAATCATGCCTTGCTTTTCCATGTATAATCATGCCTTGCTTATCCATGTCTAATCATGCCTTGATTGTCCATGTCTAATAATGCCTTGATTTTCCATGTCTAAGCATGCCTTGTTTTTCCATGTCTAACCATGCCTTGTGTTTCCATGTCTAAGCATGCCTTGTTTTCCATGTCTAATCATGCCTTGTTTTTCCATGTATAATCGTGCCTTCATGTTCCATGTCTAATCGTGCCTGGCTTTTCCATGTCTAATCGTGCCTTGTTTGTCCATGTCTAATCATGCATTGCTTTCCCATGTCTAATCATGCATTGCTTTCCCATGTCTAATCATGCATTGCTTTCCCATGTCTAATCGTGCCTTGCTTTTCCATGTCTAATCTTGCCTTGCTTGTCCATGTCTGTTCGTGCATTGCTTTTCCATGTCTAATCGTGCCTTGCTTTTCCATCTCTAATGTTGCCTTGCTTTTCCATGTCTAATCGTGCCTTGCCTGTTATTTTCCTGATTAATCTTGCCTTGCCTTGTATTGTCCTGAATAATATTTGCCTTGCCGTGTCTTGTCCTGAATAATCTTTGCTTTGCCTTGCATTGTATTGTCCTGAATAATCTTTGCCTTGCAGTGTATTGTCCTGAATAATCTTTGCCTTGCATTGTATTGTCCTGAATAATCTTTGCATTGTATTGTAGTGTCCTGAATAATCTTTGCTTTGCATTGTATTGTCTGAATAATCTTTGCCTTGCATTGTATTTTCTGAATAATCTTTGCCTTGCCTTGTAGTGTCCTGAATAATCCTTGCCTTGTAGTGTCCTGAATAATCTTTGCCTTGCATTGTATTGTCCTGAATAATCTTTCCATTGCCTTCTATTGTCCTGAATAATCTTGGCCTTGGCTTGTTTTGTCCTGAATAATATTTGCCTTGCCTTGTTTTGTCCTGAATAATCCTTGCCTTGTTTTGTCCTGAATAATATTTGCCTTGCCTTGTTTTGTCCTGAATATTTGCCTTGCCTTGTTTTGTCCTGAATAATATTTGCCTTGTTTTGTCCTGAATAATATGTGCCTTGCCTTGTTGTGTCCTGAATAATCTTTGCATTGCCTTATTTTGTCCTGAATAATATTTGCCTTGCCTTTTTTTGTCCTGAATAATCTGTGCCTTGCCTTGTTTTGTCCTGAATAATCCTTGCCTTGCCTTGTTTTGTCCTGAATAATATGTGCCTTGCCTTGTTTTGTCCTGAATAATCTTTGCCATGCCTTGTTTTGTCCTGAATAATCCTTGCCTTGTTTTGTCCTGAATAATATGTGCCTTCCCTTGTATTGTCCTGAATAATCGTTGCCTTGCATTGTATTGTCCTGAATAAGCATTGCCTTGTATTGTCCTGAATAAGCCTTGCCTTGTATTGTCCTGAATAATCTTTGCCTTGCATTGTATTGTCCTGAATAATAGTTGCCTTGTCTTGCCCTGAATAATATTTGCCTTGCTGTGTATTGCCCTGAATAAGTTTTGCATTGCCTTGTATTGTCCTGAATAATCTTCGCATTGCCTTGTATTGTCCTGAGTAATCCTTGCCTTGTATTGTCCTGAATAATCCTTGCCTTGTATTGTCCTGAATAATCCTTGCCTTGTATTGTCCTGAATAATCCTTGCCTTGTATTGTCCTGAATAATCCTTGCCATGTAGTGTCCTGAATAGTTGCCTTGCCTTGTATTTTCCTGAGTAAGTTTTGCCTTGCCTTGTATTGTCCTGAATACACTTTGCCTTGCCTTGTATTGTCCTGAATACTCGTTGCCTTGTATTGTCCTGAATAATCCTTGCCTTGTATTGTCCTGAATAATCCTTGCCTTGTATTGTCCTGAATAATCCTTGCCATGTAGTGTCCTGAATATTTGCCTTGCCTTGTATTTTCCTGAGTAATTTTTGCCTTGCCTTGTATTGTCCTGAATAATCTTTGCATTGTATTTTCCTGAATAATGCTTGCCTTGTATTGTCCTGAATAATGCTTGCCTTGTATTGTCCTGACTAATCTTTGCCTTGCGGTGTATTGTCCTAAATAATGTTGCCTTGCCTTGTAGTGTCCAGAATAATTTTGCATTGCCTCGTATTGTCCTGAATAATCTTGCCTTGCATTACATTTTCCTGTATCATCTTGCATTGCCTTGTATTGTCCTGTATACTCTTACCTTGCATTGTATTCTCCTGTATACTATTGCCTTGCCTTGTATTGTCCTGTATACTATTGCATTGCCTTGTACTGCCATGTATACTCTTGCTTTGCATTGTATTGCCCTGTATACTCTTGCCTTGCATTGTATTGTCCTGTATATTCTTGCCTTGCCTGGTATTGTCCTGTATAATCGTGCATTGCCTTGTATTGTCCTGTATAATACTGCCTTGCATTATATTGTCCTGTATAATCTTGCATTGCAGTGTATGGTCCTGTATAATATCACTTTGCCTTGCGTCGTATTGTCCTGTATAATCTTGCATTGCAAATTGTCCTGTATAATATTGCCTTGCCGTGTATTGTCCTGTATAATATTGCATTGTATTGTACTGAATAATCGTGCCTTGCTTTGTATTGTACTGTATAATATTGCATTGCCTTGTATTGTCCTGTATACTCTTGCCTTGCCTTGAATTGTCCTGTATACTCTTGCCTTGCCTTGTATTGTCCTATACTCTTGTATTGTCATGTATACTCTTGCCTTGCCTTGCATTGTCCTGTATGATCTTGCATTGCCTTGTATTGTCGTGTCTAATCTTGCCTTCCCTAATTGTATCTAATCTTGCTGTGTATTACCTAATCGTGTCATGTCTAACGTTTGCCTTGGCTTTCCACGTGTTACCCGTCCTCCGGCTGGCCAGCAGCCCCCCCCCCCCCCCCCCCCTGCTAATAGTGTTTGTATATTTCTATTGGTTTTTTGGGGGGGGGTTTTTGGGGTTTTTTTGTGACAAGTTTTTTGTTCTGCCCATAACGTATAAGCTTTGTCTACTCTAGCCCTGATGTGTCGTGTCTAATCTTGACTTGATTGGGCAGTGTCTTATGATGCCATGCGTGGGCAGTGTCTGATCGTGCCATGCTTGGGCAGTGTTTGATGGTGCCATGCTTGGGCAGTGTCTGATGGTGCCGTGCTTGGGCAGTGTATGATGGTCCCATGCTTGGGCAGTGTCTGATGGTGCCATGCTTGGGCAGTGTCTGATGGTGCCATGCTTGGGCAGTGTCTGATGGTGCCATGCTTGGGCAGTGTCGATGGTGCCATGCTTGGGCAGTGTCTGATGGTGCCATGCTTGGGCAGAGTCTGATGGTCCCATGCTTGGGCAGTGTCTGATCGTGCCATGCTTGGGCAGTGTTTGATGGTGCCATGTTTGGGCAGTGTCTGATGGTGCCGTGCTTGGGCAGTGTATGATGGTCCCATGCTTGGGCAGTGTCTGATGGTGCCATGCTTGGGCAGTGTCTGATGGTGCCATGCTTGGGCGGTGTCTGATGGTGCCATGCTTGGGCAGTGTTGATGGTGCCATGCTTGGGCAGTGTCTGATGGTGCCATGCTTGGGCAGTGTCTGATGGTGCCATCCTTGGGCAGTGTCTGATGGTGCCATGATTGGGTGGTGTCTGATGGTGCCATGCTTGGGCAGTGTCTGATGGTCCCATGCTTGGGCAGTGTCTGATGGTGCCATGCGTGGGCAGTGTTTGATGGTGCCATGCTTGGGCAGTGGCTGATGGTGCCATGCTTGGGCAGTGTATGATGGTGCCATGCTTGGGCAGTGTCTGATGGTGCCATGCTTGGGCAGTGTCTGATGGTGCCATGCTTGGGCAGTGTCTGATGGTGCCATGCTTGGGCAGTGTCTGATGGTGCCATCCTTGGGCAGTGTCTGATGGTGCCATGATTGGGTGGTGTCTGATGGTGCCATCCTTGGGCAGTGTCTGATGGTGCCATGCTTGGGCAGTGTCTTATGGTGCCATGCGTGGGCAGTGTCTGATTGTGCCATGCTTGGGCAGTGTTTGATGGTGCCATGCTTGGGCAGTGTCTGATGGTGCCGTGCGTGGGCAGTGTATGATGGTCCCATGCTTGGGCAGTGTCTGATGGTGCCATGCTTGGGCAGTGTCTGATGGTGCCATGCTTGGGCAGTGTCTGATGGTGCCATGCTTGGGCAGTGTCGATGGTGCCATGCTTGGGCAGTGTCTGATGGTGCCATGCTTGGGCAGTGTCTGATGGTGCCATCCTTGGGCAGTGTCTGATGGTGCCATGATTGGGTGGTGTGTGATGGTGCCATGCTTGAGCAGTGTCTGATGGTGCCATGCTTGGGCAGTGTCTGATGGTGCCATGCTTGGGCAGTGTCTGATCGTGCCATGCTTGGGCAGTGTTTGATGGTGCCATGCTTGGGCAGTGTCTGATGGTGCCGTGGTTGGGCAGTGTATGATGGCCCCATGCTTGGGCAGTGTCTGATGGTGCCATGCTTGGGCAGTGTCTGATGGTGCCATGCTTGGGCAGTGTCTGATGGTGCCATGCTTGGGCAGTGTCGATGATGCCATGCGTGGGCAGTGTCTGATGGTGCCATGCTTGGGCAGTGTCTGATGGTGCCATCCTTGGGCAGTGTCTGATGGTGCCATGATTGGGTGGTGTCTGATGGTGCCATGCTTGGGCAGTGTCTGATGGTGCCATGCTTGGGCGGTGTCTGATGGTGCCATGATTGGGCGGTGTCTGATGGTGCCATGCTTGGGCGGTGTCTGATGGTGCCATGCTTGGGCGGTGTCTGATGGTGCCATGCTTGGGCGGTGTCTGATGGTGCCATGCTTGGGCGGTGTCTGATGGTGCCATGCTTGGGCGGTGTCTGATGGTGCCATGCTTGGGCGGTGTCTGATGGTGCCATGCTTGGGCGGTGTTTGATGGTGCCATGCTTGGGCGGTGTCTGATGGTGCCATGCTTGGGTGGTGTCTGATGGTGCCATGCCTAAGGCCTTGCCTAAGGCGTGACTCACCTTGTCTACTTTACTCTTGCTTCCACATGTTTCCCCCCCCCCTCCCATCTCCGGCTGGCTACCCCCCCCCCTCTAATTTTGTATGTGCTTTCTTTTACAGGCGGTACCCATTGCTAGTGCAGTTGTTCGTACTGGGTACTACATGCAAATAGATCTCTGATCTGTATGCAGCTGAGACACTAGCAATTGTCCACAGGGTTATTTTTCTGTCAAGATATAGCAAAATAATGCAAAGAATATACTCATACATGACGTTATACATTAGATAATGTTACTAAATGTCTTGACAAATACCGTTTTCCGGTTGACGATCACCCCTGTTGGCAAACACAAATAATTCACATAACTATTAATGACCTTAGTATGTTTCAGTAATGATAAACCAGCTGCATTGCGGGAAGCGCATCTGGAATCTTGGTAAATTAGGTTAATGGGAGGTTTAACGCCTTAGCCAGACCTCAGGTCCTGTCAGTGTTGCCTCGTTGGAGAACGGTCTATCAGCATGATTCAATAATCCACTTTTTTTCAATGTCTTACCTTATTAATCCTAAGTTCCAGTATCAATTTTGAGTCATTCATTTCACTCTGTCGAGACTCAAATCAAAACCTGGTGTTCTCTGTAGCGGAGTGGTTAATCTGAAGGTCAGTGGTTCGATTCCCCATGCCCCCCCCCCCACTTCTGCCAATTTGGATTTCCACCGCTGGGTATAACTTACAGCATCATCAAAGGCCAGTTGCTCTCCTACCATGCCTGTGGTATGGGAGGTTAAAAAGCCATTGGTATCGACAAACTGTCTAATGGATAAAACAAGTCTATTCAGACTTATCCATGATAGGCAGTATAAATCTTCAAGAGAAAAACCTATGATAGCTACCTAGTACAAATGCGACCCCAATTTGGCAAAACTAGAGTAATCGGACTACAATAATATTACATGGATCGATGCCCAAATGTTTGTAAATATGAATGTTCCAGATCAGTCATACATTAATCCTTGATACTTTATATACCTAGGTTTACTGAAAGGCCGCTTCAGAAGACTCCGCTGCATATATTGCCACTCCGCACGTGCTATTTGCTACACCATGGCAGCTTGTGTGCTTCATAACCTCACCATCTTGTGTGATGGACATTGATGACATTGATGACATGATTGACGATGGTGTGGATATCATCCAAACAACTATCCACCACTCCACCGTGTGAATCTAGCACAAGCAGGATGGAGGGAGGCACTTGCGCAAGAACTTTGGGACCATCGTTAGTTCCTTGCTAGACTATGTTCAAGGTTGTACATACCATATTGGTTGGTGGCAATCTCAGCTGGACTATTAGTGTGGAATTATAGGTGTACTGTATTTAGTATTAAAATTAATAGGGATATTTATTTGCTCTATACATGGGCCATCTTCTCATTGGAGGTTCTGCTGTTCATTCTGGCAGACAGTCCACTTTATAAAACCGTCCTTTCTCAACCCAAATAATGTAATTTCTATGGAGAGGATCAATATTTTATATGTATATACTATTCCCCTAAATAAACCATCACGACACATGATACTCTCATACTTTTTTCAGTTTTATTATTCAATTACAACGGCCTATATGGGTCATTCTCTACAATGGGGCACTAAAGTGTGACATAGCAAACCAATGTGAAAACCTTCCAAATACTAGAAGACAACAAATAATGTCAGAATCCATGTTAACTTTATCATGTACACCTTATACAGGTTGAGCAATGGGTTAATATTGTTTGTGTAACATGAAAATCAGACGCATCCAGAACATCATTGTAACATACACAATAGTCAACCAAGAGTTTATTTTTTACAGTTAAGGAAACATGACAGACAGACTGCGTGCGTCACACAGGTGAAAAGTACAATCAGATGGCCTGTGGAAATAGTGAACACAACAGATGCGTCTGATATATGCATGTTCAATCAATCATAGATTTTGAAGTGTTCCGCCCGTGCCCGATGTGTTCATAGCTTTACCAGAAAACGGTATGAAAAAAAGATTTGCCTAAATGCAGGGTGTCAATATGTAAATTTACACATTTGCACTCTAGCACAAAATTATACAAGTATAATTTTGATATCATTTGTGGACATGGATTCAATACATGTAAAACTTATAACCTACCTAATAGATAGACTGAACAATAATTAGTGGACTCGCCATCAATAACAGAGTTAAATATCAGCATCGTTACGTGGACACCAAATATGTGGTGGCCAGTTTTTTTTAGAATAACCCAAACACAAATGTATATCTGGCATAATCAAGTTTGTACCTAAAATAAGGCACTGAAAATAGGGTTTACCCTAAATATATTCAAATCAATTCTTTGTGGCTATTTTAGCTTAAACCAGCACTCGTGAGGTTTTATAAGACTAAGTAAGCAATAATATACATACATGGATACATGGATAACAAAGTAGCACCTTCAGCGTTTGGACCTCACAAAATCTGATCCAACTCTGCGGCAAACTGACAAATTCAAAGGACTAGGATAACAAATAAAATCTTGCACTTTGTTCGCAAACCTCACAACTCTGACATCTGTTCATAAGTGTAAAACACAGTTATATGGTTATCCTCCGACTCACAGAACTGAGGAAGTCTGGGACACATCCACTCAAGTACAAAGGACTGCATGCAGAGATTCAAGGCCAGTTTGCAGACCACCTATCCATATACACTGATGGTTCGAAAGACCAAAGCCGGATAGCTGCTGCGGCAGTCTGCCGACAGGAAATATTTGGTGTACGTTTGCCCGATCAGAGCTCGATTCTTTTTTTTTTTCACTGCAGAAGCCCAAGCACTCCTTCTCGCGTTGGAGTGTATCGGGGTATCCAACCACAATAACTATGTTATATACAGTGATTTGTTCTCTTGCCTCCTGGCTGTTGCTGGACTGAAAATGAATCACCCTGTTCTAGCACCGGTCATTTATAAAATGAACCAACTGACAACGGATCAATCAATCAATCAATCAATAGGATACAGCTATAATAGGCCTCGGACCTGTTAGCCGCTCTTAATTAATAGAAATGGAGACAGTTCTTCAGATGTGGTCGATCGTAGCAACTGTCACTGGCTCCAGGATACCGCTTGACCAGTATGCATCCAGTCGGTACTTGAAACAGTTCACCGACTCTGCTGCTATGACACTCTCCGGCAGGTCATTCCACAGGTCAACCACCCTAAAGCCGAAAAAGTTGTCGCAGGTCCAGTCTGGAGTACCGCTTCCTCAGCTTCAGGGAGTGCCCTCTGGTCCTGGTGTTGGAGTCTCTGATAAGGGGGCCGCCTGTCTTGTAGATACCATGGAGATATTTGAATACTTCAATCATATCCCCCCCCCCCCCCCCCCCGGGATTGGGATCTTCAAATGATGCATACGTTGTTCATAGGGTATTGCATCGAATCCATGTACAAGCTTCATTGCCCTTCTTTGGATCCTCTCAATTGACTCAGCATCCTTCCTGTAGAGTGGTGACCACACATTTCCATATTCCAAAAGTGGACGTGCAAGGGATGTGTACAGTCTGCGTACAACATCCTCGTCTAGGTATGTGTACGATCTTCGAATGATAGCCAGTATTCCATTAGCTCTGTTGGCGGCTTCCTGGATGTGGTCGCTGAATGTCAGTTTGTTGTCCACCTTGACACCCAAGTCCTTTTCTATCATTGTTTCGGAGAGCGGAACATTATTCACACCATCATTCATTGCATAGATGGGCTTGCTGGTTTTGCCCCCTAATTGCATCACTTTGCATTTTGAAGCATTAAACTTCAGCTGCCAATCACTTGACCACTTCTGCTTGTTGTTGAGGTCCTTCTGCAAGTCTCCATATGGCAGAATACTTTGGTATCGTCAGCAAACATTTGGACCATAGAATGTACAACCTCTGGTAAGTCATTGATATATATCACAAATAAGACTGGTCCAAGCACGCTGCCCTGAGGTATTCCGCTTTTCACCGAGCACCATCCTGATGGTTTGCCATTTACAATGACTCACTGTCTTCTGTTGCTCAGAAAATCCTTTATCCAGTGTAGGACATCTCCTATTATGCCATAGCCGTGCCGTGGGTATGACATCCACCTGTGCTGGGTGCCTGGCCATGCCGTCATACAAAGAAACGAACAAGCTGATCGGGCTGCGAAGAAGGCCCTGAACTGTGATCTTGAACCGCGTTTGATCGCTCACTCTGATCTGAAACCACTAATAGCTGCCCAAATAAAATCCAAATGGCAACATGAGTGGGTTGAAAACATTAATAAACTTGAACCATCTGTGGGAAAGCCACCACAGACTCATGCGGGAGGTCAGCGGGACCAAGTGGTCCTTAGCCGCTGCCGTATTGGCCACTCGTGGCTCACACATGCTTTTCTGCTCAGGGGGAACCTCCTCCTGAATGTATTGGGTGTCAGTCCCCGCTGACACTCAAACACATTTTACTAAGTTGCGTTGATTTGTTTGTTTTGTTTTTGCCCTGCGCCAACAGTTCTACACTGCAGACAGTATGCATGACCTTTTTACTAAGGTAAAAGAGGAAAACATGTTAGCCTTTTTGAGGGCAGCTGGACTGTACCACCTCATATAGTTTACTAAATCGATTTTATCAATTATTAATAAAACTTTTCTTTTTCTATGGGAAATTGTTTCCCTTGACCACAAATATATGATTGTGAGCTTTCTAATTTAATGAGTGTCTATTGGCACATAATTGATTGTCTGCTTTTTACATGTAAAAGCGATGGTTTGAACAAAAAACAAACATTTCTCGCTGTGAATATGGCCTATGCTGCCGACACGGCGTAAAGCAACCATCAATCAAGCTATGCTTTGTGTAGCCACTTCTTGTTTCCTTATTGCTACCATATCTTCTGTGTATGCCTGTTTTTTGTTCACGCCGCTCCGCCCATGCCAGGGTTGATATACAGGATTGTCACCTTTTCTTCGGGATGGGCTCAGCCTCAGGGTCAGTCTCAGTGTCATTTCCTGCATTACTGGAGCTGAGAACACAGGTGGGCCTTGTGGGAAGCCTTGTCACAGTTATAAGTGCAGAAACTTGTCGTAGAATTTACATACTTTTCTTTCATTTCCACTTCTGTGTAGATCGCATCATGTGTCAGCATGAACGTCTTTTAAGTGACTTCCATTTATTGTTGCACTGCT
This sequence comes from Branchipolynoe longqiensis, assembly GCA_030323885.1. Taxonomy (NCBI): domain Eukaryota; kingdom Metazoa; phylum Annelida; class Polychaeta; order Phyllodocida; family Polynoidae; genus Branchipolynoe; species Branchipolynoe longqiensis. The sequence goes on from JASIRB010001522.1 coordinate 154,003, forward strand.
CTACAGTGACAGGTGGAGAGCCAGGCAGTGCTGTAATTTTCGTAGCTACTTGATTCCATAAGAATCCATGGCTCTTGTAGCCCTGTTCACCAAATTCTTGGGCCATCTCACTCCGTATGGTGATTAATGCCTGGGCCTCAGTCTCTTTCCACACTCTGTGATCTACTGCAAATAAATGTGAACTCATTTCATTACTACAATGAACAGACAATATTATACATTTACTATACAGGCATGTGATTGGGTGGAAGGGGGGAAAAGAACCCTGAATATAGATTTAGGTTATCAGGGGCACATACAGCATCCCTTTGAGTCGCGATGGATGATGCAAATAGTGTATTTCAGAGGTGTTTTGGTGGCCAGAAAAAAACGGAATTAAACACCCCCCCCTCCCAGAAAATAATCGGAATCCCGCTTAAAACGGGAGAAATCACCTGCTGACTATAATCTTAATATTAGCTATCCTATTACTTAGCTAGTTTTGGTCTTTTGAGGGCTTAAATGAGAACATAGGCATTACTTTATGGTGTATACATATCACTTGTAGACCACAAAGTTCAGAAATACAACATTTTAAAGGTCAACCAAACTCTTGGCCATCACTTTCACCAAAAATACTCGGTTTACAGTAATTCATTTTCTATGGTTAAGGTATAACTACATGTAATTAGCAATAGCCCAGGATTGACAGCAGTCTGAAATGTTGGCTTTTTCTGGATACTTCAATGGTGCTAGTAACAATTGCATAGACTAGTCCAACCGAAGAGTAGCCACTGAGCAATTTATCACTATACACAATGAACCGATTCCATGATAACGTCACTGTAATTATGATTTTGAAAATTCTTCCCCCCCCCTCCTCAAAGCCCATGGGAATGGTGCCATCATTAAATCAGTTCTCAATGAAGTAACACTTATACAGGTTACAATGACATATTTACTGAGAAAACACAACCAACCTAGTTTGTCTCCTACTGACTGACCTCAAATATGGTGGGTGACGAAAAATATCATAATATAAATTGGGGGGGTGGGGGGGGGGGGGGTGCCCACCTTTGTTCAAAGATGTTTCAGCTGATGAGTCTGTTGGTGGCATAAGGGCAGCAGCTGGAACTGATCAGAATGACAAATTATCTCATGTTCAATGCATATTATAATAATAATAGAAGCTTTATCCCATGGTGCTCATGTGTTAGAGCTAGGCTGTGCATCATTACCGTGAACTGTATTAATATGAAAATCAATGTTTCTTTTTTTTTTATTCACACTTATTATGAAAAGTGTATGGTAGGCTCAAAACAGGCACTGAGCTTGCTGGCCAAAAGATTGCTAGGTGGCTATCGTGTACCATTAGTCCATCCTAGTCTTTGTGTACTATGACTGTAATATATGCTAATGAGATGCATAATGTTTCAGGCATTGAGTGAGACAAAGGGGTATGTAAAGGAGATGACATCATGGAAAGTTTTAGCCGGCGGTTCAGTGAGCCCTGGACAGGGAATAAAGATTCAGTATCCAGAAGTTGTACTTTTACATGGTGTCAGATGAGGAAGAATGCTGCCGGATCTCAGGCCGCCAGGACAGCTCATCCTCGGCAACAACGCACAATCAAACTGGAAAACATAGTACAGAGCATATGATATATCTGCCATTGCTGCAGGTGTAGTAACAAAGGCAGAACGAGTGCAATGCTGCATCTCCCTTCATGATGCCGGCGAGGAAGTGTAAAAGGTATTTGCCAACATGTCCATCGAGCTCGCTGATCGAGACAAGATGCATTTCAGGCCTATTGTACATGTAAAAGCAAGTTAATAATGACAGGGTACCGATTCAATTCTCATAACCAAGCTACTAAGAATATGTCTATGTATGTTACTGCGCTAAGAGACAGAGTGAAGCCTGTGAGCATGGATCGGTTGAGGAGTTGCTGTTGCGCGACGGGTTGGTGGCTGGTGTAAAGAACACAAATTTGAGAAACAAACTGCTACAAATGTCAGCTTTGACATTAGAAAAGTGCATCAACCTGTGCAAACTCAGTGAGTTCATTTCTGATCAGTTGGAGGACAAGAAATCAGATGTTGAAATCAATGAAATTGATTTTCTTAAGAAATATGCTACTGCGCGTACAGGTGCACCGGCGGTCCGGTCATTGGCGCTGCCATCTTGGAATTCTGGCAGTGCCGGTGCAGGAGAGTTCAAGATCCGCTGTCAAAACTGCGGATACGAACACAGTGGTCAGTGGTCAGACGTTGTACTTTTACAATGACTGGCTGCCGGAGTATATGATGCCTGCACATATGACTACCTCTATGACAGCCTGCCTGCCTGTTTGCACGCCTACATGCTGGTGTGTGCCTGCCTATATAAGTGTGTCTGTATGACTTCCAGCCTGCCTGTCTTCTCAGCTGCCAGTTAGCATGTATATATGTATGTATGTATGTTTCCCCACGTGTTTGTAAATATGTATGCCAGGGCCCCTGTATCATAGTGTATGTCTGTCTGTATAGATAATTAGTGGACTCACCATCAATAACAGACAGACTTAAATATCAGCATTGTAACATGGACACCAAATATGTCTCCCTATTTAGATGTTTATTTGTCTCCCTTCCTGTTTCCCTCCACCCACACAGTTCCTCCTTCCTGACCAGACGGGATAGCCAAATGAGTGTCCAGTTTTGGGAGGTCCGCCCATCCAAACCCATAGGTTTGTGAGTTCCCACCATGTTCCCACCATGTTCGAGTCAAACCAATAACTTATCAAATGTATACTAGTCGCTTCCTAGCCTGGCGCTCAGCATAATTATGATAGGGCAAGTCAGCATAATGTGACTGTGGGATATTACGTCATGGTGCTGGCGTCCTAGTCTTCCAATGGGCCAGCACTATAACATTGCCATGAGTGCGCATTCTCACCAGTCGGCACCCATCCTGATAGGACATTAGATCTAGCTAGGACATACAGCAAACACACTTCTGGAGTACACAACCACCACATAGCATTATTTCCCCCGCCAGCAAGCCCCATTAGCAACTCATACATGGCGAACCATCATTGGAGTATGATAAGGCACGTTGACAGCACCAGAGGAGTCATGTTCAAAACGGCCCTAAAAATTAACCACCATTCACTATTCTATAAATAAGGATGAAATGATATATAGTATGAAACAACTTAACATATTGATGTATTGTTAAAGTTTTACCTGCATCATCTTCCCCCCCCCCCCCACTGTCTCCAGTTTGTCATCCACTGTCAGGTGAGTTGGCAACCCCGTCATCAACTGGAATGCATAAGTTTAAGGCTTCAAGCATTGGTCATGGGTACACAAAGTGTTACATACAGGTCACAAATGAAAAACATCAAAATTGTATTTTAATAACAGTGTGTGTGTTCGATAGAATATTTTTCTGTTGAAAAATCACTTAATAGTGGAACTACTTTAAGTGTTATTGGATTAACCCTGAAACGTCAGTGTGCAACATATTTTGCTCATAACTTCAAGTCCTAAAAATCTATACACCAAACAATTATGTTGAATTTTTTTATTCAAAATTGATTGTCAATTGGAATAAACAGTGGATTTGTGCATTAAATTAATAAAATGATTTATATCTATTTATATCTATTTATAATACTGGCGGGACCAGCACTTTTTGCCGTTATTGACAGGGGGCGTTATTGACAGAGTAGGCTGTACCATAATGCTGAGTCTGAAATACGATATGGAAGTGAAAAAAAAGAATTTGAGTACATATTTCTTGTTTGTCATTCCATTATAAATTACCCGAATTTTTTCCATAATCTTTCTATTTAGTAAATAATATGCATTAAGTACAAGTACTTAAGGTTTTAAATTCAGTCCATACACAATAAACTACTAATTTTCTGCGGCTCCCCCCCACCCAATACCTCATACACAATAGCAACAAGGACAATAGCAATATATACCTGAATTGTTGCATTGTAGCAGGTCACTTTCACCTTTGACAGTTTACGGCCGTCCAAGTACTCCACTCAGACTCTGTAACAATGGGGCCAAAAAGCTACATTCATATTAGGGTCGTGTCATGGTAAATCACTCCAAAGTGTGACATGAGAGTTAAAAATGAGAATTGGGTATTTTCCTAAATGTTTGCATTGAGTAGCCAACTCTTGTCCATATATATATACTGGTCACGTGAAGGAAAATATAGTTGAGGTTACCATTTTGTCAGAAAAACAAAACCTAATAGAGTAGCCACCCCCAAGTATGGATTTATTAATCAACAAGTGTGGATTTATTAAAGAAAATGTATTTGTTATGGTGTGATCCCCTAAGTATTGAAATGGACTGTACATAAATCTTCATAGGATGACAATGTTCTTCCCAATTTTTAGTTGTGGATGTACCAGAATTGAAGGGGACACCAAACATAATATGTGACTTCAATTTCTATTTCTTTCCCTACAGCTTAGTAGGACAATTATATTACTAGTCATGGTACTCCAAAATATGCTTGTACATGCAACAATACCAAGGGTTTTCTTGTTGAACCTCTGATATTCACAGAATAGCATATTCCCTGACGAAACAACCAGGAAACAAGCAGGGGCTACAACAGTTACGCCCAGAAACAGTTTAATCACCATGGAATATTAGATAATATAAAAAAATATATATCCATGCAAAATCAGTATTTATTTAAATAGTTGAATAGAGATGCTGCTCATCGGGTCATTTTCTGTAATTTGGCCACTCGCATTATTGTCAAGTTACTCTCATATTTACTCTCGAATTTGATCTTTGCAGTGAATAGTACTGGTACTTTTAACATTGACCCTGTCACATGTCACTGTCAGCGGATTTGAAGACAAATCTTGATTGACATCAACTACTAATGAGGAACACCCAAATACTTTTACAAAATGTAGTGCCTACAAAATTAGCCAAATTCTTCCCATACATTAAAGTTGCCACTCAGTCATCCCAAAAACAATAATTCTGAATCAATAACTCCAAACTACCTGCGTTTTGAAGAGGCCGCCATCTTTCAACCATTGTGGCGTCACCACTCATAGCCAACCCCAGCCAAGATGTGGGTTACTGGGGTCGGGACTTTATGCACACACCACTTGTATTTCTTGACTCCACTCATGGTGTTCGATTTGAGATTCTAGCAACTCTGGTGATCCAGGTCGCCCGAGTCGTGTTCATCGAATATGGCCTGGGAGAACATATATATTCACGCTGTCTGTCAAACCCCAGCCAAGATCTGGGTTACTGGGGTCGGGACTTCTTGACCCCGGCATGTGTATTTGTTGACTCGACTCACGGTGTTCGATTTAAAATTCTACCAACTCGGGCCGTCATACTTCCCTGTTTAAACTGAAATAGGCTGTTGGCTAAAGTCGCAGGTCACTTTAACTTCCACTCGACTTAGAAACTCGGCCATCATATATCCCTGATTTTAAATTGGCCGCAATGCTTACATTGGATTGGATTCAAAGGGAAAAAAAATCACCCCAGCCTTGCATGAACCAATCACAGAGAGCCTGGTAGTCCGCACATGCGCAGGTTTGAGCTCTTAGTTTTAAACCTGGGCAGTGGTTAGGGTATGCCGCAGTCTATTCTGAGGCGACTCCGTGATGTCTTTTTTGCTATTTGGCATTCAATGTGTGTCTTTGGAGTACACTCCGAGACGTTGAGCTTTCCATGTAGGAGGCAAAAACGGCTCCACAATGGCTAGGCCCTATTGGTTTCAGCCAATCAGAGTTATCCTCTCAATTGCAAATGGCTGCAGGAAGTGCACACTATGGGCCCGCCATTTTCGAGGCAAGTAAATTTGGAAAGCCTCCGAAGCGTGGAGTTGAACGTGGCCCTGCAATCATTCCTGCCCTTTTAAACTGGACCAAATTTGTCTGTTCCTATTGGGCGTAATCGATTAATCAACTCGGGTCACCCGAGCCACTTTTTGGCGCATGCGCACATCCTACAGACTTGGGTAGAATACACAAATAGGCTCAGGGTGGATAAAATGGTGGCTTAATTTGAAACTTGATATTTTTGTTCAAAACCAATAGAAATACAGCAAAATAGGATTTAAAGTATTTAATGATTGTAGAAGCTGAAAATCTGGGGTATTAAAATATAAGTATTAAAACAATGCATAGGAGTTCTACTGATAGCTGGTATACTACAGGTACCAGCACAGATGTGACGTCATCACTCTTAGGAGCCAAGAGGTGGGTTACTGGGGTCGGATCGTCTTTTGTCTTGCACATGGCACGTGCATTTCTCGACTCCACTCACGATGCTCGATTTGAAATTCTGACGACTCGGATGACCCGGGTCACACGGGTCGTGTTAATCGATTACGACCATAGAGTCAGCAAATTGACCCCACCCCAGTCCATTTACTTGTCCTCTAACACTTTACCTATGTTACTTCTTAACCTTGGGCCCTGAAGTTTCTGTTCCCTCATTTTGTCAACAAACTTTCTTGTTACATGCACTTCCAGGATCACTTCAAATGCCCTGAATCGAATAGACTTATATACCCATTCATCAATAAATCTACTATCATTAGAAGAATATTAATACCATTTTATGGTGCGTTAACTCAGTCATAAGCCGTGTTTACACGGGCGAGTTAAAATGCTTCATATAAAACCAGTTGTCTAGATCGATTTACATTTGCCGTGTAAACGCGACGCTGTGGCGTTTTAGGGCTGAATCGATTCATATAAATCGGTATATGTAAACCACCTTGCTAGGTGGTTTATATGAAGGGACATAGTGTAAATGCGCCACTACATCGCTTCATATAAATCGCTTTGTCTAGATCGTTTTACATTTGCCCGTGTAAACACAGCTAATGACCATTCCATATCCCAGCTTAGTCGGAACCCCATTTAAAAATGTTTTCTTTTAATAAACATTGGTCTGATATTTAGCATTATATTTTCATGAAGTTCGACATATTCCAAAATAAATGTCTTAATGGCCAAATCTATATATATATATAATATATATATATAATATATATATATATATATTAAAATAGAGCACTGGAATGCTCATTAAACAAGCAAGCATTATAATTAATATACTATATGAATTCACGTAGGATACACCCACGAATTATAAAAAACATTTAATAAAATCATGAATCTTTTCGGATGTAGCCCTACATATGATTATATAGCTAGACCAGTTCAGTTAACAAATTGACAAGTAAAACACGTTTTTTTAAATAATTTAATTAACATGTTTATTTGATTTGTATTTCAGTAGGCGAGGCTGGCAGACATGATATCATCAGATGTGTGTCGCAATGAACCATTCAATCTAGATGCATTCATTTTGGCGGTATGTAACACATGAATGAGACGCAAACGGGAAAGAACGAAGTACAGCTAAAACACTGTGGCCCTCCAGTCGTTACGGGTGTGTATCTGGTAGATATATATGAAGAACCAAGCAGTTAAACCATGATCATGACCTGGGGGTGGGACAGTGCGCAAACGCCGATAATCATATTGAGAGTAGTCATGGAAACCAGCATTTGTCACATCACCATAAATCAGCTTGCTGGTAATATAGATGCGGAGTCGTTGAGAGGAATCCAGCCAGCTAGCTACACTGGCCTTCAGCGTAGCTATGGATCCATAAGAAGCTGTTGGATGATACAGTATGAGAAATATGTCCTATGAGACCATATATATATAGGTATATAAGTTAGCTAGATAGGAGACCTATTGAGGCTAAATGTTTTTTTTCTGCCATTCAAGATTGACTTGACAGGCATCAAAGCATTTGAATGATAACATGTATGATTGTTGATGCCGGTGAGGAGAAGGGACAGTAAGTTGGATAATGGAGGGAGGGTGATCATCTCCAAGTCTCATTGGCTGATTGGTCTACGTAGATAGCATTAAATATCATCAGATGCTTAGTCAAATTGAACTCGGCTGATATAGCTCCTTATCCAAGTGTTAGGACTGCATTAATATTCATAACTTGCCATAGTAGCCTTCTTGACGATTTATCAGTCCTGCCCTAAACACTTCATCTATCGGAAAATTGCTCAGGGGTAGTAGTACTACTTCCTTAAAACTGTGCTTGCATTCAGTAAGAGAAACATGGGATGGCACTACATACTGTTCGGTAGGTTGCCAATGCTTTGGTCTAATCGCTTACTCTTTTCATTTGTGTTTGTAGTAACCAGTAAGTAGTCAGGGAGACCGACACTCACCGAAAATATCACGCAAGAGGGAATAGGTGAACACTGTATGCAGGGCACATGTATTCAAGCTGGGAAAATTATGCGGTAATATATTTATATCTATTATATATATATATATATATATATATATATATATATATATATATATATATATAATCGGAGTCCTATTTTAATACTCATGGAAGAAGGTGGTTACCATGGAGACTACGTGTATTGCCATGTCCAGAAACCCACATTAGATCCTTCAGGGAAAAATTAGTCCAGTGTTCAATCAATGATAGTGCTTGTCTCTAAATAATTGTGATATTCTCAGAGAAGGTTAGGTCGTCTTTGCTGAGAGGATTACCATCTCATATCCTATTTAATTCGGTCAGTGTAGATTTGCTATTGAAATCAATATCAACGGTTTGAATTTGCCTAATATCTGCCTGACAGAATACACGCATGTGTCTTACTTTGTTCATGAAAAATCCTTTATCTTCCCCTCAAGCACATCTTTTAATCTAGGTCAGATTTATCAGGTGGTTATTATAATTTGTCTATGTTTATGATCAGCATTGCCGCTAATGGATGAGAACAGCATATGTGAGAGGAAATGTATTTAAACAAAATTCTACCCAATAAATATCCAGTGGACAAGTGGACAGTGGTTCATCATTGCGAGAAAATGTGAGCCTGCAGCCAATGAGAGTTAAGCCTCCAACTATGACTTACCAATGAGATCTAATCCTCCCGCGATGAATACATTAATATGGACAGCACATCGTTCATGGTGCAGCACAGTGCTGGTGATGCTGCAGAAATGTCTTCACAGACTATGGGTGTAGAAGGTGCATCTTGCAATTAGGGTTCATCATTCATGCAATCAGGCATACCGATCATCCCCCATCACTAACGGGAGTGAATATAACATGGCCGAGAGGGGACAATAAAGACGTTGCCAGCATGATAACGGTGTGTTAAGAAGAGCTGTTCTTCAGCGATGAAGCCGCTTGCTCTTCTCCACTACACAGAATACTCTGTTGTGGCCTGACCCGGCTTTTGTCCCGATCTTTCATTCTCGGGACAAACAGACGGATAGAGCGACACAACGGAAGGGGAAATCACAGTGAGTTACTTATTACACGATGAAATAAGTTACATGTAGTTGTCTAAATAAATAAACAAACCTTCCTGTTAAGTAATATGTACAGCCTGTAAAACCCCTCTACTGATGGGTCTACAACAATGACTAATCCCCCCCTAATTGTGATTCATTATTGGTACTCGCAATATATATTAAAACAGTATCCATCCACGGATGCCCCCAATGCTTGTTTAACGCAATTGCTGTACAAGTAATTTAAAAATGAAACTGTACACAGTCTGCTTAGATACGTGTTATGGCAACAGGCAACAACCGAAGAAACTGTCTGTGATGTCCTACTTTAGTCACGGCACTGCCTCGGCCTGACTAGAATATTATGTACACAGGCTGTGTATGAGTCTAGAGAGGGATGGGGTTGAGGAAGAGGAGCCGGAGTAGTATTGAAGTACAATAAAGAAGGTCATAAGGTCACACGGTCAAAGTTATCCACTTCCCGTTTGAGGGCGTGACTGGCAAGTGTTGCAGATAAATGTTGACCAAACACGTGGGTTTGTGTTTGGTTTGAATGCATCCGAATTATCAACTACCTGTGTATAAACAAATTATTATAGCAATGATGATTAGGAAAATAATAAGCAAATACAAGAGAAGGAAGATGATAACCAATGAAGAGGCTATAAACAGATATTAACTGTGATAAGCGACTGTCCATTGTATAATAATAATAATAATAATAATAATCAACGACTGTCTAGTGTGTTATTACAGGGAAAGCACTGCAGTATGCATTCAATACGCGAAGGTCGCTAGGGATGGCGACAGAAGCGGCATTTCCGGTTGTGACAGCATATCCGGCGGCGGTAGTGGCGGGGGTGAAAGCGGTGACAGTAACCATAGCAACAGGACGACGCTTGGCAGGGTTTATCAAGTCCCATCAGGCCATTCCAGCCTGTGCCCTCATGTCACGGTTGTCGTCAGCGGTGTGCTTACTTAGTCCTTCCGGCATCCACTTCCGGTGTGTTACTTCCGGTGATTGACTCCTCAGTTCCCTCTCCACAAACACACATACAACCACACACTCTCATCCGCCCACCACACATCCCACCCCGAGACCACCCCTCCATATATATATACGTATATAGATATATATAAATACATTTATAGACAGACATATATACATACATATGTACATATTGAAGTGTGGTGTGGGAGAGATATATATATATATATATATATGTATGTTTATATATATATACATATACATATAATGTTATACATATACCTCAATATATATGTATATAATTATATGTATATGTATATATCGACATGTATATATATATCCCACACCATACTTCAATATTTATATGTATATATGTATATCTATACATATATGTCTATAAATGTATATATATATATATATATATATACATATATATATATATATATATATATATATATGTACATATGGAGGTTTGGTCTCGGGGTGTTGGAGGGGTGGGATGTGTGGCGGGCGGAGGAGATGTATATATATATATATATATATATATACAGCCTGGTCTCGACTCGTCTCAGTACCGTGCCGAATGGACCGCAGACATGCAGGGTACGAGAGGCGTGAATGTGTGAGGGTTCCACTTATGCAGTGCGTGGCGTGCCAATCACAGCGGCAAATCAGCGCACACTGCTCCACTACCACCCACACACCCGGCGAGCGACTTCCGCTCCAAGTGCGCATGAGCACTGCGCATCAACCCATCCGTCGACACACTACCCCGCCTCCCAGTGGCTCGGCCGTCCTGATATAACCTCAGATGTTGTCAGGACGTAAAACTCCCAACAACCGAACGCAGTGGCTTGGCTCGTTGAGGGGTGTGATAGAGCTATAGGTGTTACTGCATCAGATAGAAGCACCAGTAACATGCGTTGAAGACAATGAACAGCGACGGGAACACAAGACGGGAGTATTTGTCAATCTTATTTACATCCTTAACTGTTGGGATTTTCGATCTAATCTCCTTGGCTTTCTTTTTCAGAGATGTCAGTACCCTTTTCCTCTTTTGGACGCTGTTTGCGTTCTTACGCCGCAACAACTGAGTGTGTCCCCCGCGTATAGGGTAGGAGGCCCGGGGCACCGTGGTCGCCATGCGAAAGCTGGGTGTTACTTTGATGGTCTCCTCGTTCTCGAAGTTAAAGTTTTGCCGATTACGTAAACTCAAGATGGGCGACATGCGCACATCTTGAAGTTCGATCGCCTCATTCTGAAGAAGAAAGACATGGAAGAGATATTGGGTAAACGCGCTCGTAATTCAGTAAAACCTCTCTAAATCGACCGACCATTGGGCCGACTTTAAGTGGTCCATTTAGGAAGGTGGGCGGTTTAGAGAGGTATAATATACTTACAAATGGTATTTTTGGAACCCAAATAAAGCGATCGATATAGGGGAGTGGTCGATCTGTGGAGGCGTCGGAATAGATAGGTTTTACTGTATATATATATATATATATATATATATATATGTCAGGCTGTATATTAGATATAATTTCTGCAATAAGTGAATGAGGTTAATGAGTAGAAGCAAGTGGTGGATGGGTGACGCCACCATCGGAGCTGAGGTTGAGTAGGTTAGAGTGGTAGATGTCGAGGCTTAGGCTCCATCACCCGATTACTGGTGGGTGGAGCTGAGGAGCGAGTGTGCAATTCTGGGATAGTAAACTTGTATAATTCTTACACTATATATCATATTTTTATATCTTTACTCATTCCACGTTTTTTGTTCTGAAATGGTTATGGAGCAATGATACAAAGTGGCACAAACACAGGAATGACACAAATTAACATTTTCAAGGGGTGACTCCCTGAATTAAAGTGCAAAACCTTGGAAACGCCACATCTGACAATTAAGAGAACCGTTGAGGTCACATCTTGATGAGGATAGTTTTTACATTTATATCTTTTTCTTCTATTATGTATCATTGCTCCACAACCATTTCAGAACAAGACAATATGGAATTAGTGTGGATTAATATGACAATCATATAGACATCGTTGTTTTAAAATAGAAAAGGTCAGGTAGACTTACAAGGTGTTCCGACTGAACTCTTTATAAAGAGAATATCACGTAATTTATTGATAAACTATTAATGTATCATTGGACTGTTCGCATCCCCTTGTTTAGTTCAGACAGGGGCCTGTTATCAATTTGTAAAATAGATTTCACATATGAAGCTCACTATTCAGAAGGGCTCTAAACTAAAAAAAAATCTGATTTACTACAGGTCATTTAATGAAGATCCTGGGGTGTGTTAATGTCTAATCGCGGAAACCACAAGGTTATGTCCAGCTCCCAATATCAAGTGCATTATAGGTCAAGTTGCATGCCAGTACGGTAGCCAACTATGGCTTATTGCTGATGGACTCACAGAACAACCAATATGGAGGTCAACAGTACCGACTCCCCAAAATCGATTCACTTCCGGTGGGGTTGACCCCTTGACCTCGTTGCCTGCCCCCTGGTGGCGCAGTGCACGCCCATACCCTGCGCGTGTTAAGTAGGCATGTACACGGGATCTTAATATTGGACGTATCACCCACCCCCCTACCACACATGCACATGAAGTGTCCACAAATCCACATAATTATGCGAAAGGGTATTATACAGCATGATAATATGTATAATATTCATATTATTAATATGCACATTATGTAAAATATGTATCATTTATCAAATATGTAAAATGTGTAAAATGTGTAAAACACGTGACGCATGTAAACGTGTAAGACATGCAAGTCATGTAATACATGTAAGGTATGTAATACATGTAATACATGTAAGACACGTAAGACCTGTAAGACATGTAAGACATGTAAGACATGTAATATATGTAAGACATGTAAACATGTAAGACCTGTAACATGTGCTAAACGTACAATTTATAAAATGTGTAAATTGTGTAAAATATGTAAAATATGTCACATACGTAAACTATGTATAATGTATAATGAATAATATGCCAAATATGTAATATTATTTATAATAGGTATAACATTGTCAGTATTTGACAGGCATGTTAGGCAGCTTACTCATATAACTGATAGCTTCATCTATGTATGAAGCAATTTTACTTCATGGCTGGAAGACCAGAGTTCTGGCATTGAGAATATACGTTATTCAATGAATGAACTACATGTTGGTAAACAAACAATAGGTTGACTTACTGGAGAGCCGAATTATATAGTTACAGTCATATTTCAGAATGGTCTGTCATTATATCACCAATATGTTATGTGATTGTTCAACGACACCCCCCTCCCCCCGTAACACCAACAGTATAATTTCACTGTACAACTACAAGACCCGTGCTGTGGCGCTAATACAACATCATATTCAATGACTAAACTACATGTGTATATTCTTAAAAGAGGGGGGAAACAAATAAATGTCAAGTTAACTACATTAATTTGTTCTTTAAAAAAAGGAGGCAAGAAACAAATTTCAACTTGAAAGTGATTATTAAAGAAATTTTCTATACCTGGAAGCTACTTACGGTGTTGCTGACTTGGAACTCGGTATCTTCAGTCTTCTTGGCTTCCTTCATGCGTTTGGCTTTCCGCTTGGCTCGCGCCCCCCAATAGGTATAGTTCACGGCAGCGTACTCAAGCAGAGCGGCAAACACAAAGACGAAGCACATGACCAGATAGATATCGATGGCTTTCACGTAGCTGATTCTCGGCAAGGACGACCGCACACCTGTGCTAATGGTCGTCATCGTCAGCACGGTGGTAATGCCTGTTGGTGTGTGATGAGGGGGGAGGGGAGGGGGGAGTGGGGAGGAGTGGGAGGGGGGTAAAGGAGGAATAGAGAGAAGAGAAATAGGCTTTAGTAACATGTTTCTGATTTGTCTCATCAAAGAATATATTAACTATTTGTAATATACAGTAAACCCTCTATAAAGCGACCAACCTTGGGACCGACTTTAAGTGGGCGATTTCGGGAGGTGGTCGCTTTAGGGAGTTAGAATATGATTACAATAGTATTGTTGGGACCCAAATAAAGCGACCGATTCTTTTGCGAATATTCCTTGTCCATATATGGATTAGATTGTGTTGTTGTTATGGTCTATAATCTGTTATGGGAATATAAATAATGTGACTATCATTCTTCAGTTATATATATGTATTGTTGAATAACGTATTATCCGAGTATACAGATACGAAAGGGAATACTAATTATATTATTATATTGTTGGTATTATTATATTGTTATATTACCCAAGACACAACACTGAACTGGTGGCGGAACTTACAGCCGCTCTCTCATTCACCAGAAGAATAAAATAATGAATGTAGTTAACTTGACATTTATTTGTTTTTCCCCTCTTTTAAGAGTATATACATGTAGTTTAGTCATATATATACATATATGTTTATATATATATATATATATATATATATATATATATAAAGTTGAGGTGCAAAACCACGTAAAAGCCAATCCAGAAATGGAGATAAACACTGGCATCAAACCTTCAAGAAGTAGATTTTTTTCTAAATACTCCTACTCTTTTGTTCATTGCCCCCTAACCATTTGATCATATGCAAAGTGGAATTAGCGATATTTAAAATTAGTTTCAGGTAACAATCTTTTATTTAAACCACAGCTTTGGATTGCCGCTTAGGATGTTTTGTGCCTAAACTATTCATATACATTTATTTATATCTGATGCATATTGAATTATGCATGTATAAAGGCCGGAAGGGCATTATTATTGTTATTATTATTTGTATTTTGTATATTTCTAGGCCCTTGCTATGTTCAAGGCTGATGCGCCAGACCGCCATTCCCTCCGGAGGATTATTGTATTTACATATAACGCAATAGGTATCAGAAACTTTACAACTGCACAGTAATACCACAGCGCCTCCCATCAATTTTCAAGTTTGAAATCTTGGCCAACAATGAACAAATATGGCGGCCCGGCTGCCGAACCCGCCATTTTGGCGCTACCTAGGGAAGTCCCGGGCTCGCAGGGGAAGGGCATTGGTTGGACAATATCGAGATATCCATAACGAGCCCCAAATGCAGGATAATTAATTATTAATGATCGATAATAATAATAATTAGAAGCATTTAATTCCGGCATTTATATACGCATAATATATTATACTCCTTATAATGCAATAGGTCTATGGGTTTCCGAGGAAGAAACTCTACAACTACACAGTAATAACACATCGCCTCACATCTATTGTCACAAGAATAGTATGTGTTTGTGGAATAATGTAGAGAAATTGTAAATAAATAATGTCTAAAATGTCTAAAAATGTCTATATTGATGTTATATGAGTTAATAAATCTGGAACTTCCACCAGCCGAATGATTTGACCGTCCGTCTCCCCCTTTTGTTAGATCATGGGATTCAAACCCATGGGTTCGAACCCTGGTCGAGTCAAACCGATGACATAAAAAAATACACTTGTCACTTCATAGCCAGGCATTCTGCATTATTAGGATATGGCAAGGACTGCTTTGGTCAGTGTCAGAATAATGTGACTGAATGGGATGTCAGATCATGGTGCTGGCGGCCTGGTATCCCAGTGGGGCACCACTATAAAGTCGCCATGAGGGTACGCTGTCCCAAGTCGTCCTGAGATGACATCAGATTTGGACACGATGTCAATTCCAATCAACAAACATCTCTAACTTCCAATTGGAAATGCCAATCTAACTAACCACAATAAAACCATTAACACGAAGGACATACAGCTAATTTTGAAAATGCTCCGAGTCTCTGAGCCTTTCAATAACAAAGAAAAATTCGCTAACATTTAGCACCCCAACAGGTTACTAGTGACTGCTTAAGGCCCGGTCATAGACTCGTTAGTGGATGTATTTGAATGCAGTAGAGGCTAATAGCCCTGTCACACTACAACGTAATGACGTCAACGTAGGGAGAACGTGAAGAACGTTGAACTTCTGGGCATAGTATGCAAATTTGGGCAGAAGTTGAACGTGGATGCAGCATAGTGGACGAGAGCGTAACATCGGTAAAGCGTAGTGATACCGTCATTCAACGAGAGAGGAAAACGTCATTACGCTCACGGAACGTTATGAACGTTATTCCATCGCCAGAATAACGTTACATGACGTTACCTACGTCATGAGATGTTGAACGTACGTTGAATGCACGTTCTCCTGACGTTCTCCCGACGTTCTCCCGAGGTTCTCCTGACGTTCCCATTACACCACATAGGCATTTGCACTCGGTTTAATGTGGGTCAACGTAGTGGAACGTAGTTGAACGTAGTGAGCAGCGTTGGAAAAACGTCGGTTTAACGTCATTGACGTTCACTGAACGTGAACAGAACGTATGGTGAACGTAAACCCTTACGTTCGAGCTACGTCAACATTTTTGAACATGTCCAAAACCTCGACGTAACTCGACGTAACACGACGTAATGTGATGTGGCTCGACGTCATTCTAACGTCATTCTGACTTCATCATGACGTAACCCAACGTAATGACGAAAACTGACCACGTTAGGCTCACGTTGGCTCGTTACGTCGTAGTGTGACAGGGGTATAACATAGTTGAACGTAGTTGAACGTACTGGCATCCATACTTCTCCATCATGCTAACTTGGTAATAATGTGGGTGGGCCATGAGTTCCGATTTAATCTGTGGACATGTTCAAAAGAGCGCTATGTTAGAGGCTAACATACTGTGGCAAAATCTCCATACTCTTAATGTACTCTAGCCTAGTCTAGCATACTCCAACATATTCTAGCGTACTTTAGCATACTTGGACGTAGTTGAACATACTTGACCGTAGTGGAGGCTAAGATATGATGAACGTAGTTGAATGTAGTTGAACTTAGTTGAACGTAGTTGAACATAGTTGAACGTACCAGCATATGTGCTGTAACGTATTTATCCGTACCAAAACCTTCCGTAGCTTAACATTTTTCACACTAGTTTAACATACTTACACCACGTTTGACCCACGTTAATCTATTGTACGTTCAACTAACGTTAAACTATGTTCACTCACGTGTATGTGACCAGGGGTTTAGATCAATCTGATAAAATGACATACAATTTGAGTTCTGCCATTTGTGTGCCTACCGCAGAGCTCCTTCAAAGCGTGAATCCAGGACAAAACTGGTCGAACACATCGTCCACTAATTGGATGCCTTTATTGATCAACATATCAGAGCATTTGCGATTGGTTTGCGTTTTAATCGGCTTCAAATCGGACACCAGATTATGAGGTCATGGCTGACCGTCAATTGTTGATGACCCTGTCGAGTACCCCTAATGAGGAAGAGATTTCGTGAGAACTGGCTCAGTGTCAGAATAAGGTGACTGATTCAGATATCAGGACATGGTGCTGGCGGCCTGGATTCCCAGTGGGCCAGCACTATAACTTCACCATGAGTGTGCATTGTCACAAGTCAGTACCCATCCTGATATGACATGAGCTGTTGCAAGGACGTTAAACTCCAACAACCAACCAACTATATGTAGAAATGAAGCTATGTATGAAACATCCGGCGGTACAGTGAGTGTATGTAGGGGGGGGGGGGGGGCAGTGGTGCGTGCACAGACGTGTGGCGCCCCCCAACGGATCTGAGTGTGAGTAGGATGGAAGTTTCTAGCTTAAGCAGGCTCTTCCAGTCGATGACTGGGGGACTAGATAGGACTGGGCAGCAGATGGAAGCTTCCGGCCTTATTATACTTGTATAATGACTTATACACCATATATATACATATATATATATATATATATATATATATGGACAGACTTCCTTACCCATCCATACCCTGACAATAACCGTTCTAACAGGCCGTCCCGCTATGACCTTATATGTTACCAGGACGTAAAGCTCCTTCAATCAACCACCCAATCCTAAGAGCTAGCCGCCTTCTAAATAAGTGGTCATACATTACTTTGTTGCCGGAGGCTACCTGCTCCAGACACAATCAGCCCAACCCTCTGTTGACCTGTGTTGACCTGTGTTGACCTCTCCCTGTTGTTCCATTTGTTCTAGTAGTTCATTAAGCGCTAAGTAAAATGGAGAAAGGGTGGGGACTGAACGGCGACCAGCTACCACCCCTAACACCACTCGGCCAATAGCTCAAGGACACGTTGAAGGGTAATGGACGTATGGAAACAATGCTTCTCAAACTGCCACACCTGGTCCTCCTGCGAGCCACACCGGGCGGCTTGTTAGGTAGAGTCAAAGACCCTATAATACTAAGATGGCTCACTCAGCCTGTACTGTGTAATCAAAATGATCAAACCCACCACTTGGTGCGCTGGCTGTTCTCTTGGTTAAACAGTTGATATATTATTATATGTATAAATCTATATATGAATGTGAAAGATGTGTGATGATGGCAATGCTGATGATGATGATGATGATGATGATGTGTATGTGTTCATAGCAATTTCCTATTCATTCATACTTACCTATATCATACATACATTGATTCATACTTACCTATCTCATGTATAATATAATTGTATGTGTTTACATGTGAAACACCAAGCAGCAGCCAGGCTGATCAAATCCACCACAAGGTGGCACTGCAAAATTTACATTACCATGGGAAAGATAGGGAGTGAGCCATCTTAGTATTATAGGGTCTTTGGCAGAGTGCAGGGGTCCCAAGCGGAAAGTCAGGAGAGTGAAATCCACCCCAGTCAAACCAATGCCTTACTAAATGTACACCTGCTGCTACCTAACCTGGTCATTGGCATTATTATGAATATGATCGGTAATGAATTGTTAGCGCAGTATCATGATAATCTGACTGAGTGGGAAATCAGGTGTTGGTACCCGCGGACTCGTCTCACAATAAGCCAGCACTGTGAAGTCACCATGAGTGTGTACCGTCACAAATTGGTACCAATCCTGATATGACCTTAGATGTTGCCAAGGTGTGAAACCCCCAAAACAAGTATGAGGTCATGGTACTGGCGGCCTCGGCTCCCAGTGGGACATCACTAAAACGTCACCCTGAGTGCACACTGTCACAAGTTGGTACCTGTGCTGATATTAACTGAGATATAAAGCTCAAACAATCAACCGACCCACTGAGGACCTACTTGATACATTATCAGGAAACACTTCTGTTGTTAGTGACTCGACAAACTAAGTTTTAAGTTGCTCTCATTATATTTCCCGTAAAGCTGGCTTCAATCTCCCTTACATCAAGTGGACCAGACGGGGTGGCCGAATGAGTTGAGCATCCACGTCCTGTTTTAATAGCTTGTAGGATTCGAAACCACCGGGTACAAGCCCCCACAAAGTCAAACCAAAGACTGTTTGATATGTGTCCCTCCCTGTGTGGGTGTTCATCATTACTAGAACAGGGCAACGAGCAGTCGAATGAGGAAGACCAATTTTTATGGATTGACATTTGTCATTTTTAATCAAGTAATATACTACTAAACAAACAAAAGTACCTTCGATGATGAGTGGCTATCTTTAGAGATATTTAAAGTGAAAATTACTGTTAGTGTGCATGTGAATAATTCTGTCTCTATAGAGTTCAGTCCAAAGAGCTTATATTAAATGTACACAGTACTGCCTTTCAGGCAGCATCGTATCGTTAAAACTGCATAGTCCGATGAAAACATCCAATTTCCAAAACAAACATAATTATTTTAATTGGATTCTGCATATCTCCCTCATACCCCTGTCACACTATGACGTAACGAGCGAACATGAGCCTAACGTGGTCATTACAATGCCGTACGTTGGATTACGTTTTGATGACGTCAGAATGACGTTAGACTGACGTCGAGCTACGTCACATTACGTTGTGTTATGTCAAGTTACGTCAAGGTTTTGGACATGTTCAAAACTTTTGACGTAGCTCAAATTTAAGGGTTTACGTTCGCCATACGTTCTGTTCACGTTCATGGAATGTCAATGACATTAAACGGACGTTAGGAAAACACTGCTCACTACGTTCAACTACGTTGACCCACATTAAACCGAGTGAAAATGCCCACACAGCGAAATGGGAACGTCAGGAGAACATCACGACAACGTCAGGAGAATGTCAGGAGAATGTACATTCAACATACGTTCAACGTCTCATGACGTATGTAACATCACGTAACGTTCTTCTGGCGATGGAATAATGTTCATAACGTTCCGTTAGCGTAATGACGTTTTCCTCTCTCGTTGAATGACGGTATCACTACGCTTTACCGACGTTACACTCTCGTCCACTATGCTGCATCCACGTTCAACTTGTGCCCAATGTTGCATACTATGCCGAGAAGTTCAACGTTCTTCACGTTCTCCCTACATTGACGTTGTTACGTCGTAGTGTGACAGGGCCATTAGGTACTGGTTCAGTTGTTAAATATTTGTTGTCACATATAAGGGAATAGTGAGGCAATTGAATCGAATATGTTACTGCAGAAGCCTATTGTAGCAGAGTTTAGGCAAACTTGCCAACATTAATTGTGCATGGTTTCACTTCAAATATCTTAAAAGTTACCCATGGTAACTTCAAGCTAAAGTAAGGTACACTATAACAATCAACCTACTGTATTTATCTATACAAAATGTCATAAACTCGAAACCATCAAACTATGCATCTTTAATGTCTGCACCAGTATGCAATTTGGATATGTTAATTGAAATCTAGATGAGTGTTTTGGTTGTTAAAATATACTGCTATTATCAGATTATACAATTCTAAGCTCTTCGCTTGTGTTACATTGAGTACATTTCCTCCAAATTTCAAGGGATCTTAGTTGGTAGCCTGTTAGTAACCCCAGACCCTGTAACATTGGTTGTCAAATTGATCGAGTGCTCACCCACCCTACTTAATAACGGCTGGATATAGAGCTTGCCCACAACTGGTATCCAAATCCATGCTGCTTCGCAAGTCGAGTCAATGCTGCGGCTAAGCGCAGACTTGACCTATGCAAACTATTGTTGTTTGGTCCATTGTTGGAGTGTTCAGACCTGGCAACATCTAAGGACGGGTATCGACTTGGGATAGTGCGCACTCATGGTGAGTTTATAATGCTGCCCCACTGGGAAATCAGGCCACATGTACTGTAACCAGATATCGTTTTAAGTCACATCATCCTGACGCTGAGCTAACCAGTCCTTGCCCTATCCTATTAATGCCAACCACCAAGCTAGGAAGCGACAAGTATCAATTGTGTAAGTCATTGGTTTGACTCGACAGGGAATCGAACCCCTCGATCTCCCACATGGGAGACCTGCGCGCTACCGATTCAGCCATCACACCCGGTTCTAACTACATTATTGTACTGCAATCTAATGACCTTGGTCAAGATCACATGGTTTTTGTTTCCCTTTTCTTTCATTGCGATAAATACAAATTTAATTATATTCTTTGTTTAAAGGCAACTAGCAATCAGAGGCACGAGACACAGCAATCGTCGAAAGAGGGAGGGTGGTTGGGCATGACAGGCGGGAAGTGCTAGTAGAGGTCGCGTGTCTCTTCTTAGCACACTTATAATTCGGCGCTTTCTGTTGTGCGTAGTTGTTGTTTTTCTTAGTTTTCCCCCCCAAGCATATCATGTCATTAATAAGCACTATATTATTCTTGCAGGTATATTTCCGGATGTAGTCTACCTGGGAAGGGCTTGTCTACAAAAGCCAGCTATTTTACAACAAGACAGCATGATTTTGGTGTGGGGGGGGGGTCATGTTCTGTACGTGTTGGTTTTCTTTGTTCTTTCCAAGAATCTCTTTTAGTTAATAAGGAGTCTATTATTCCTGTAGGTATAGTGTGGGATGTGGTCTACCTAGGAATGTTTTGTCCAGAGAAGCCAGATTTTCTCCAACAACACAGCATGATTTTGGTGGTGGTTGGGGGGGGGGGGGGTGTGCAGCATGTTCTGTACTTGTTGGTTTTCTTTGTTCTTTCCAAGAATCTCTTTTAGTTAATAAGGAGTCTATTATTCCTGTAGGTATAGTGTGGGATGTGGTCTACCTAGGAATGTTTTGTCCAGAGAAGCCAGATTTTCTACAACAACACAGCATGATTTTGGTATAGGTGGAGGTGGGAGAGTGGGTGGGACTCATGCACTCATTGGGATAGCAATGTATATGACCCAAACCATTGACCCTACTGTGGGGTGCTGTTGGTGCTCAAGTTATATATTATATCAATATATTATAACCCTGTTAAACCAAACTTGAAAGGACCCTAGCAATTTGTTTGGATTAACCGATCGTTGGTTTAACCAAGCTTAGGCTTCGACTTTGACTTTGAGTAAGTGTGTATTGCACATATAATATATAATGTATGTGGACACTTTGATTATTGTTTTTTTGAATGTATATACAGTGCACCTCCATTAAACCAAGCTTGGTTAAACCAAACAATCGGTTAATCCAAACTTTTTTTCGGCGGCCCGGCAAAATACTACCATGTATCATATAAAAAAGTTGGTGGGGTCTCAGATGACATTATAAGGACATGGAAGTTTGGCTTAGCCATACCGGAGTACCCTGGGATCCGGTAGTTTTGTTTGGATTAACCAATAACTGACATTGGTTCAACCAACTTTTTTATATGATAAATGGTAGTATTTTGCCGGGCCGCTGAAAAAAGTTTGGATTAACCGATCGTTTGGTTTAACCGACCTTGGTTTAACTTGGGTTATACTGTATTATCATTTCAACGTTGTTTTATATCAGCATCACTAAGGGACCATCTCATTTTCGGGTATTTCCACTTGAGTGATTTGCTGAATTGTGCGTGTAATTTATTAGCAAACATGAGGCGTGGCAGGGCCCAATTTGGCTCGCGAGCATTCACACGCACAACAAGCGCTACCTACAATGAACTGCTCAGCAAACACAGGCTATTTTTAGCGCAGCCTCCGTCTAACTCAATCCAGGTAATAACATCTGGAAAATAGGTCTGTCATTCCACGCAACCGATAGCAAGGCAAACAAATACAATACAAACATAAAAATAACAATAAAAACACTTCACCTCCCAAACAACACAATTAAATGAAAGACTTAATTGTTGCCAGTATATTAAATCGGAAGCATAGGTAACATAACAGGAAATGGGTTACTATACACTTAGGGGAAGTTCCAAGCGATGAGAACTATATTGGATAGCATGGGACTCGAACCCACATTTCTGCCATTCCGTAAACAGCATCCTAACGACTACCCTATCTAGGCTCCCGCGTGCAATCCCACCTACCCATAGTTACTTGTGGATGCTGCTTCTTGCTGGAAAGGTTAGTTCAGACTACTATTCCATAGCAGTAGGTAGGAACTTTTCTTAGGGATTACATATACATTCTTGGAACTGAGGAGTTCTATAGGCGCAATGAACTAGGCGTGTTTATGTCTATACCCCCCGCCCCCAAGGACATGTAAACAATCTAGACGATATGATATGCCATTCCCAGCCATTTTAGGGAGGTCACATACTGAGTTATTTTGTGTGGTGGGGAGGCAGGTTAACCCCTGGACACCCTGCTAGCTACGGCCTTGTATACCACATTCTATTACTTATGAAACTGATCATCGGCCAATATATTCGCACTCTACTGACTCATTGCTTCCAATACTCATTACAGTGCTAACAATATCATGGCACAGGTTCGTTTTGTGAAAAGAATTCCAGGTTTTTTTTAACACTGACTCTGATAACACAACAAAAGTAAGGCTTGTTTTTATGTAACGATGTCTATAGAGCACATTTGATTTTTGTATCATCGGCTATTGGACAGGAAACATATAGTTATTCTGACATATTTCTTTGGAGGAAACACGCTGCTGCTACATAGGCTACTCTTTCCGATAAGCAGCATGGGGTCTTTTATATGCACTTTCCCACAGACAGGACTTCAGATACCACGACCTTTAATTACTCAGTTGTGGACCACTGCTTGGAACGGAATATAGCCGACTCTGCAAATGTGTCCACTGAGCAGGATCGATAGGATAATCAACACCCTCAGAGATGGACATGCTACCACCGCCTGGACTACATCCCGCTCCTTGACTCTGATCAGACTGCATGACCCATTCTCAGTATGCACGCATGTTTGTTGGTAGTAGGAGAATGGTGTGTTGGTCCCGCGATAATACTTTTAGTTTCCCAGGGGTATTTAATCAGCATGCCAATATTTGTATTCAGAGAGTCAATATTGTGTTGGCATGGCTACTATAATGGATACACAACTAGCTACGGCATGACTAGGATAGAGTACAATGCCTTCTCTAGGAGGTAAGCACCCATATTGCACCGCCTGTGTTTACTGGATTATATAATATATTTTTATTTTGGAGCGATAAAACTTGTCAGAGGAATTTTTTTTAAAGTTGCATAGTCCGATGATTTTGAGTAGCTATCGTATTTTGTTAGGCAGATATTGTTGGTTTGTGGCCAGACATCACTTCTAGACCAGCAATAAGGACAAACCTGCGTAGCTCACTGTCAAATCTGTGTATTGTCTCGATACAAAACACGCTGGTTGTTGGAGTTTTACGTCCTCGCAACATCTAAGACCATATGAGGACGGGTACGGACTTGTGACAATGCACACTCATGGTAACCTTGTAGTGCTGCCCAACTGGGAGAGTAGTCTACCAGCACCATGACCTGATATCCCACTCAATCACATTATCCCTGACACTGAATCAACCAGTCCTCGCCTTATCCTAATGACACCCAGCGCCAGGCTCGGAAGCGACAAGTATCAATTCTTAATGCATATATGCAAATACATATATGTGTTAGATAGGAATGCTATGAATACAGCTATATTGATTTAAAATGTTCAAATTTGTTGGCCAAAATTGTGAAGCAATTTAAAGTGAATAAGTTCAGTTTGTACTTACCTAAAGCCACCCGAGCCGAGGTCGCCTCGTGGTTTATCCAAAAAGACACCCACGATAACATCACAATGAGAATGGAAGGCAAGTATGTTTGGAATATAAAATACCCTATGTTTCTTTGTAGTTTAAAACTTAATGAGAGTCGTTGGTAGCTTCCTGAAACAAAAAAGGAAAGAGAAAAATGGAATGTATTAGTGTAGTGGATACAGTGGACATACATAATTGATGCGATCATACCAGCGTGTGATAGAGTACAAGGTCTAGACCGTATTCAATTGAATATGCATTCAGTCCAGTGTTATAATATAATACTGTATTCATGAATGTATGTCTAAGGGTGACACAGACTCACACTGGTTGTCTATTCCAAAATTAAGTTTTCGTATATTTATTACATTAAAATACCTAGGCAAGACTATTGCGGAATGCTATAATTCAATTATTATTAAATAACAATGCATAAAATAAAAGCAGTGTTATTTCATAAGCCAGGAACATGCACCAGCTACCTTTTCTGTCGGTGTAAATTCTGCTGTATCACCAGAGTAGGACCAACTGTGTTTATGTGTGTGTGTTTTGTACGCTTCATTGGTAACACAAATGTTACATTTGAAGGCGAGCTTTGTTTCTGATGGCGAAGAACCGACTGGAGAGAGAGAAAACTGAACGAATTGGACAAACAAAATAAAATATGAAGGTAGAAATAATAATATATAAGAAACGTGAACAGGCAGACAAATAGATAATTCACTGGAAGATTCTGTTTGAAGTTAGTGCGGTTTATGTTAGGAGGTAATGAGTGTTGGTCTGTGTGACAACTGATTGAGTGGAATGTGGGTCGGAGGGAGCTCGGGTTGAGGGATGGTTGGGGGAACACCCCCCTGCACCCCCCCCCCCGACCAACATACGAGGCAGGTGATGACTGCCAGTGATGACTTCATCGTTGGCTAGTAACGACATTGTTTTCAGCAACTGGCAAGGTCTTATTTATTGAGTTTGAAAATACTGACTTTGACATGTGCACTATCCAGGGAATGTCTGAATGGAAAGGGTCCTCCTATCTTATTACAATATCCAATTCATATATGGTATTATAAGTAACACCCCCACATGTGCATGCTCAGCTATATTTACAAGTATGATCACATTACCAACAACTGAGCTTGTGATGTCAAAAGGACACCGCCATATTATTGGCGGATAAATAGAGAAGCGAACCAGCTCTGTCCCAACCCTGACTATCTGGTGTCTACTTATTAGGGAAGACACAGGCATTACAACTCGCTAGACTAGACAGTACAGGCTGAATTTTGAATCATACATTCCTGGGACCTCGGATATCAGGGTTTTCAGATTCAGGGTTTCCCTCCTTGTACCCCCCCCCCCCTCACTCAATTGCTTACCTGAGATATACTGTAATAGCAGCACAGTTTTTGCAGTGACCCACCGTCTCAGCCCATAACACTGAACTTATTACGGCTAATCCACTAACGCACTAACCTCCTTCATAATCTACTATTATGCCCTATCTAAGTACCCATTGATCTACCTATTTACAATGTAATGTAATGGAAACGGCCAGAAGACTAATGCCTCGGCACTGAATAAATGTATATTCTGATGAATAAACTGTTTTACCAACAACAACAAAAGTCTGCCAGAAAAAGTAGTCACCAATTTAAGATGAGTCATACTTGTATAGAAAGCCTGGGAATCATAGCGTACATTAATTAACAATGCTGCCAACAACAAGTCAGCAATTTGAAATGAATAATCTGGGAGATCAGGACCTTGACGTTACCAGAATCTGAATTCCGACTCGGTCACAATATTCTGTATAATATTCCGATAATGACGCATTGGTGGGGGAATGCAAATGTTCTATCTATGAAAAAGGGATATAGGGCCAGGTCCATAGATGTGTTTATGTAGTTGCTGGTGGTACTTGACTCATTATAAATAGACATTGTAGTGCTAGTAAGATAGCGTGTAAGGGGCACTTGGAACTCTACCCACTACCCAGTCCCCCTCTGTTAGTCACAGATCATCACACACTCAGGGCAGGTGGTGACCAAAGGAGCCCCGCCGCTTGGTGGTGTACAGATCACTGTAACCATGGGGACCGGAAATTCTATATTCTCATTGGTAGAGCTGGAGATGCGTGATCCTCATTGGGAGAATGTGGTCAGGTGATATGCCATACTGGATTCATGTACCATATAAAGAATAAACCTGAGGGCTTGGCTCTCTCTTCTTTCACTCTGTGTACTCTTGCTTTCTCTTTTTGCCTGTCTTGATTTCACTATAGCCTGCCTACACAACCACAGATTCCAGCCGTGGACTTTATAATTTGCTTGAATTGGCTGAGATTCGAACCCACGATCTCTCGCACAGCATTATTGGTGATATATTCATCGAGTGTCAAATATGAGTAATGTATGGCTGTGATTGTTCGTGGCTGATTTTTTTGTATTGTAATTTTGTTTAAATAATAAGAAGCATCAATGGTTCGAAGCTAGGAAAAGTAGGAAGCATCGTTTAAAGAATAAGCTGAATTGCAATTATTATAATCTACCAGGAAAGAAACAATGCAACCTCATTTAATGATGCCTTGGTTAATTGAATATTATGCGATTTTAGGATGCAGCGCTTGACCGAGACGTATAGAATTAAGCAGGGCTCAGCGTTCCATGCACACTAAAACCTACTTGGGTTATATTAATGGGGGGAAGGGGGATTGACATTAAAGTTGCATATTCCGATAAAAATATCCAATCATTGAAATCAAAATACTCACTTAGATTAGAACCTAGAGATATACTTGAATACTGGTACATTTATTAACTATTGTTTGTTAGATAGATGGGAACAGTAAGTTCAATTTAATAGAATCTATTATTGCTAAAGGTATGGGGACAGACATTTGACAAGCATGCCCACACTTTTCTGTCCTGGTTCCACCTCAGATATGTCTCTTCAGTTAATCATTTTGTATCAATCCATTTTGAATCACGCTATGAAGAGTTCAGGCCCAAAACCCTGTAAACGCCAATCTAAAAATTGACATGAACATTGCAATCGAAGGGAAGTCAATTTAAAAGATTCTGTTATTTCTAAAGGTATGGGGACAGACATTTGACAAGCACGCCCAAACTATTCTGTCATGGTTCCACCTCAAATATGTCTCTTCAGTTATGCATTTTGAATCAATCCATTTTAAATCACCCTATGAAGAGTTCACCCACAAAACCCCATAAATGCCAATCCAAAAATTGACATAAACATTGGAATCAAACCATCAACATGTTGCGGTTTTTTACATCCATACTTTTTGTTCATAATCAGGTCATCACAGGAAAAGTGGAATTAGGCAAAAATTCCAATTATTTTCAGTCAAACATGTTATTTTAATTAAATGTTTCGGATTGGTGTTTACGTGGTTTTGCGCCTGACCTCTTCGATTTCTCTCTGAGAAAATTACAGAAACTCAAAACAGTCGGAGTATGCAACTTTACTGAACCAAATACATTCTCAAAATGTCATGGGAATAGACATAAGGCAAACAGGAGGTAATGCAGAAGTAGGCTTGCAAATTGCTGACCAGTTCACAACTGGGGTGTTAGTTGCGGGCTTTCCGGTTTGGGAGTGATGTGGTTCTGAATAGCTTCTCTAACTGTGTAGGCACTACTAGCCGATTACAGCATTGTGTCTGTGTATGCCCTGACGGCTTAGCGATATCTCCAAGTCGTAGTGCTTCCACGACGGACAATGTGAAACTCTCATTGCACTGGTATTTATACATGTATAATAGCAAAGACATTAATTTTGTTTTTAAAATCGATCTCTGTTATACGCTGCCCTAGAAATCGATTTAGGGCAGGAGGAAACTGGTTGATTGATACCAACAAAATTTGTTTCATAACATCGGCAGGTGTATAAACTGCCATAGATATAGGTTCAGAGCAGGATGACACTGGCTGATTCCGACTAGATTTGTCTGATAACATCGACCTGTGAATACACTGCCTGAGACGTGGGTCAAGGGTAGGCTGAATTTAGTGCAGGAGACTCATCCCTGCAATATGTTGAGAACCTATGTTGTACAGCATACAGCATATGCTGCTCCCATAGTTGTTATGTTCATACTCGGGTGTGCTGAACACAATGCAGCACATTCCACTTCCCCATCACCATGTACAAAGCAAATGCGATCACTTCAACGGCTGGAAGATAACTGTGGAACCTACTCTGTCCATACATTATTTGTTTTAAATATCAGCCTGTGTGTATATATTAACCATAAAATATGTTCAAAACCAGATAAAACCGTCTGATAGGGGATCATTCTTTAAACAATCTGCATATGTAAGCCTTACATAAGGCCCTACTTTTAGGGGCATGGCTCGAAGGAGGTGCCCAGTACTGAACTTATTTTATAATAAGGAAATTTCCCTGTGTATTCATTGCCGTGAAAAATAGGTCCAGAGGCCGATAAATTGACGCACAGGTTATACAAGGCTTGAAATCCTTTAGGATCTCCATCATCAAGAGAAAACATGAATGACTGTATCACATCCAGTCACCAGAGTAAGCGCTCATTGAAGCAATCCCTTGTCACACTTAGAGAAGAGTGTGATTAAGCCATAATACTGTACAGCCTTATTTCCCACCCATTTCCATAGATCTATATATAACCAGTGTTGAGTTCTCCCTTGGGATCAAGACTTGCTCTTTT
Organism: Branchipolynoe longqiensis; assembly: GCA_030323885.1. Classification (NCBI taxonomy): domain Eukaryota; kingdom Metazoa; phylum Annelida; class Polychaeta; order Phyllodocida; family Polynoidae; genus Branchipolynoe; species Branchipolynoe longqiensis. The sequence goes on from JASIRB010001522.1 coordinate 183,929, forward strand.
ACACGGGCTATACCAAGAAGGTGATTAACGTAATTCTAACTAACCGAAAGATGCGCTGACGAAATAAGTTGCTAACTGAATAAATAAATGTTTAAAAAGAGAAAAAGGTTTCCATATAATGATATATAGTCATTCATACAGTGTCTGCTGGAGTTATTTGTACATGTAGAGTATTGGGACCGCCATTGGATGGTTGCCTGACACTGTGTTAGCTGGGATTTCATTTGGATCTGGTAGAGTAGAAGCTGTTCAACTAACTACAATCATCTCAAATTGAGCATACTCGTTCGAAATGGGCATTCTAAGAAGTCTCAAGTCCCAGGCATAAACTCACGATGATAGCTTACGTGACTTTGCTATCCGATGCCCTGATTAAAATGAAACCGAGGCTCAGAATTGAGTTGTATGTTAAATAAAGGGTTCAGAGGTGTAGGTGTGAGTGGTACTTCACTGATCTGTTCTACAATAAGTCGCTGAGGAAAGTTTCTTTAAATAAATAGTCAATGAAAAGAGCGACAAGATTATCGGCGACTACTAACATATTATATTAAAGTATTATTGTGGATATGAATCTTGAGTACTACTCTATCTGAATTTAGAAACAAATATATATATGCATATATATACTGAGGGGGAGAATTGGGAAGGGTCAAAGGTCATTTAAGTTAATGGTTAATTCTCAAATCCGCTAGGCATCAAATCAACTCAACTGTTTGCTCAAATCAACTGTTTGCTCAAATCAACTGTTTGCTCAAATCCTCACAGGTGTGTGAATTTAAATTAGAATAGTATGTACGTATGTGTGCAGGTGGTTGTAACAGTGCATACAAACTAGTGGGATCAACCTATATGTGCAAATTAACAGAATAAATGACCACCAACACCGGGAAACAGCCAGCATCTAAGTAAGTACATTATGTGAGAGGGGTACGGGAGAGGGTGTTTGTTGAACCTACCTGTTGCTAATTTTTCTACCGTTGATATAGTTCTGTATTCCATTATTGTGAACTGCGGGATCTCGGCGTCGTTGACACCATGTACTGCGTCTTCCGGTTTATTGCCCTTCCACTTCATGATCACGTCTTGCATGGGGTAACCATCTACATCAGCAACAAAGATGAGAGGAAAGTAAAAGTAAAGCTTGTTTTATTTAATGACGCTTCTAATCAACTATTAGACATCAAACATATGGTCATTCTGACATGTTTATTTTGAGGAAACCTGCTACAGCCACATAGGCTACTATTTCCGATAATCAGTAAGGGGTCTGTTATATGCACTTTCCCAAAGATGGAACAGCACATACTGCATCCTTGGATGAACCAGTTGTGGACCAGTAGTTGGAATGGAAAATAACCCAACCTGTAAATGGGTCCACTGAACAGGATCGATCGGATGACTGACACCTTCACAGGGCAAAGATAAGAGCACACAACTTGTTATGAGGTAGAAGTGGCCATGACAAACACACCAACACAATTACTGGCAAAATATTTATGCATAACCATGACCCATCACATTGGTTATTGCTAATCGATTGGGGTTTTACATCCAAGCAATGTTGGCATATTTTACTATCTTCATCCCTCGTCCATCGATTCTGACTAAGTTTGCACGATTTTAATGAAGAGCTTACGCCTATTCGTGCCATATCTTCCACAGAATAGCAAACAATCAGAAAGTGGGTCTGCATTCGAATAATTTGAATATATATATGGGTCACTCCCCTGAAAACTGGTCACAATGGGATGGGATTTTAAAACATCAATACAAACCTTCCTACTTATACATTTCCTTATATTGTTCATATTCATGTTCAGATTTGATGAAAGAAATAAGGGAAATAAAATAAACTGTGTGCAACTTTGGTCATTTTAGTTATGAAGTGTGTTTGTACCAAAAAAAAACATTTTACAGTCAGACATTTGTAACATGACATATGGGACGTGGTTGAATCCTTATTACCATCTTGTATTGCATTTATATATCAAAACAAAACAGTTCCCAAATCAAAAAGGAAGTATTTATTAACATGTATGCATGCTTAAATTTAAAAAAAATAATGTTGATGTCTTCAGAAATAACATTACAAATTTCCGTGACACGTGTAACCAGTGGTGTCTGGATGCCACACAAATATTGTACACTAATTATTCAGTGAATAAAGCATGGCTGGGAATTACTTTTTTTTATCAATATAAGCACTACATATTTCTATATATTATGCCATGATTAATATGCTTCTAAGTATGATATTATTTAATTCTGATTAGATTTTTATTAAGCAGACTGTGTGGTGTCCTAAATATGTGTTAAACATGTGAAACACATGTTATACTGCCATAAGACATAGCTTAATCATGGACTACACCTTTATTTGTTATCTCATTAATTTATATTTTACATAGAGATTTCCAGCTTTCATTTGCAACCAAAAAATCTAAAAAATTCTAATATTAGATCTTAACTCTCCATGTGACACTTCTGGCCAGTTTTCAGGAGAGTGACCCATATAACTGATCTGAGCTCAGCCATACTCAACATTTTACAGTACTCATCCAGTATTAGGTATTCATTCAGCTGTCCCACACTTCCTACACTAAGTTATCCCACTATCGACTAGGGTGATTGCGCATTGATGGCGACTTCATAGTGATGCTCAGCTTGGATACCGCGCCCTTGGCACTATGACGCCATACCCCACTGCGTTATATTATCATTACACTCAACTAACCATCCATTGGCTAATTCTGATAACTGCTGTATACTGAACTAGCCACCTGTTGCTTAATTCAAGTAACGCGAAAGATCGGCCAATAAGGCCACATATATCAAGGTTGTGAATTTTGTATTTCATTCAGTACCGGATAGATCCCAGAAACTTCCGCACTGCAAGCGGGCGGTCTATCCACTCAACCATCTGATCATCTCATCTTGTATGGGTACTGTGATTATATGCAGGTACAAATGACTTAGTCAAATCCTTTGTAGAGGCAAATCATGTAAGCCAGTACCGGTCCTGATATGGCATTAGATTTTGCCAGGATGTAAACATGCAACAACCAACTAACCAGTAGGCCTACTGTTAACATGTTCTCTTAAGCCGTGTTTACATGGGCAATTCTAAAGCGAATTAGACAAAGCGATTTATATGAAGCGAAGTAGTGGCGCGTTGACACATGGAGCGGTTTAATGCGGAAATCGATATCTGCGCATGAGCAAGTCCAGACTAACCAGCGCCAGTTTTGGTTAGTCAACATCGCCACGAGAGTGTGGGTTCGACCTAGATATGTATGGACTGAATCATATTGTTTTGGAACGCTCAAAACTTCTGCTGGGTAGTGAAAACCTAAAAATAAATGATGAACAAAATATTTGCACACAGCTAGCGATTTCATAGACTAAATTCTATAATATGCGCTTTTGTTCGACCGGAAAATCAACAAACTCAGGTCTCGACTGCACATGCGTGTGACATGCTTAAGCTAGTTTGCTTTATATAAACTACCTCGCGAGGCAGTTTACATAAAGTGAATCATATGAATCGAATCAGCCCTAATCCGCTTTAGTGGTGCGTTTACACGGCGAATGTGAGGCGAACTAGGCAAGGCGCTTTATTTGAGCCATTTTAACTCACCCGTGTAAACACGGCTTTAAATTGACTGAGTCTATCTGATTATGCTGCAATAAATACTTACGTGATGCACAATTTTTAAATGGTATATATGTTTAAACAAATCTAGGTATTTGTTTTGGTTTGGAAATGTGATGCTTTCATCGGATTATCCATTCTTTGACTATCCACTTTCTATGTTATATATACACATATATAATCATTGTACCTGTATGTTATATATATATATACATATATATGCCTTTTAAAATCCTCTGGTGCGACTGACACTTGTCGACACCAGATGGAGGGGAGGTGGGCGTAGGTGGCGCCACCAGTCAAGTGTGGAGTCTTACGGAGAATATCAATGTTATCACGTAATTTAATAATATAATATTATAAAGGAAACAATTCCCTTCGTATTTTTATACTCGCATAATACGTTATACATCACATATATATATACATATATATATATATACATATGTACACACATATGTATACATATATATGAAGAGTTCAGGCGCAAAACCATGTAAACTTGAAAAGAATTTTAATTCTTACTAATTCCACTTTTCATGTGATCACATGATTATGGAGCAATGAACAAGAAAAATAAGAATATAACAAAATTTACTTTTTGAAAATTTGATTCCAATGTTTATCTCCATTTTTGGATTGGTGTTTACGTGGTTTTGCGCCTGAACTCTTCAAATATACATTTAGGTAATAGCTTTCTGCCACCAGCATACGAATAGTGCCAGTGGCCCCACGTTATCTTTGGATATTTGAACTGAAAGATATTGATTTGGAGAATTGAGAGTTCATCTAAGTCAGGCGCCGACCAGATTCCAATAATGGTGGACAACTTGTTTGTGAAACTGGGCCATGTGTCAGTGCACGCCACAAACAAAAATAATCCGGGCACAGGCGGCCAAAAGCCACGTTGCGGGAGAACGGGGAACCAGCGGGAGGGAGGGGGGAACCGCTCCAACACCAATATCAGGGAGCAGGCCGTGTTTGTTGGTGTCGGGGGAAATATCTGCCTCCCGAAATAAATTTGTCAGCCAGAAAAACAACATAGAGACTATCATAGACGCTCTGAAGATGAAATAATACGCGTAACTGTGCACTTTTTAAATGAGTCCATGTTCTATATTTAAAGTTGCATGGTCCGATGAAACATATTTTTTTCAAAACCAAAACAATTCCTTATATTTGATTCTCTATATCCAACTTAGGTACTGGGCATTAAGTAATGCTTTGGGACAGCATATACAGAATAATCAGTGAATTTATTACCCCATCCCATTAGACACCTACTTTGAGACATCCATTAGGTAGAGATGGGATTGACCATTTAGGTCGATCTCGTGACCTCATTATTATGGCCCTAATTCCAGTACCATATATGGCTTTAGTCAGGTTCCAGAACATGAGGTCATTCCTCATGACGTGACCATCACGAGATGTGAACCTGGACCACAACTACTAGACTTTTGGCGACAAGTTTATTTTAGGTTCTTTCATTGTTTGTTTGTTGTTGTTTTACGTCCTAGCAACATCTAAGGTCATATCAGGACGGGTACCGACTTGTGACAGTGCATACTCATGGCAACTTTATAGTGCTGTCCAACTGGGAAACTAGGCCGTCGGCACCATGACCTGGTATCCCACTCACTCACATTATCCTGACATTGAGCCAAGCAGTCCTTGCCCTGTCCTAATAATGCCGAGCGCCTGGCTAGGAAGTGACAAGTATCAATTTTGAAGTCATTGGTTTGACTCGACCAGGGTTCGAACCCACGACCCCACGATCTACCAGCACATGAAACGGACGCTCTAACTCATTCAGCTCAGATTGCTCCAAAATTAGGCGTTTTTTAATCAGTGACTCCAGAATAATGCATATTAGGTTATAATGGTCAACCTGATACATTTATCTCAAAATTGAGGGACAAATTCGAAAGCCATCGGACTATGCAACTTTAAGCATACACTTGGATACAGGGATACTGGAGTGGTGTCGTTCTAATTACAGTTGCATAGTTCAATGTTTTTTGAGTTGCTCACATAAAGATATTAGGCTGATCGCTATAATCTACCGTTCTTTAATTTGACTTAACTTTTATATTAGATTACCAACTTTTGAGATATTTGAAGTACAAAGGCATATGATAAATCTAGGCGAGCATGCCAACACTCTGACACCATTGGCTTCTGTAATAACATATACTGTTAAATTGGCTTGGTATCCTGCTCTATGGGGTGAGTAGTGATGTTTAATAGGTGTACCAGTATCTAAGTCAGATATTTGGAATGAAATCTAGATCACTCTTTTGGTTTTGAAAAGTTGAAGCTTTCATTGGACTATGCAACTTCAAGAGAGATACGATGCAGTAGTCGATTGTGGGTCCACACATAAATTGCGGCTGAGTTATTTTGCAGAAGTAATTTATTTAGCTTGACGCAAGGCCACAGTGTGAGTTGCACCGCCTCAGACTTTCCCTCACAGCCCCTGACCTCAGTGTATGTTTAACTCCTTTGTACCGACCTCACCTGTCTACTCCATAGGTTGTCATCACAGAGACATATGCATATATATTGCTCTCTCTCTATATATATGGATGTATATGCTAGCACTATGGGGAATATATATACATGTACATATATATAGTTTCCATAGTGGCAGTTGCCCAAAATTCACTCTCCACGTAGCTACTGCAGAACATTTGATGATATATATATATATATATTATGAAGAATATACACATATATATATATATAACTTACATAGTGGTAGGTTCCAACATTCGCTCCCCAACATAACTATTTCCGAACACAGAAGACAGATTTGGCTCAGAATTGCCAGATGATACACCTATTGATATGCATTTATATATATATGTATATATACATATATATATATATATATATATATATATATATATATATATGAAGAGTTCAGGGACAAGACCACGTAAACACCAATAATAACAATTAATTAAAATAAACATTTTCACATGAAGGCAATTTTAATTGTCACTAATTCAACTTTGCTTGTAATGAAATTATTAGGGAACAATGAACACACAAAAATAGGAATGTAAAACAAACAAAAATTGAAGGTTATCTCAATTTGTGGATCAGCGTTTACTGGGATGTGGATGTTCACGGAAGGACATTAACTCTTCATATATATATAAATGTCATCTGGGGTCTAATACCATATTCAGCAAATGCTGAACCATGAGAATGCCCTATTTTGCATCAGAATTAGAATTCAAGTAAACTTGCACTTAGTTATATTGCAAATTTAGTGATGTCCATCAGCAAATAGTTAGTATAGTGCATCGGTGCCATCTGAGTGCACCCTTCAGAGTGCAACATTAAGTGGAGTCCACAACTGGTTCATCAAAGACTGTGGTATGTGCTATCCTGTATGTGGGAAAGTGCATATAAAAGACCCATTGCTGCTTATCGGAAAGCATAGCCTATGTGGTGGTAGCAGGTTTTCTCCACAGAAATATGTCAGAATGACCATATGATTGACGTCCAATAGCCAATGATGAAAATCAAGGCACTCTAGAGGCCTCGTTAAATAAAGCAAACTTGTTGATGCTGTTTTGTATCTGGGGGAAGTATCCTTTCTACCAATGCCACAAAGGAAACTAAGTCAGTGTTTGTATTCTTGTCATTGGACTATAAAAATAACCAGGCTAAATATAGTATATACACACATATATGTGCAAACATCTGAGGTGTCCATTATATATATTATATATAATATATACATATATGAGGAGTTCAGATGCGAAACCTGACAAATTTAGATGAACATATAGAGTGGAGTCAATCCTTCGAAAGGGGAGGTGATTCTTCTGTAGTCCAGCACTTGAAACACAACGGCACCATTCTCACATCACTCGACAAAATAAGTGAAGAATTGGCTCGCACCTTTGCTGGAAACTCGTCTTTGGCAAACTGCCTTCCGGGCTTTCAGGTGGTCAAGGAACGCCAAGAGCAAAAGCTCTTGGACTTTTCTTCCGATGGCGAGGAGCACTACAACTCCCCATTCAGTATGGGTGAGTTGAGGTGTTCTTTGGAAAGCTCGCATGACACAGCAGTTGGACCTGATGGAATTCATTATCAATTTTTGAAACATCTCCCTGAACATGCACTGAGACTGTTGCTTCAACTTTTCAACAACATCTGGGAGTCGGGTGTCGTCCCCGCCTCTTGGCGGGAGGCGACAGTAATACCGATTCCCAAACCTGGTAAAGACCAGAGTGAAGCCCACAACTATCGTACCATAGCCCTTACAAGCTGCATCTGTAAAACCATGGAGCGCATGGTAAACAACCACCTCGTCTGGCTACTGGAGTCAGGACACCACCTCTCCAACCTTCAATGTGGCTTCAGACGGGGCCGCAGCACCCTCAACCATTTGGTGCGCATGGAGACCTTCATAAGAGATGCTTTCCTTAAGAAGGAGCACGTTGTGGCTGTCTTTTTCGACCTCGAAAAAGCCTATGACACAAGGTGGCAGCATGGCATCATGGAGGATCTTCATGCGATTGGCCTTCGTGGCCACTTGCCAATTTTCATCAGGAACTTTCTAGCCTTCAGGCATTTCCACGTCCGTGTCAAGACTACCTATTCCCGTCTACACTCACAGGAACTAGGAGTACCTCAAGGCAGCATACTGGCCTTGACCCTTTTCGGGGTCAAGGTCAATGGTATTGCTGCTGCTGTAAATCGGGGGGTCTCCTGTAGTCTTTTCGTGGACGACTTTGTTTTATATTACAGCGGTGCTAACATGAATGTCATAGAGAGACAGCTACAACCAAGCATAAATGGGATCCATCGATGGTCAGTTCTGAACGGTTTCAAATTTTCCAAGACCAAAACAGTCTGCATGCACTTCTGCCTGCTGCGTAGAATGCATGCGGAACCAGAGCTGACCCTGGATGGGGATCCCATTAAAGTCGTTGAGAAAACCAAATTTCTGGGCCTCATTCTCGACGCAAAACTGTCTTTTGTGCCACATATAAAGTACCTGAAAACAAGATGCCTGAAAGCGCTGGATATTCTGAGGGTGCTGTCCAGCTCAGAGTGGAGAGCGGACAGAGATGTTCTGCTCTCCGTGTACAGAACCTTGGTTCGTTCACGAATGGATTACGGCAGCATAGTATACGGTTCCGCAAGGAAATCATATATCGGGCTGCTGGACACGATCCACCACCAGGGACTGCGCCTGGCCCTTGGGGCCTTCCGCACCTCACCAGTTCAGAGCCTTTACGTCGAAGCCAATGAACCATCACTTAACAACAGGAGAATCAAACGGGCCATGCAATATGTAGTCAAGATAAAAACTAATGCATTGAATCCTGCACACAATTGTCTATTCGAGCGACATGACGAATCCAGGTATGAAGCCAGGCCAAATTACATCCGGCCACTGAGGCTACGAAGGAAACCTCATTTGGAGGCCTTGGGCGTGGATTTGGACGTGTTGGAGGATGCCAAACTCCCAGAACATCCCCCGTGGTCGTTGAGAAAGCCATCGGTTATCCTCCGACTCACGGAACTGAGGAAGTCTGGGACACATCCACTCGAGTACCAAGGACTGCATGCAGAGATTCAAGGCCAGTTTGCAGACCACCTCTCCATATACACTGATGGTTCGAAAGACCAAAGCCGGGTAGCTGCTGCGGCAGTCTGCCAACGGGAAAAATTTGGTGTACGTTTGCCCGATCAGAGCTCGATTTTCACTGCAGAAGCCCGAGCACTCCTTCTCGCTTTGGAGTGTATCGAGGTATCCAACCACACTAACTATGTTATATACAGTGATTCGTTCTCTTGCCTCCTGGCTGTTGCTGGACTGAAAACGAATCACCCTATTCTAGCAACGGTCATTTATAAAATGAACCAACTGACAACGGACGGGTATGATATCCACCTGTGCTGGGTGCCTGGCCATGCTGGCATACAAGGAAACGAACGAGCTGATCGGGCTGCGAAGAAGGCCCTGAACTGTGATCTTGAACCATGTCTGATCCCTCACTCTGATCTGAAACCACTAATAGCCACCCACATAAAATCCAAATGGCAACATGAGTGGGATGAAAACATTAATAAACTTAAAGAAATTGAACCATCTGTGGGAAAGCCACCACATACTCATGCGGGAGGTCGGCGGGACCAAGTGGTCCTTAGCCGCTGCCGTATTGGCCACTTGTGGCTTACACATGCTTTTCTGCTCAAGGGGGAACCTCCCCCTGAATGTATTGGGTGTCAGTCCCCACTGACACTCAAACACATTTGACTAAGTTGCGTTGATTTTTTGGCCCTGCGCCAACGGTTCTACACTGCAGACAGTATGCATGACCTTTTTACTAAAGTAAAACAGGAAAACATTTTAGCCTTTTTGAGGGCAGCTGGACTGTACCACCTTATATAGTTTACTAAATGGATTCTATCAATTATTAATAAAACTTTTCTTTTTCTATGGGAATTTGTTTCCCTTGACCACAAATATATGATTGTGAGCTTTCTAATTTAATCAGTGTCTATTGGCACATAATTGATTGTCTGCTTTTACATGTAAAAGCGATGGTTTGAACAAAAAACAAACATTTCTCGCCGTGAATATGGCCTATGCTGCCGACACGGCGTAAAGCAACCACCAATCAATCGAAAGGTTATTTTTTTACATTCCTATTTTTATGTTCATTGTTCGATAACAATTTTAACAAGAAAAGTGGAATTAGTGCAAATTAGAATTACCTTCAGGTACAAATATTTTAGTTTAATTACATATTTGGATTACCATTTAGAGGGTTTTAGCCTGAACTCTTCATACTATAGATATATGTAGCTTTAAGACCAAATTTATCTAATGGCAATGGCAAAGGTCTCTTGCACTGGAAGGATGTGTCGGAGGATGGTAGTGGCAAAGGTACAGTTTGTTATAGAAAACTATAGAATGGGCGTATATTAGCTTTCGTGCATTTACACTCACAAACTCCCTTATAGGTCATATATATGCATATACAGATATATATATATATATATATATATATATATATATATGCTGTGCAAACTTCAGTGCATCAGTTAACCAACACAATTCCCCGTGCCCCCAGCTCTGCCAATTTGGATTTCCATCGATGTGTATAACTTACAGCGTCATCAAAGGCCGCTTTGCTCTCATACCATGTCTATGTGGTATGGGAGGTTAAAAATCCCTTGGGTCGGTAAAAGTGTAGGCTCGGGCTTTCTATCGACCAGTGGAATGAGGAAGACCAGTCGTCTATGACTGAAATTTCCCCTGCTTAAACAACTAATGGACCAACAATCATTGATATTTACTAATTTAGAATTTCCTGGTGTTCAGTACATGGGTCACTTCATTGTAAACGATGCATTACAGATATTTTCTTTTCAATTGGCATATCGGTCGATCTTAATAACCCGTCCCACGATGCTGACTAAGTTCACATGATTTGAATGAAGGGCTTACTTCTAGTCGGGTCATATCTTGCACAGAATAATACACGATCAGAAAGTGTGTCAGCATTATAGTAACTTGACATATATATAACTGATATGTGCACAACTTTGCTCAGCATTTAAGAGTACTGATCAAGCATTGGGGATTCATTCAGGTAACGTCACTTCCTATGCTATTTATACTCAATCACTCTGGAGACCGACCTACATCCTTTGAATAACTCAAACACTCACAGCCGTGGCCACTTCCTTCTGACTACAGTATGTGCCCGTTCTAACAGGACAGCTCACGTAATATATGTGGTGTATAACGTATTATGCGAGTATAACAATACGAAGGAAATTTCCTATTATTCTATATTATTATTATTACTTCATACCATTGTTATTCTCCGTAAGACTGTGCACTTGACCAGTTGGCGCCACCCGCGCTCAACCCACCCTCCAACTGCCCGACATTGTAAGATACATTAAAGGTCAGGGCCACATGATGCGATGACAAACAAATTGGAGTTGCAATATGTGGTTTAAAGAAAATCAGCCTGATAAAGCACCCTGGCTTAATGGATTATCTTAATATACCCTATTATCGCCCCATATGGCAAATCATTGGCTTCTTCGTAATATTAGTTCTCTTTCGGCCAATTTCAATGTAATACAAGTCATTGACAGCCAAAGAGCATTCAAATGCGAAAAGAATACAGTGGCATTTTGTTTACGACCACTGAATAGAGTAGGTGATAGAATCAAAACAAAATAATGTCCAGGGTTTGATCCTGTTATATCCGATAACGCGTTGACTCGGGGAGCGTTCTAATGGGGTCATATTGTACCAGTTAATATCCCCCTACACTGACTCTTTCAGTGGGGCCTTTTGAGCTCGAGTCACATATCCGCAAATCATTTTTTTTTTAAATTGGTGATCGTCCCCGCCAGTGCCTGGAAAATCTCCCTCCCCCCTGAAGTATCTTTTGTTTGTATTTTGTTTAAGAGCTGGGGCTAGCAGCAATTCAACTTTTGCATCAATGGTTAAGTCATTGGCTTGACTCGGCCAGGGTTCGAACACAGAAGTTTGAATCCCATGACCTACCAGAACGGGAGGCACACGCTCAATGCATTCCGCTATCCCGTCTCTTAGGTAATAGGTCTATATAAACAAATAACAAATAACAATAAAAAACACCCAACCATGACTTTTATTTCAAAAGCATGATCACCTATTACAAAAATTGTAGTGCCTCATCTAACTACACACTTGTTGGGTTACCTCTACATATTCTCAACAATAATATCCACATAACAGATTATCTAGCACATATGACACCACCAAAACCTCATGCAATAGTCACAAGATTCAGCTGTCTTTTTTTCCCCTTTTTTTGTATGATGCTGTATTTATACCGTCCATGGCATTTAAGCTCGGGCTTGTTTTCAATGCTGGCCAGTTGTATTAGTGGTTTAATCTTATCACACAGTAGGAGGTGATAAGATGATTTTGTTTCTCACATAGTAGCAGGTACATGGTGATTATTTAGTATCTGTAGATGGTTGAACTTGTTTTGTGTTGGGGTACGGCTATCCAAGGTCGATCCGAAATAGGGAAAGACTGCTAGGTAGCTGTTAGGTGTGGCAGTCAAGCGTGTTCTTGGCTTGTAGATGTTTGAGCTTGTTTTGTGTTGGGTTTGGCTATCCAAGGTCGATCCGAAATAGGGAAGGACCATTAGATAGCTAATGGTTTTAGTTCTAAGTGTAGGTGTTATTGGTTTTATTTTCTGATCACCCTTGTAGTGGGTGCAAATATTATATTAGTTTTTTGGTTTTTTGGTTTTTGTTTTACTACTACATATAAAATAGCCTACTCTACATTTATTCTGTCTGAATAGAGTGACCCATTTTACAACGAAGTAACCCATATACTGAAGACCAGCAACTTCTAAGTATCAGTGCTTGTATTGATTAACTGAGGCACTGACTGCATTTCTCGCCTCCTGAATTATTCTGTCTGAAGGGGAAGGCCAGGCGTTGTGTCAATGAAACAAATTCTACAGACATATACCACAGGGACGCAGCCTAGTTACTTACTACAAAATAAAGATACCATACTTACAGCTCTCTATTTCCACTGTACAGTTCTGTACATCTAAGGGATAGTAGTGCAGGTCCATCATGCAGGCGAGCGTTGTGGTGAACCTGGTGAAGAGAAAGCAGAAGTCTATGGGTGGATTTATTTACAGGCTCTTTAACTTTTAATTAGAATTGTATTTCCCTTAGCCGCACATTATATAAATGTAAGCTTTATAAATTGACAGTGTCTATTGACAAATAATTGATTGTATGCTTTTGCACTCGGTAAAAGCGACGATTGTTTAAAAAACAAACAATTCTCGCCATCAATATGGTATATACTGCTGAGACGGCGTTAAGGAACCACCAATCAATCGATCAATCAATTAAGCCCTCGGGCACCGTGGCTAAATTGGCAAGAGTGGAGCATTCCTGTGCAGAAGGTCATGAATTTGAATCCCAGCCAGGTCCACATAATGACTTACAACATTGATACCTTTTAGTACTAAGCCTCGCAATTGACCAGACGATTGGGCACGATGAGGGGAGCGTCCGCCGCCCTTTTTGTATGTCGTGGGATTCGAACCCATGGGTTCGAACCCCAGTTGAGTCAACCCAATGACGTGTCGCTACCTGGCTGGCGCTCGGCAGTATTAGTATAGGGCAAGGAGGAGTAGAATAAGGAAGACATTTCCCCTGCTTACTCAACTAATCTGCCAAGACAACAAATCAGGATTGGTCGGATAGATGAAGGACTTGTTAGCTTAGGATCAGGATGAGGTGAATAAGGGGGATATGAAATACTGTTGCCCGCAGAGTTTTCCCCCAGTGAAACAACACTATAAAGTCACCAACAGCGGGCTGTATCACAAATCGCTGCCTATCCTGATAGTTCACATGCAAATCCTTGTAAACGCCAATCCAAAAATAGATTTACATGAAGGTAATTTTAATTCTGACTAATTCCATGTTGTTTGCAAAGAAATTGTTATAGAACAGTGCACAACAACATAGGAATCTAAAAGAGTAAGTTCATGATTAACATTTTGCCTGTTTGAGTCCAATGTTTAAGTCAATTTTTGGATTGGCGTTTACAGGGATTTTGTTGTTGTTGTTGGTACATTAGTTGTTTAAGCGCGGGAAATATCAGTCGCAGATGACTGATCTTCCTCATTCCATTGCTCCTTGCCCTATCCTAGTAATGCCGAGCATCTGGCTAGGAAGCATCAAGTATACATTTTTACGTCATTGGTTTGACTTGACCAGGATTCGAACCCACAATCTACCAACACGGGAGACGTACGCTCTAACTCATTCGGCCATCCTGTCTGGTTTGAGCCTGAAATTGCTATCACATAAAAACTAAGCAAACAGTAAAAGAAACATCGACGTAGCCTCTTTGTGCTACACTGGGAATGCGTGTCGGCCTACACGAGTGGTGGCCAGAACTGAGTGAGTTTCCCTCCTGTCTGTCTCACTGAAATCGGATCAAACAGAACTGGGCAGATGAAAGGTGTACATCCTAGTATCATCTCAGGTCATATCTAGATGGGTACCAACTTGTGACAGTGCACACTCATGGCGACTTTATAGTGATGCCCCACTTGGAAATCAGGTCACCAACACCATGCCCTGATATCCCACTCAGTCAGATTATCCTGACACTGAGCCAACCAGTCCTTGCCCTATCCTATTAATGCCGAGCACCAGGCTAGGAAGCGACAAGTATTAACTTTAAAAGTCATTGGTATGATTCTACCGGTCAGTGGTGTGGATGTTGAGTATTGTGGAGTTGATTCGTATTTGTTATGAACAAAACGAAAGCAGTTCTCCGGTGAGACAGTGGTATCATGCGGGTTCGATCCCATTGGCATGGGGCGCCACCCTGTCAAAATGATATTGTGGTGTTCGCTGTGGTGGAGTGGTTAGAGTGTCTGACCTATTTCTAGGTCAGAGTCCTAATCTGAATGTCGACGGTTTGATTCCCCATGCCATTACCTCTGTCAAGTTGGTTTTCCACTGCTGTGTATAATTTACAGCATCATCAAAGGACAGTTGCTGTTATACCATGTCTGTGTGGTGTTACAGGTAAACAATCCCTTGGTTCAGTAAAAGTGTAGGTTTTCTATCGACCAACTCTCTCAAGGTGAACACAAAACTATTCAGATTTATCCATGATAGGCAGCATAAATGTTCAAGGACAACAACAAATAATATAGATATATATATATATATGGTGGAGGAAGCTGTCAGAATATATTGGCTTTGTTTCTATTAATAGTGTACACTGCACCAACAAGAATATTCCCTGGAATCTTTATAGCTAACTGAAGATGAACGACATGTAGAGAATGTACCCTCTGCTGAGCCTGGTCATCAGTACATATATGGTCAGGTAGCGACCAGAATACAGTGTCGCAATGAAAGGCAAAATACGGCCGTGCATTTGCTATTAAGGAAAATAAATCAAGCAAGTGTTGATACCTTTAGCAATATCAGTACTTGGATGCCTTGATTTAAACTAGTCTTTACGCTAAGGGTTTGGCTCAATTTGAGATTAATCCCCACACCCACCCACTTTGACTCTCATAGGAAGGGTTCAGGCGCAAAAACTGACAAAGTCCATCCGGGCCAAAATAAAACCAGGACTACCTATGCCATGTTTGTGGTATTGAAGCTGACATCCATCATTCTAATATTCAAATCCCTTTTGAGCAGAATCTACCACATCCACTAACGTAATGCCAGACTTAATATGAAATTGATAGACTTTAACTGGAAAACAATCAAATCTATTTATACAGAAAACAGTGAAAAATGGATCTGTCGGATTCTGTGCTTAAGACTCTTCATGTACTCTTTAGTCCCACGCATGTGTGACATTGTTTATTTCAATAGACTACATCACGGTTCCGACTGCGCATGCGCTGAAAACGGCCGTGGGAGCAAAGCAAAGGCGTACTGCCATTGAGTTTGCCTATAAGCGCTTGAAATATGTCAGTTTTATTCAAAATTAATAGAAATCCAAAACCCTAACCTTATAATCTTTTTGTTAAACATGTTTTCTATATGTGTTCCAAGCGGTTTGTGCCTAGGTCGTGTCGTTTGATCAATATTTTACTTTTTCTGTAAGGAGAGTACTCACTGCCATTGACAATGCATTGAGTACTCTGGCTGTGGCTCTAACACTAGTATGAGTGCCTAGATCTTTCTAAATCTAAATGCACATGGCATAAGATGTGCTGATTATATTGATGTAAATGCAATGCTGGATAAAAGATTAATATCTTAATTTATTATATATATTTTTTTAGTTAGTATTCTATGTTTCAAACAAAAGCTGAGATGAGCTGAAACTAGCACATTTCATAGCTGCACCCAGTGTATTAGCATGTGCCATGTGCTTTTGGGGGGGTTGTTTTGCTCTGACCCTTCCCACAATGCACTGCGCCGCTGGAACCGTGATTTAGTCTATTACAGAGTCCCTGGCGTTGCAGTGCTCCAGTTCTCCGCCGGGCGCGCTGCTCACCTCCTCCCGGCGATACCCCCACCACCAGCTCCCCCACCGCTCTCCGCCCGCACCCTCTCCCCGTCCGCACCCCTTGTCCACCCTCAACCTTTGCCCGTCAGCACCCTCGACCCGGCCGGCACCCCTCCACTCCCCGCCGGCACCCTCTCCCCGCCTTCTCCCCCGGCCTCCCCGGGCTAGGCCGGCTCGCAGGCCCGGTAACTACCCTGTTGTGTCAGCGCTGGTGGCACACCACTTCCGGGGCAAGACCTGGCAGGGGGGTGGCAGCGCCGCGGCTCGGCACCCTCCCGTCACCGGCTATCGATCGGGCCAGGGGCCGGGGATGACAGGCTCAGACAGACATACGACAAATAGGCCGGGACAGGCCGAGTAGACGCAAAGGCTGCCAGACACTAAGCGACTTTCACGACTGTTGCATGTATCTATTCCTACCGAGGATATGTGCCTGTATCAGGATGTCTGCAACAGTTCATTTTGCCCATTTGCTCAGTAAAACTGTAAAGTACTGATACTGTTCAACCTTGTTTAGTTCCAGTTATTGAAAGAAAGCCAGTGTTGCGATTGGGTAGGAGGGTGGGGGGGTTAAACATATATTTTCAGTACCACTGAGTCACCCATATGTATGGTGTTGGGTTGCCGGAAGCTCTTATCATCAGTGTCAGGATAATGTAACTGAGTGGGATATCAGGTCATGGTGCCGGCGGCCTGGTTTCGCAGTGGAACAGGACTATAAAGTCGCCATGAGTGCGCACTGTCACAAGTCGGTACCCGTACTGATATGACCTTATATGTTGCTAGGACGTAAAACAACAACACACAAACTTATCATCAGCATTATTATTTTAAAGTGTTCTACATTGGTCCCTATTTTCCACTACCCATTGGGACTGCCCAACTTCCATGGCTGTTCATGCCACGTTGTTGTCTTTCCACCTTCTTTCTGTTTCTCCCGTTTCACTCTGTTATGCATGGTGGTTTTATCCAGACCTGATGCGCAGACAATATTACCACAACACTGCAATGTTACGATGGTCAGGATACCTCTGCTTAAAGAAACCCAAATGGAAAGAAGGCAGTTTATAATTAAAATAAACCGTACAGATCATGCTAAGCTCGCTGGCTCAAACAGGACTGTTTCAAGTATGGATATTTGCCAAGGTAGTGATTACTTGTCATCAGTCGCCGTATCACTTGAGGGAATTCAAGTTCAAGCCCGGTGAAAATCTACTCGTCACCGATATCGGCTAATGTCAGGCCTGCATGCAAACAGACAGTATTCCCCAGGACCGGAGAGCGGGGAGAGGGTTGGGTGGAGACGGTGGGCTACGGGATGCGGGGTGCGGGGTGTTGGGGTGGGGTGCGGGGAGCGGGGCGCTGGATGCCGGGGAGGGGTGCCGGGGGCGGATGCCGGGGTGTTGGGTACAGGGTTGGGGGGCGCCGGGTCCTGGGGCGGGGCGCGGGGGGCTGGACCCCCGGCAGTGACTGGAGACGGCACCGTGTTCCTCCTGACCGAGCCGTCTACATGTGGATGCCGTCACCAGGGTCCCTCGCCTCCTCAGTCTACCTGCCAAACCATCTCTAACCCGCGCCACGCCCAAGCCCCTCCCTCCCTCTCATGACCTTCAGGTAAGTTTCCTGGCGTAGGAAGTTTTATGCATTGATAACCACTAACCTTAATAACCACCAACCCTCCATGCCTTCATTTGTTCAAAGGGCTATGTGAGGCTATTTATTCCAGTTCGCTGAGAGCATGACCTAATTCACTCGTCATATACTTCTGTTGAACATAATCCTAACTGAAAGCAAAAAGTCCTTCCACATAAATCCCTTCATCGCAATGCAGTATCCATAGTATACACAGGACCCACTATAAGACATAGCGCTCCAAGACACATCTGAATAGAAATAGAAGCTCAGCCATCTATCATTGTCCTACAATATAATTTTCCCCAAACAAATATCCACAACGACGCTGTCCTGACTTAGAGAATGCCCACAGTAACAAAGACATCACTTCGCCTTGCTAGACAACAAGCCCAGCGTCTGCAGCTGGGTGGAACTATGCCCCAATAGCCTGTACCTAATCTGCCTTAATTGATAGCCCGGTAATAGAAGTGTGATTAAATCTAGTCGCTGGCGGCGGACCCACTCGGGGCGCCTCCGGCAATCGTTGAGCTGCTCGCTGATTCCTCAGGGGGTCTAACCACCTCCTGGCACTCGGATGCTGCGTCTAAGCAGGCAGAGACAAAGGAATGTAATTAGACACACTTGTAAAGACTAGGTCTCAATAAAGTAAAGTTTAATCCTTCCTCCAACTAATAGTTTTGCCACTCGTCGTGGTCAGCAGTATGTAAAGTATACTGCTCAAATGTGTGGTTGTGTATGCAGGCCATAGTGAAATCAATACAGGCAAAGAGAAAGGAAGAGTATAAAGTGTGAAAGAAGAGAGAGAGCCCTCTGGTTTATTAGATATATGCTACATGGATTCAGTCTAGAGTATCACCCCACCCTGTGAAAGAGTAGCATATGTGGCGGCAGTGAGTTTCCTCCAAAGAAATATATCAGAGTGACTATATGTTTGATGTCCTATAGCCGATGACATGAAAATCAATGTGCTCTTGAGGCATCATTAAATAAAACAAGCTTTATTAGCTTTTAAGAGATAGCTAGCACTCAATAATTATTGGATAGGCGCGACGATCGGATCAGAGCAGATAGGAGTAGTCATTTCGCAGGTAATTTCCTATTGATTAATCCTACACAATTATGTAATGTGGTTGATCACTGTGTTCCTGCAGTGTCCTGGTGATACAACACCAGCCGTGTAGTGTAGTTCAGTACAGGGAATAGCGGTGACCCAAGTGTAAAGCCAAACCTGATATTAGAGAGCACTGGTCCACTCGAACAACTGCAGCTGAAAGTGGAACAAGCGCAATGCATTGTGCTTACTCAGCTATCCAGAAACCTGTCAATCAAATGCTCCTACCCCCCAATTCAAAGCTGGCCATTTCCCTAACCAAAACTCGGTACGAAGTAACATAAAATGCCTGTCATACCATTCAGATTGAAGCTTGTGGTTTGTCTGTTTATTGGGATTTTATAGGGTCACAACAGGAAGAACATCGACTTGTGATAGTACGCTAAAATGGGGACACTATAATGTTGTCCCATTAAAAGACAGTGCAACCAGCAACCTAAATCAATTTCCTCCTTAGCCATATTATCCGGATACTGAGGTAAGACATCTTTTCCCTATCCTAGTAGAGTATAACCCCGTTAAACCAAACTTAAAGGGACCCTAGAAACTTGTTTGGATTAACCGATCATTGGTTTAACCAAGCTTTGACTTTGACTTTGACTTGGCTTTGGCAACAACTTTGGTGCATTATGAATGTAATATAAAAATGTGTGTGGACAATATGATTATTGTTTTGTTATGTATATACATTTTAACCCCATTAAACCAAGTTCGGTTAAATCAAATGATCGGTTAATCCAAACTTTTTCGGCGAACCGTCAAAATACTAGCATTTATCATATAAAAAGTCTTAGATGACCTTAAAACCACATGAAAGTTTGGTTTAATTGTACTGGAAGTGGCCTGGGGCCGACACTTTTGTTTGGATTAACCAATACTTTGGATTAACCGACTTTGGTTTAATCAACTTTTTGGATTAACCGATCGTTTGGTTTAATCGAGCTTGGTTTAACGGGGTTTTACTGTAAAACCGATCGCTATGCGATGTGGCAACAAGTATCACTTTTGTAATTGCATCATCACAGTGTTCGACTACCTTACATTTTCTAACTCAGTGGGTTGACTTGGTCAGAATTCAAACCCGGGACCTCCAGGAAAGGAAGCCAGTCATCACTCGTACCAATCGCCCTTCCAGTCCACCAGGTAGTGCCAGCGTACGGTGAATTTGCGTCTGAGGGCAGTCGTTACTAATAGTTTATGTATTGCAATATGTGGCAGCGCAAGTTGGACACGGCAATACAATTAATCCTCATTTAGTTACCATACTTGCTAGACATACTTGTAGAGAAAGTTCTTTCACATTTTCGCTCCGATGAACATGCCATTTCGAGATGCTATTTGTGTTGCATTCTAAAGGCCAGGTTAGTGGACGTAGTTGAACGTAGTGGAGGCTAACGTAATTGAACGTAGTTGAACGTAGTTGAATGTACTTGCATCCATACTTCTCCTCGGTAATAACGTCGGTGGGTCGTGAGTTCCAATTTAATCTTTGGACATGTTCCAAAGAGCGCTATGTTAGATTTCATCCGTGATGCTAACATACTCTAGCGAACTCTAGCAGACTCTAGCATACACTAGTGTACTCTAGAAGACTCTAGCATACTTGAAAGAAACCCTGGTTACTAAACTGTTAGTGGACGTATGTGAATGTAGTGGAGGCTAACATAGTTGAACGTAGTTGAACGTACCGGCATCCATACCGTAGCATATATATCCATACCATAATATATTTATCTGTACCATAACATATTTATCCGTACCATAACATAGTTATTTGCACCAACACCTGCAATACCTTAATGTATTTCAACATAGTTTAACCTCCGTACACCATGCTTGACCCATACTAGCCTCCACTATGTTCACCTACGTTCAACAACGTTCACTAACGTGTATGTGCCCAGGGAATAAGCATGTGCTATGATGTTGCTCTCATACCAGAGCGACTGAAACTATTATCATTGTCATAACATTATTCTCATCCGGTTAAAGGGTAACCTATAATTATATGATGTAATTTAGTTTGAGGACTATCTGGATAACCTGCAATGTAATGTAGCATTCTTCTAATCTGGATGTATTTCTCATTTCAGAAATGTGAAGTGTTATATGGTTACATAACTTGCAGCACTGTTAGCTTTGCTTAACAGAAAATATGTTGATTTATTAGTTTAACGATATCCCATTCAGTCACGTGATCCAAACAAGTCCTTGCCTCATCCTATTAATGCAGAGCGCCAGGCTAGAAGCGACAAATATAAATTGTATAACTCATTGCTTTGATTCCACTGGGACAGGAAATCCGGATCTCCCGCATGCAAAGGTCCGGACTCTATGGATTCGGCCACCGCGCCCGATAATTTATTAGTATAACGAAGACTGGTGCTGAAGCAGTCAAAATCCCCTGTTCACCTACGTTGTGCTTGCTCAGCTGTGTGCTTGGCCTACCCAGGCTGCTATTTCGAGGCACTACCGCCTGAGGCAAATGTAAGCGTGTGTACCTGAAAGCTATGTTACAGCACAACACTGTTATTCCAGCCAAAACGTGGATATTTATCAAATTCGATATCTATCTAACAAAAAAGAGACATCTTGCCCTGTTAAATCGCTGCCATGGCATAGCTATGCCATAGCTTGTGGCGTAGGGTAATTTAGTTGTACTTAAAATCCCGATTTAAATGCCAGCCATATGAACATACCCCCCAATGTGTGGCTACCTTGTCGTGGTGGGGAGGCTTTTGTGCCTCCATGACCATGAGAGCTATACCGGCGGGGGCTAGTTCCCTGGCAGGTTTAACCAAGCTGGGCAGGACTCATGGTAGAGGACAGACTAAGAGCAGCCACTGGTCCTCCAGGTTGGGGGTTGGGCGTGGGGCCAACAACCCCACCCCGGAAAAACAACGTTACAGAATCACGAACAAGAAACTCATATGAACATGCCTGCATTTTGGAGTGATTGTCTCAGTGACAGTTGCAACACACGCACTGAGATTGCATACCGCTTGTCAGACTATGTGTATACTGAGTTCAACTGGTGGCTCCAGAAGGACTGAGGCTACGACCCATCACAGCTGCGACTTACATGACGGTAGGTGGTAATGGTGATGTTTGGGGGTTGGGGGGGGGGAGAAGAGTAGCGGTGAATACACATGCATGAAGCAGTATTTTATATGATGTAACATATTTGCTCAGATAATTTCCTTGCAATCTCCATTAGAAACAATATGTATCACAAGGATGTAGCCAACTTATCTTATAAAAGGCATGTTGATATTGGTTGCTAAGGGAGGCACCGTGGAACAGGAGATACACATATTGTGACCAATCAGGCCTCGTTGAATTCCTTGAATTAGTCTGACGCGTGCCAATTTTGGCAAATTCAAATAGCTACCAGCACATGTCCCTTAGGAATATAGACAGCAAAAGGATGATTGGCGTTTCAGTATGTATTCAGATTGAAGGTTGCATGAATCGTTATCACACATAATTGGATGACACTAGACTGACAGGTATATAGAGTCACATTTTTATTTGTATTTTACGTTACAAGATTCATGATGGTTCAATAAGTTTGAGGCTACAAAATACTTAACCCTATTAAGATAGTCTTTAAAGGGGCTGTCACATTAGGGTTTTTTGCGGGAGCGTACGGCGGCGTAGGCGCATTACGTCATATACATCGGCATACGCTGCCATACACCGCCATACGCCGCCATACGCCGCCATACGCCGCCATACGCTACGCATACGCTACGCATACGCTATGCATAGGCCGTCATGTGCCGGCCTATGCCGGCGTATGCCGTTGTACGCCGCCATACGCTTTCTCCCGTCCGTCCGTCCAAATTTGTTTGTGCATGCTCAAAAAATCTCGACCTATGGGAGCGTATGGTTCATACGCTACGCATATGCCGGTGTACACTCCTCGTACGCCGGTGTATGCTCCTCGTACGCCGGTGTACGCTCCTCGTACGCTAGGGGTGCGCCGGCATAGGTTACGCATACGCTCAACTTGCGTCACCGGCGTATCTCTAGCGTATGTAGCGTATGCATAGCCTATGAGTTACGTATGGGAGCGTACTCCTAGCGTATGCACAGCGTATGCACAGCGTATGCACAGCGTATTCAAAGCATATGCCATATGTCTCGACATCGATCTTGACTCATACGCTACTCATATGCTCATACGCTATGCATACGCTACGCATACGCTACGCATATGCTACGCATACGCTACGCATATGCTACGCATAGGTTCCATATGCCAATCAAAACTGTCAAAAAATGTCACAGTACGCTCTCATACGCTCCTCGTATGCTCCACGTACGCTCCTCATACATTACACATACGCTAAAAAACACCCGATAGGTCACCAAAGGTCATCATAGGCCGGCATTCGCAGGACTTACGTAGGTTTTCAATACGCCCCCGCCATACGCCGTAATGTGACAGGGCCTTAAGCAGCTGGAACGGATGGGTGGGATTTCAAATTAAGACTGTTGTAGGATATCCGCCTTTTCATTTGAAATGCTCAGGACGAAGTGAATCCAACTGAGGTAGTTTGAAAGGTATGTGATGCAGGCACCGCTAGATGACGTGGTGATCAGCGGCCGCTCACGTTTATTGGATATATATTGATAGGTGGTGCCAAATAGGCACGATAATGCTGTCAGCCCGAATGTTTCATTACCCATGTTAACAATGCATGCCCTCGCCACAATGTCCCATTCTTACATACTACTCACACAGCGAGAGGACCTCCGGAGGAAGGGCTATCCAGGTTTTCCGCCAATGACGATTCTTCACACAAGAGCCTCAGTTATCTATTCTAATGGAAAGTATATCGTTTTCTTCTTGAAAATATGACATTCTTTATTCTATGCATTTTCTATTCAATATACATATAATGTCGGAAATTAATATGTACATGAGACTGTCTCAAAAGGTGCTAAGCAATCTGGGACAAAACTTTGTCCATTGTAACGATCAACATACTATCTGCTTATTCATTTGCTCAGGATAAACTGATTTGTGTGTTGCATGGTGTTTCATAATCCCAATAGAATACATATTGATTTGAAGCAAATGTCCTTGTGTTTTCAGTGTAACCGTTTCTCTGCTGTGTTGTGTCAATTGTTACAATGGACCCAACAAAAAAGAGTTATCATCTTTTGAGACAAGCTCATATGTTTTTGAAGTGCATGATAAAAAGGCTTCAATGAGGAGCTAGTTGGATATGGAGATTAACCTCAGCTGACAACGAGGCATATGTCACCAGTTGATTGTAAAGTTGCCTCTTCCAGTGGGTTCGAGGTTATGTAATCTCAACATGGTATGCCAGTATTGCAGTACCTCTGATACCTTAGGCACTAACATATCTCAGGGAGTTTGATGCCCCTGCCTTGCAAAGTTGTAAACCACTACCTTCTGGTACAGTTTCTTGCTAGAACCAAAAGCTAAGGAAGGAAACCCCTACATAAAACCATGTTACCATGAGTTGTGACGAATGGAACTCCCAACATCTCCCGACCAGCCACTGGAGGGCCAAATAGTTTGCACCTGCATTGGCGTGTTCTTGCTGGCATGAGACCTGTATTTGCTCCATTAGAGAATTACACGAGTAACTTGCAAAAGCCAGCAGCAGTTCAACACTTTGCAAGCAACTTTTATGAAATGTACAACCGCACAAAATAACATCACTTTCACAGCAGAGAGCTAATTGGAGAGCGGCAGTTAAGTAATGTAAAGAGTATTTCTCGCCTTGCGACTGACAGCATGATGATGATGAATCTCAACATATCCAGATAATTATATCTCTATATAAATAACTCATTCAAGTACCCTCTATCTATCGATATATCTATACATATCAACCTAATTCTATATGAAGACTTCAGGCACAAAACCATGTAAACATCAATTGAAAAATGTAAAAATAAAATAGTTTTACATGAAAATAATTTGAATTATCACTAATTCCACTTCTCATATGATCACATGCTTATAGAGCAATGAAGAAAACAGAAGGAATATAACAACATTTACTTTCTGAAGGTTTGATGCCAATATTTATCTCCAATTTTGGATCGCCGTTTACATGGTTTTGCACCTGAACTCTTCATATATATGTACATACCGATAGAGAATGGAACTTATTTATATATCTATCCTTCCATACATATCCATATATATATATATATATATATATATATATATATTAATATATATATATGTATATATTTATATATATATACTCGAACGAATGGGGCTGCCCTCTATGGAAGACCTTCTGATCAAAAAGAATCTCCGGTGGACTGGACACCTCATGAGGATGTCATCAGACAGGCTACCAAAGCAGATCCTCTATTCTCAACTGTCTTCTGGCTACAGAAAGAGAGGGTGCCCTCGTCTCCGGTTCAAGGATACCATCAAGAGAAACCTGAAGCTGAGAGACATTAAGACTGACTGGACGCAACTCTCACAGGAGAGAGCTAAATGGAGAGTGGCAGTCAAGTAATGAAAGCAGTCTTTGTCGCATCACAACTGACAGCATGATGATGATGATGATATATATATATATATATATATATCTTAACTGAAACAAGGGTAACATGATATCGTCGCCAATATAACCCTAGGCTGTAGCACCAGCATCACATCTAGTTAACTGCATGTAGTCACCTAGCCCATCTCTGCACCTGAGCAAATCCAACTACCACCGGCTACACCTACCCCGGAACTGGGCAACAACTGAGCTCTTCACAGATGTGGATACACTTGTTTTCAAAGGAGCCCCCCACCCACTATCCTACCAACCCCCGCCCTCCGCCCCCGCCCACGCCCTTTCATAGCAACTTCTGCTTCCCTCCCTGCTGACAGCATCCCTATGTAGGTGTGGTCCAGGTGTGGTGGGCGTGGGCTTTGGCAGAGGTGGTGGGCATGGGCGTGTGCGAGGGCGCATAATCTCCCACCTATACCGCCCAATCACGTGATCATCTCCGCCCATGCGAAAAGGGCTCCACGATGCACCGCTATTTTCTAGACAACTGTCTGCTGCGTTTCTTTTTTTGTTGGCAAACAATTTATTCATGCGAAGGTACCAGCGGCTCAGCACTGTTTTAAACATTTTAGCCTTTTTGAGGGCAGCTGGACTGTACCACCTTATATAGTTTACTAAATGGATTCTATTAATTATTAATGAAACTTTTCTTTTTCTATGGGAATGTGTTTCCCTTGACCACAAATATATGATTGTAAGCTTTCTAATTTAATGAGTGTCTATTGGCACATAATTGATTGTCTGCTTTTACATGTAAAAGCGATGGTTTGAACAAAAAACAAACATCTCTCACCGTGAATATGGCCTATGCTGCCGACACGGCGTAAAGCAACCACCAATCAATCAATCAATCTGTTCTTGCAGGCGAGATGCACAACCTTGCCAATAGGTACTTAGATAATATTAGTAGATAGTATTAGTGAATCAAGAACGCAACTTATTGAGTTACTGTGTTAGCTGTCAGTGACAGTTCAGTATTCTAAGCTGAGGAATTTGTGTAAACTGTGTTATTAGGAGTGAAGTATATGTGTGTTTGGTGCGTGCGTATTGGTTGTCATTCTCAATTTGGTCTATTGAAGTTGTGAAACCATTTGAACACATTAACTCCAATTTCTTACATTTTCTTACATTTATTTATATTTGCTCACAACTGCTTACATTTTTCAAGTAAGCTTCTTACATTTACCCTCATATGCAATTACTGGTGCCAAGATTTGCTTAGTAGGGTAGCGTGACATAACCCAGGCGCTAGCATATCCACCTGTGAAGGTGTCAGTAATCCTATTGATCCTGCTCAGTGGACCTTTTTGTAGTTTGGGTTATTTTCTGTTCCAACCAGTGGTCCACATATGGTTCATCAAAGGTTGTGGTATGTGCTGTCCTGTCTGTGGGAAACTGCATAGAAAAGACCCGTTGCTGCTTATGGGAATGTATATATATGTAAGTGCTGGTGGTGCCTGAGTGGAATGTAAATAGACATAATGGTGCTGGCAGGGCTGTGTGTAATAACCCTGTCACACTACAATGTAACGAGCGAACGTGAGCCTAACGTGGTCATTTTTCATCATTACGTTGACATACGTTGGGTTATGTTATGATGACGTCAGAATGACGTTAGACTGACGTCGAGCTACGTCACATTATGTTGTATTACGTCAAGTTACATCGAGGTTTTGGTCACCGACGTAACTCGAACGTAAGGGTTTACGTTTGCCATACGTTCTGTACACGTTCAGCGAACATCAACGACGTTAAATGGACGTTAGTCAAACGCTGCTCACTACGTTCAACTACGTTCCACTACGTTGACCCACATTAAACCCGGTGGAAATGTCCACATGGCGTAATGGGAACGTCAGGAGAACGTCAGGGGAACGTCAGGAGAATGTATGTTCAATGTACGTTCAACATTTCGCCACCGTGTCATGATGTATCTAACGTCACATAACGTTCTTCTGGCGATGGAATAACGTTCATAACGTTGTCCTCTCTCACTGATGTTGTCCTCTCTCTAATGACGTTGTCCTCTCTCATTGAATGACGGTATCACTACGCTTTACCGCCATTACTCTCCCGTCCACTACGCTGCATCCACGTTCAACTTGTGCCCACATCTGCATACTACGCCGAGAACTTCAAGGTTTTTCATGTTCTCCCTATGTTGACGTCATTACGTCGTAGTGTGACAGGGCCATTAGGGGCACTCATGGCCTACCCCCTTCCCCTTTGCTGGGTAGGATCACCACACTCAGGGTCAAGGTTCAAGGCTGGTGGTGGCCAGGGGGGGGGGCACACCGCTTGGTGGTGGTGGGCAGACCACTGGTAGCCATGGGGACCAGGAATGCTGGATCCCTATTGGCCAGGTCAAGAATGCTTGTTTCCCATTGGGGGAAAGGGGTGGGGTGATACTCTGCAATGAATCCATGTACCATATATAATAAACCAGAGAGGCTTGGACTCGCTCTTCTCATACTCTTACTTTGCTGTACTTTCTCTCTTTCTCTCCGTCTGTATTGTTTTTCACCGTAGCCTACCTACATAGCCACATACTTGAACATGCAACCCTACAACAGGGTATATCACGATGTGGTGTGATATATTTCACTAACACGGGCATACTGGATCAAATAAGTGTGATATATTAGCCAGCTTAATTTTGAGCTATCAGTTCCTAATCCAGGTAATATTTCTCTTCAAATGCCCTCAGTAATAGGATCACACATATGCCTAGCTTTGTTGTAATCGGGAACACTCAATAAGAACACAAACAGTATGATTATGTACAATCGCGCATAACTCCATAGAAATAACTACTGCTGGTTATGGTATATATATCTGGTGGAGTAAGGTAGCCAATCACACGGTATATCACAATGTGGTGTGATATCCATCGCTATCATGGGCATCCTAGATAAACTAAGCATGATATACTAGCTGGCTTAATTTTCAGCTATCAGATACTAAGCGGACTGATATTTTTTATTCAAATTCCCTAAGGCGTCGCAGTAATACCTTCAAACCTATGCCTAGATCAATTATAATAGGAAACACTAAATAAGAAAAACCTGTAGGATTATGTACAATCGCGCATAACTCCGTGCAAATAAATATCCCTGATTACGGTAGACATGGTTCAGTAAGGTAACCAATCACATGGTATATCACCATGTGATGTGATATATATCACTATCATGGGCATCCTGGATAAAGTGTCATATAGTTGACGGCTTAATTGTGGTATATCACGATGTGATGTGATATATATCATTATCACCGACTTCTTGTATAAACTAAGTGTGGTATATTGTACGGCTTAATGTTGGTATACCACGATGCGATGTAATATATATCACTATCACCGACTTCCTGTATAAACTAAGTGTGGTATATTTGATGGCTTAATTTTGGTATATCACGATGTGATGTGATATATATCACAATCAGCAACTTCCTGTATAAATTAAGTGTGTTTATATTTGACGGGTTAATTTTGGTATATCATGATGTGATGACTATCACAAGCATCCTGGAAAAACTAAGGGTGATATATTTGATGGCTTAATGTTGGTCTATCACGATGTGATGTGATATATATCACTATCACCGGCTTCCTGTATAAACTAAGCATGATATATTGGCCGCACTTTGCTGCTCGCAAATCTACTTTGCATTGCTCGATCCTGACGAAGATGGGGCATTAGGACTGCGTTGTATGCTTCATATATGGGTTGAAATATACAATGATATCAGCCGATATAGCCTACTTATTGCCATCCACATGTAGTACTGCCATTTATCACGTGATCTAATCCGAGAGAAGGATCCTCATGGGAAAGCACATTCATAAACTGAAATAACTGATACTTTATCTGTGGTTAACCAGGCGGGATGGCCGAATGAGTTGAGCATCCGTCTCTCGTGTTGGTACGTCGTGGGATTCAAACTCATGGGTTTGAATCCTTGTGGAGTGAAACCAATGAATTAAACATTGATAAATGTTACTAACTAGCCTTGCGCTCAGCATTATTAGGATAGGGCAAGGATCAGTGGAATGAGGAAGAGCAATCGTCCATGATTGAAACTTCCCCTGCTTAATCAACTAATGCACCAACAAATAAAAAATAAATAAAATACCACAGACATATCGTGATGGATAACATTTGCTTACTCAAAGAAATTTGAGGAATGACATCCACTTATTCACACCCGCTAGATATCCAATTAATGGATGCACTGTAAGTATAATACATCATTTTTAACTTAGACATTGGTATCCATGGCTGAATGTAAACACCAAGTGCATATTCAGTATAATGTTGACTGTCACGTACTCAAGCTATTTCCGGTCTACTAACCTATTTCAGGCAATGCATCCATTAAGATATTACACTAACGTACACTTACAGTAAAGGACATGTGTCAGATGTGTGTTACCTAACCGTAA
This sequence comes from Branchipolynoe longqiensis, assembly GCA_030323885.1. Lineage (NCBI taxonomy): Eukaryota > Metazoa > Annelida > Polychaeta > Phyllodocida > Polynoidae > Branchipolynoe > Branchipolynoe longqiensis. The sequence continues at coordinate 214,412 of JASIRB010001522.1, forward strand.
ATTAAGCAAGATAAGAAGATGTATGGTGAATTGTCTTTTACTTAAATAATGGTACAATACCCTAACGCCGACATTTACACCATAACAAAAGGTGGTTCAAGGGGTTATAAGATATAATAAGGTTATTTAACAACATGAATCTTTGATGCGTGACAAGGAAGGAAGAGGAGGCGTGGGTGGAGAAAAAGCACTTTATTGATAGTGCTAATATGTACAGGATAATGCAGGTAAAAGTGGATAATACAGGGTAAGACATGATAATAAGGTAATAATGAGAGTAATATTATGCAAACAAGATAATACAGGTAACATATTGGAGGTAATGGGTAATATAAGAAGAGCTCAGAGGGAGCCTTAGGAACTAGTGAGTGTCCGCGAGGTTGATCCGAAGAGCCCTCCACCCCCGTAGGAGGAAGATGTGAGCAAAGGGTGGGTGGATAGAGAAAAAAATAGGAGAGGAGCAGCGTGCTGGGAGGCAGGATGGCGAGTGGCTGGAGGTGGCCAGGTGGGCTGGCTATAAGGAGAGGAAGGGCGGGAAATGATGTAATCAATGGTCGGAGCAGGGGGGGGGGGTCTCCTTCCCTGTCTCGCATCAAACGCAATGCAAGCATTACGACCAATGCAAGATGCTGTTAAGCTGAGGAGAATCCATGCTATTGGATTCAGCCTGATGTTTTATCTCAAGCAATCTGCAATTCTAAACACGTGTGAATGCTGCATATCGACACTTTCTGATATGAATACAAATTGAAGGGAAGCTAATGGATGCAGGCTTGTTCTCTTGCTGGCTCTGCAGCTGCGACTGTCCTGTCCTTACTTATGAATGAGAACTATCTCTGGAGTACAGTCAATAACGTCTTACTTTTCCCCGCTAAAGAAATCCACAGACATATTTAATGTGTTTCTATTAATAAAGATGTCTCTAGACATTGCAATATAAGGTGTTTCATCCCTTCAAAAGGCCATGTATTGTTCCATTATTAATTAAATGATTCACATAGTATTGCAATAAAATACACATAATGTAGCCCCTCAGTAACAACACACTAGCATCAATTACCTCTGCCAAATTTGATTCCCACGCTGTGTATATCTTACAGGATCATCAAAGGCCAGTTGCTCCCATACTCTCTTTCTATGCTGTGTGGCAGCTTAACCAATCATTGGGTCGGTAGAAATGTAGGCTGGGCTTTCTATGGACCAACTGTCTAATGGTGAAAACAAGACTAGAAATGTACGCTGGGCTTTCTATGGACCAACTGTCTAATGGTGAACACAAGACTATTCACTAGGTAGTATAAATCTGCTTCAAGCAGGTTGGTTCATGGTACTCTAGAAGTGAGATAAGCAGGGTTAACCCCTTGTACTTCATTCAACCTCTATTAATATTGTTATTGACAGAGCTATTGATGGCATAGGGCACATAACCAAAGCATCCTCCTCAGCATATTGGCTGTTGTTAATAAATGAGTTGCCAACATGCACGGCTCAATATGCACATCAAGTATTCATCCGAATACATAAATGCCACCCTTCACAGCGAAGGACGATGGCGTGAATTGCTTCGATGTGAGTTTTTCAAAATAAGGTGACAAGAAAAGGAACACATTTTTGTTTCTTCTAAACCTCCTTCACCAGTCTTGTTGATATTCAACTGAATAACTACAATGTCGGTGCCGTGTGATTAATGTTCCGCCCATATATATATATATATTATATATATATATATATATATATATATATGTATATATATATATATATATATAAATATAAATAAATATATATATGTATATATATATCCACACGGGATGGCCGAATGAGTTGAGCATCCGTCTCCCGTTTTGGTAGGTTGTGGGATTCAAATTCATGAGCTCGAAAACTGGTTGAGTGAAACAAACAACTTAAAAATTGCTCCTTGCCCGATTGCAAAACTCTTGTTTTATTTAACGACACCTCTAGAGCATATTGATTTTATCATTGGCTAAAGGCTCAGTCACACCTTATCGGAATGGGGAACTGGACAGAAACCGGACACTGTCCGGTGATATACGGCGATGTCTGGTTCATGTCCGGTACCCATCCGGCATGTCCGTTCTATGTCCGCTAGTGTCCGGCGGTCTCCGGAACAAGTTTTGAACATGCACAAAACTTCTACCAGACACCACAAGACTGACATGTCCAGTTGGTGTCCGGTTGGTGTCCGGTTGGTGTCCGGTTTGTCCGTTTTGTCCGGTTCATGTCCGGTACCCATCCGTTACATGTCAGGTTTGCTCCCAGAATTGTCCGGTGGCGAGAACGTCACCGGACATACCAGACAGCTACCATGTGTGGTAGGGGTGTAGGTGTGTGGTGTGTGTGTGGCGGGGGTGTAGGTGTGTCGCGGGGTTTTAGGGATGTGGTGGGGGGTGTAGGTGTGTGGTGGGGGTTTAGGGATGTGGTGGGGGTGTAGGTGTCTGGTGGTGGTGTAGGAGTGTGATGAGGGTTTAGGGCAGTGGTGGGGGTGTAGGTGTGTGGTGTGTGTGTGGTGGGGGTGTAGGTGCGTGGCAGGTGTTTTGGGATGTGGTGGGGGTGTAGGTGTGTGATGAGGGTTTAGGGAGGGGGTGTGGGTGTAGGTGTGTGGTGGGGGTTTAGGGATGTGGTGGGGTGTAGGTGTGTGGTGGGGGTTTAGGGATGTGGTGGGGGTGTAGGTGTCTGGTGGGGATTTAGGGATTGGGGGTGAGGTGTGTGGTAGGAGTGTGGTATGTAGGGTTTAGGATTGGTGGGGGTGTAGGGCTGTGGTGGTGTAGGTGTGTGATGAGGGTTTAGGGCAGTGGTGGGGGTGTAGGTGTGTGGTGTGTGTGTGGCAGGGTGTAGGTGTCTGGTGGGGGTTTTGGGATGTGGTGGCAGTGTAGGTGTGTGGAGGGGGTTTAGGGAGGGCGTGGGGGTGTAGGTGTCTGGTGGGGATATAGGTGTGTGGTAGCGGTGTAGGTGTGTGGTAGGGGTATAGGGATGTGGTGGGGGTGTAGGTGTATGGTGGGGGTCTAGGTGTGTGATGAGGGTTGAGGGATGTGGTGGGGGTGTAGGTGTGTGATGATGGTTTAGGGATGTGCTGGGGGTGATGATGGTTTAGGGATGTGCTGGGGGTGTAGGTGCTGGGGGTGTAGGTGTGTGGTGGGAGTTTTGGGATGTGCTGGGGGTTTAGATGTGTGGTGGGGGTTTAGGGATGTGGTGGGGGTGTAGATGTGTGGTGGGGGTGTAAGTGTGTGGTTTGGGTTTAGGTGTGTCGTGGGCAGATAAGGGGTACTGGGGGTATATGCGTGTGTCGGAGGGGATATAGGTGTGTTTTCGGCATGTGCCGGGTTGATGGTCGGTCTGTCCGGTTCTCTTGCAGTTATTGTCCGGTTCTCATCTGGTTCTTGTCCGGTTCTTGTCTGGTTCTCGTCCGGTACATGTACGGTACTTGTCCGTTGGCGTTCGTTTCGTCCGGTTCTTGTCCGGTTCTTGTCCGGTACATGTATGGTACTTGTCCGTTGGTGTTTGTTTCTTCCGGCGGCAGTTGACCCAAATACTTTCGATTTCGATACATTTTGTTCCCGGACACCACTAGATTAAAAAAGTCTTTGTCCGGTGTTGTCCGGTGTTGTCCGGTACTCAATCCGGTAAGGTGTGACAGGCGCTTTATGGATGTAAAAAAACATATGATTATTCTGACATATTTCTTTGGAGGAAACCCACTGCCGCCACATAAGGTGCTCAGCAGCAATTTTTTGTTGATATGCACTTACCCACATAAATCACAGCACATACCACATCCTATGATGTACCAGTTGTGGGCCACTGATTAGAACGGAAAATAACCCAAACTGCAAATCGGTCCACTGAGTAGGATCGATAAGATGATCCACACCTGTATAGGTGGACACTCTATTGCCTGAGCTACGTCCCCCCACCCAAAAAAAAAATCTGCATTGCAAGGTCTTCTCTTCCACATCCTATAGATGTCAGTGATATCCTCTAACATAGGAATAAGAAGTAACTTAAGAAGTAGCCCAGGTGATTATGGACAGACATTAGACTAAATCGCGTGGTACTACCGTTCTTATATGGTGTGTTGTTCAGAAAGGGTCAGTGGCTGAATATTTTGAGTAACACCCCATCTATTTGAAACCCAATTGTACTAGGTTGTTGGTTTGTTTGTTGGAGAGTTTTACGACCTGGCACCCTTCTAAGGACGTATTGCTCAGTATCCTAAACAAATTAATGGGAACAAACTAATGTACACAATTTTACCAATTTGTATTTAGAGAGAATCACTCAGTAGTAATGGCCCTGACTGAAATCTTAGAAATATACAACAAGACCTTGAAAATAGGAAACATGTTGCAGGAGGCTACTTAACCCTGAGCAAAGTATTTGATAACATAGACCATGACATCGTACTCTCGAAACTCAGGCACAACAGATTTCGAGGACAGGGACATGTTTCCCATTTTCAACGTCTTGCATATTGATAACTTAAATAATTATATCATTAAACCAGCTAACTCATTAAAAATAATCAGACAACGGGTACATGAGAAACATACAACATTACTACACTATGCATATGTTTACCCCAACATTCAGTATGGAATAGAGGTGTATGGCAGAGTCAAGTTATCAACCCTAAAATGGTACAACCCCAACAAAACAGAGCCTTGAAAATACTGTATAGCAAAGACTATCTCACCCCAACTGAATCACTTCATAAAGACATGGACTTACTTATAGTAACTTACATTTATCAAATATACATTGCAAAATGTGTATACAAGCAAAAGAATGGCCTCCTCCATGAAATATTTGATAATCGCTTCAAAGAAAACGATCAGGTCCATTCCCATAACACCCAACAGATAAATAACATACATCACAAACACACTAGAAACAAATATGGCAAAATAACCACTGAAAACCAAGGAACCAATATCTGGAACTCACTACCAGTAGAAATTAGAAACCTTGAAACTATGAACAACGTATGTAAAACACTAAAGATAAGCTATCTCAATGCATACTAAATCAATTACCAGTAAAGAATATATACAATAGGAAATAGTTGTCATTAACTAGTCGCATAATTTTAAATATTGACTTGTGACAATGTACACTCATGGTGACTTTATTGTGTTCCCTCTACTTCATATCTTGTCGGTGGTAAATCAAATCAAATTAAGTCAGATTTCAACTCTCCTTGTTTCGACTCGATTATCACCCAGACCAAACGCTTACTTGTTTAGGTGTTATGTTCCCATGACCCCAATGGTCATATAAGAACAGAAGTCAAACTAACCAATTGTTGTCATAATCACCCTGATTCCTTGACAGTTTAAACTTAACAATGATTGAAACATATAGAAAATCGACGAAATCCGCGAAATTGCTGAGATATTTCATCTCTGATCCATATATATTGTATATATCGTTTTCCTTGACAATATGATATACACATCCAGATGATTTATACTGCCTATCATGAATAATTCTAAATAGACTTGTTTTCACCATTACACATTTTGTCGATAGAAAGCCTGAGCCTACACTTTTACTGACCCAAGGGATGTATAACCTCCCACACCACATAGACATGGTATGAGAGCAACTGGCCATTGATGCCACTGTAAGTTATACACAGTGGCACAACCAGTTGGAAATTATCCTGACTATCTACTGCCATTTTAATGTCATTATCTGAATTCCCAGCAGTCAGATGACAAATATTATTCCAAATGAGAAAATATGTAGGGGATATTTTTTCTTTTTTGTCTGGCTTTATTTTCATTCACATGGAAGCCACAAGGTGGTTGTGAAACCCAGTCTGGTGATTGATGTCGTGTTTGTAAGGGTTCATGTCTGTACATGCATGCGCACTGGATGACGCGTCGTGAGCGTATTATCCACAATGTGATTAGGTGGCGGGTCAGTATTTGCACCGATTGGCTGCCAGGAAAGGGAGCTTTAAAACAAATAGTCCTATTTAGCAGAATACAAAAAAGCACTAATGATGTCGCCAAGTCAATAAAATATAATGCACCTCTCCAGTTTCCTATCTTTTTGAATTGTTGGTTCGCTTAATCGGTGTCATTCCACTGAATAACTAATTGTAAGTGCGGTGGCGGTGCTTCCACAGTATTTGTAATAATAAATGCCACTACTAGCGAAACAAAGTTATGATTATTGTTATGTTCCGTATAACTGACGCAAAACTTTACCGGTAGTGCCATCTCGGCCCACCTCTACCCAACCGGATGTTGACCCATGTCAGTCGCGCCACAGGAGCATTTATATATAAAGAGTTCAGGCGCAAAACCCCAGAAATGCCAGTCCAAAAATGTAGATAAACATACGCTTCAAACCTTCAACAAGTTAGGTTTTTAAAAATATTCCTGCATTTTAGTTCATTGATCCATAACTATGTGAACATAAGAAAAATGGAATTAGTGAGAAGTAAAATTATTTTCATGTAAAAATCTGTTATTTAAACTACATTTTTGGATGGGCGTTTACGTGGATTTGCGCCTGAACATTCCATATGCAAGTTCAAAGGCATGAAATGCACTTCTCATAGTATTGTTCTCTATTGCACTTATTATGTGCCTGACTCTATGTCTGGCCCCTCCTCTCATGTGAACGGTGGCGCCACCACTGGTAAGAATCCAAACCGAGACGCACTAGTGTGTCACTCGTACCCGAGAATAATTGCTTATATATGAAATATATGCAGTTTGTAGAAATTAAAGTTGACATCACTGCTAAGAATAATATCATATTGATCGCATACTTGGGGTTTCTGTTTGAGCACATGCGTTTTGCAGAGCACGCTGCTGGCGACATGATAGTGATGCCTGTTTGGGATAGCTTCATCAAAGTTCATATCAATTTGTGTCTAGCCTTTTGGCAGAGCACGCTGTTAGGGACTTGATAGTGCTGCCTCTTTGGGATAGCTTCATCAAAGAAGTTCATATCAGTTTGACTACAACCTTTTGATAGTGCTACCTCTGTGGGATAGCTTCATCGAAGAAGCTCATATCAGTTTGAATACAGCATTTTGACAAACCAGGCTCTTGAATATTTGATAGTGCTGCCGTTTTGGAATACCTTGTCACCCGGAGCATGACCCGATACCCGTCCAAGAATATAACTTCCTCACGTACCCATAGCCAGTACATTCACCCTAGACTTAATGTAAACATCCCCACCATCTCTCAATCAGTGCTAACTTCAACACTCCAATTCACTACAGTGTTGAGATAATATAATATCCCATGCGGAAGGCTAATATCCATAATCAGCAATTTCCCTTGAAAGGCCGGCACTACATAAGATACCTTAACAAGGTGCAGCATTGTGGATGTTGATTTCAACATTGGTAATTTAACCCGCAAGAAAAAGTACATACTAAACATTGAGGCGACTGGTGGCGCCATCTATAGTGTCCTGCTTAATAATAAATGCTCCGACTGTGGCGCCATCTTCTGTAAATTTGCATAACGAGATGTGACGCATTTTCTTCATAGACACTTCCACCAGAGCCTTTCGATCGGCAGGACGTGTTCTCTCCTTTGGATTTGCCGTCCCACCCAGCCCAACTATAACTGACATTCATAGGGCTACATGCCTGAAATCCTTGAAATCTTAATAAATCAAACATCTCATGGCTTAAATGTAACAACGAAATAGTAAGAATAAATGCCACTTTATACTGTACTTGTCTTGCGTTGGTTTTAATTGTCATTTGGTTTAATTGTCATTGCTCTGGCGAACATCAATTTGCATTCAAATGTTATAGTCACTCAGAATGAGAAAGAAATAGACAGAAAGGGAATAAGGATGAAACCATCACGCACGTGGCGCTGCAGAGGACCAGTCACTTATCCCTTCCGATAGAGTCGGTGAATTCAGCTGTAAACAATTTATACATATAAGGTTGGGTGTTGGAGTCTAACGTCCTGGCAAAATCTAAGGTCATACCGTAAAGGGTACTGACTTCTGACACTGCACAATCATGGCGACTTTATAGTGCTGCTCCACTGGAAGACCAAGCCACCTGCACCATGACCCAATATTCCACACAGTCACATTTTCCTGATACTGTTTGAACCAGTCCTTGTCCTATCCTATTAATGCCGAGCGCCAGGCTAGTTACCAACAAGTATCAATTTTAAAAGTCATTGATTTGACTCGGCTGTGATTCGAAATCCTGACATTCCGCAGAGGAAGGCGGCACTCTCCCGATGAACAACTGGACACCACGGCCACGGACACCAAGTCCATCGATACCTGTAGACTGGTGACAGCAGGCTTTCCGGTGAGTGGCGACCAAGCTGCCATGGCCCTGTCCCTTAATCCTGTCCCGTCCACCCACCAGGCTGCTACTTCTGCTGCATAAAGCCAGACGCTGAAGCCAAACCACTTGATTCGCCAAATCCACTTGAAGGGCGCAGCGAAGCAGGGTGGTGCTTGGTTGTGGGATGGTGTGTTGGTTGGTGGAGTAGGGGTGGGGGTGTGGTGGGGGTGAGGGTCGGACTGATGGTCGGTGGGGAGTGGGGGTGGGGTGTGTGGTTGGGGTGTGAGTGGGACTGACGGCTAGGGATGGAAGGGGGGGGGGGGCGGGGGACTGACGCTAAGGATGGAGTGGGGGGTGGGATTGATGGTGGGGCTGGAGTGGGGGTTGGGGTGGAACTGATGATGGGAGTGGAGAGGGGGGGCTGATGGTGGGAGTTGGACTGATGTTAGGGGTGGAGTGGTTGTGGAGGTGGGGATGGGGCTGATTATGGGGGTGGGACTGATGGTGGGGGTTGAGTGGAGGTGGGGTGGGACTGATGGTGGGGGTTGAGTGAAGGTGGGGTGGGATTGATGGTGGGGGTTGAGTGAAGGTGGGGTAGGACTGATGGTGGGGGTTGAGTGAAGGTGGGGTGGGATTGATGGTGGGGGTTGAGTGGAGGTGGGGTGGGACTGATGATGGGGGTGGAGAGAGGGGGCTGATGGTGGGAGTTGGACTGATGTTAGGGGTGGAGTGGTTGTGGAGGTGGGGATGGGGCTGATTATGGGGGTGGGACGGATGGTGGGGGTTGAGTGGAGGTGGGGTGGGACTGATGGTGGGGGTTGAGTGAAGGTGGGGTGGGATTGATGGTGGGGGTTGAGTAGAGGTGGGGTGGGACTGATGGTGGGGGTTGAGTGAAGGTGGGGTGGGATTGATGGTGGGGGTGGTGAGTGGAGGCTGGGGTTGGTGAGTGGGTGGACTGATGGTGGGAATGGAGTGGGACTGATGGTGGGTGTGGAGTAGGGGTGTGGGTTGGACTGATGGTCCGGGTGGGACTGATGGTGGGGGTGGAGTGTTTGTGGAGATGGTTGTGGAGCTGATGGTGGAGGTGGGACTGATGGTGGGCGTGGAGTAGGAGGGGGTTGGACTGATGGGGGTGGGACTGATGGTGGGTTGGAGTAGGGGTCGGGGTTGGACTGATGGGGGGTGGGACTGATGGTGGGGTTGTAGTAGGGGCGGGGGTGGGACTGATGGTGGGGGTGGATTGGTTGTGGAGATGGGGGTGGGGCTGATGGTGGAACTGATGGTGCGGGTGACATTGATGGCGGGGGTTGAGTGGGGGTGGGGGTGATTGTGGGGACGGAGTGGGGGTGGGGTGTCTGGGGTGGCAGGAGGCCTCTGGGCACTTGACGTTAGGCGACATGGTGCGGGTTGCTGGGCATTGACTGCTGGACTTGTTGCAGCCTCGGTTTGGACTCAACGCCGCTGGGAACCGGCATGCTCGACGGTGTTGGAGACTTCAGTGAAAGTGCAGTCCAAGGTAGGCTGGTCACGTATGGGATTTGGCCACTAAGCCATGCAGTAACAGTGCACCTAATTAAATGTTGTATTAATACTTTTGCTAAAACAGTTGGTTGGTTGGATGTTGGAGTTTAACGTCCTGAAAACATCTAAGCTCATATCAGTACGGGTACCGACTTGTTCCAGTCCACAGCCATGCCACATTTATAGTGCTTCCCTATTGGGAAAACAGACCACCAACACCCTGGATTTATATCTCACTCAGTCACATTATCCTGATACTGAGCCAATCAGCCCTATCCAACTATTGCAGAGTGCCTGGCTAGGAAGCGGCATCTATCAGACGTTAAGTCAGTGGGTTTGATACGATAAGAGTTCGAACCCGTGGGTTCGAATCCCATGACCTACTGAGAGGGGAGACGGATGCTCAACTCATTTGGCGGTCCCGTCTTGTCTCATGTGTGAGGTGTGTATGATAGTGAATCGGGAACTTGTCATTTGCAGAAGCCTCTATTGGCCTTACTTTACTATGAGAGCAGTACTATTATCTGATATGCCACATAATATGATCAGCTGGATATGCCACCTCCACTTAACCCTATCCAATGGTATGATCTCATCGATGAGATATTCCCCCAGTTTCAAACTGCTTATTGACCGTATTTAGTATAAGCCTCTTTGGCGAGGGCTAAGGTCCCATCTGGTAACCAGTCGAGGTGGTGGTAATGAGGCTCTCCCGTGGTTAATTCATTTATTTCACTAGAAGCAGGATTCATCTCGTTTGCCATTGACATTTGCTATTCATATAGGTTACTTGTTTGTAGCCAGGTCAGGTGCGGGTGTCCACTTGGCGTATTACGTAGCATGGCAGACGTGAGGTTGTGGTCAGCTGATCTAGCTGAAACTTGTTTATCTACTGGAAAACCTGTCAACTGTCACAGTAGGGAATACAATGCTCAGGGTTTGTTGAAATTGCACACCAGGTAGGTCCTTTGAAACTTAGGTGCCCTGTATTCGTTTTCAGGGTAGATTAAGCGGGTGGATAAGTGAAACGTCTGGATAGGGAGACAAATGCAAGAAATCAAAGGTGTTGCATGCTAGTGCTTGGGAGATGGGTTTGCCTTAACTTTTCCAGTTCCAGAAATCTTACTAGACAGGTGCATGGAGGACCAAGACCGCATGGCACAGCACCTTGATTCATACATTACTGTAATAATCATATCCATTTCTCAATCCTGAACATTTATTTCAGACTACTGTAGTAGTCTCTACATACGCTCTACTACTATGGGGTGGCGGCAGACACTACACCGCACATCTACGCAGTTTCATTGAACAGTGCTAGGTGGCGGCACGCTAGCCACCGGCAGGGCCCCGACTGCGCAGACATCTACTGCGTGTGGTTAGAACATCCTCCATCCATCGATAGAGGCAATGTGGGACCTAGCGAGTTATAGGGCAGGTCATTTGCCTGTTGGCGCCGCGGACAGCAGATATGTTTAGTAATAAACCAGTGGATGCATAGTGTCACTAAATCTTGGTGTTCTTCGTGTGTGCATGGCAGAGTGAAAGAACGTTTAACGGTGGACATCATGGACTACCACACTACTAATCTATGTACTCTTTTGATACTCATTGTACTCACTTGGGCCACAAGTGAAGGCAAATAGCAGATATATTCGAAGCAGGGTAGCTTTTCGCGAATATACAGTAATCGTTTTATAAATAAACATGACAAGATTATGCTGTCTCATGAAGAAACTATGGTGTTTCACAAATAATTGAAAGAAGTGACTATTTGGAATATTATCTAGGTACAACTGATTATACAAATATTATTTTGGAGATAAAACATGACATTTGTTGTTTTTTCTTTGAAGATTGATACTGCCTATCATGGATAAGTCTGAATAGTATTGGTTTCACCGTTAGACATTTGGTCGATAGCAAGCTCGAGCCTATTTGTGTGGTCTATGAATAACTATAGTCATGAATTATTGGTAGAACCACTTGGGATCAAATTTCTCATTCGGTCCCATTATCCGAATACTGAGCTAACCAGTCCTTGCGCTATCCTTGTTATGCGAAGTGTCAGGTTAGGCAGCAAAAAGTATCAATTGTGTAAGTCATCGGCTGGATTTCAAACACTTGACCTTCTACATGGGAAGCCTGCGCTCTTCCGATTGAGCCACTACGTCCGGTGGGGATACATGCATGAGCGATGCTTAGACATGCATAACCATGCATATCCATCCATAGTCATCCATAGCCATGCATGTCCACACTTGTCCAGGTATATCCATGTATGAACATCCATGGCCATACATACAACCATGCACATCCATGTATAAACATACCTAGCCATGCATACCCATGCATATCCATGCGTAACTATGTATAGACATGCATAGCCATTCACAGCCATGCACATTCATTTATAGACATGCATACCCATACATACCCGTGCATAGTCATCCACAGGTGTGCATACCCATCCATATCTATGCATTGCCATGTATATCCATGCATATATATGCATACCCATGCATACCCATGCATTGCCATCGAAATCCATGCACAACCATGCATATCCATGCATAGCCATGCATATTCATAAAAAACGGTGCATAATCATGAATATATATATATGTACATCCATACATAGTAATACACATTCATGCATAGCCAATGACGGCCACGCATAACCATGCATATCCATGCATAACCATTCATACCACACAGTCATGCATAGACCTAACATTCCATGGTTCACGGGACACACAGTGAGGAATCAAGTGGGGAAATATTCAATACATTTTATAGCCTGGATCGAATTTCATTATTAATGGCCGCCAATAGAAGTGAACGTTGCCAGAATCGTGACGACGCGTTATTTCACAACTTGGTATGGCTGTCGGCTGCCACAATTCAAATCCTATCAATAACACCCCCACCCCACCCCTCCCTCCCCCATCCACCCCACTCCGAGATGTCCCACCCACCCCACTCTGACATCCCCGACAGACCACTCCACTCCCTCCCTCCCAACCCATAGTCACACTAACACAGCTCCTCCTACCGTCCCTCAAGGACTCTCTACATCCTGCTCCCCCTCACACTACTCCATCAACCCCCTCCCCCCTGCTACCCTCCTCTCCCCGCACACACACATACCCTCAGGACTATCTAGGCGTAGCAGCGCGAATTGATCGGCGCTTGCCCTAGCACGGCGACTGTCGCTAAGAGAGTGTGGACTATTGGCCAAAGTGAGAAGATTGCATTCGCCGGCCGTCGGTGTGGGCGGGCGGGTGGGTGGGAGACAGGGCGGCCGGGGGGAAGGCAGGGAAGGCGGGGCGGGCATGGCGGGCGGGGGGAAGGTAGGGCGGCCGGGGCGAGGCGGGGCGCGGGGCGGCCGGGGCGAGGCGGGGCGGGGCGGGAAGGCGGGGCGGCCGGGGGAAGGCAGGGCGGGCGGGATTAACACAGTGCGGGCGGGGCGGGCGAGGCGGGGCGGGCAAGCAGGCAGGCAGTGGGTGGCGCGTTCAATGTGGCTAAAGGATGCAGAGTATTGGGTATCCTGCGCTGGGGGTGGTGGTGGAGGTGGGAGAGGGGATACTGGGGAGGGGAAAAGGGAGGGGAGTCAGGGCCATTGCTAGTGGATGGGATGAGGCGGGCCCCAGGCTGCGTCTAGGTCTATGAGCAGGTTAACGCCACATATCCAGCGGCAGTTTGTGTGTGAGCAATGAAGGTGTTTGGGTGTGTGTTGTGCTAGTGGGTAGTGGTTGGCGGTGTGGGCGGGTCCTGGGGGGGGGGGGGGTACCTACTATATCTAGTCGGAATGATTTGATAACACTATCAAACAAACAAAAAACGTTGCATGATTTAATAACACTGTAGTAGTATGCACTGGCCGCTCAGGCAAGTAACCACGTAGACAGGTAGGTGTGTGTAGTGTGGTGATATCAGGGAGCCTAGGTGGTGTAATGGTTATCACACTGGCACGGAATGCAAAGAGAGCTGGGTTCGAGTCCCGCTCTAGGCGCAATATTTCCCCATTTTAATCATCCCCATGACAACATTATGAAGAATCCCTCATAAACATATTATATATGTATGTCGCATCAATTTTGCTTTGTTCAAATCACAAATAGACAAAGACCAGGCCGCCGGAAGTATATATATTTCTAAACATTGCATGTATTCCTATTTCTCCGTTTTGAATATTCTAATGTATATATAACAGTAATATATATATGAATAATTCAGGCGCATAACCATGTTAAGGCCAATCCAAAAATGTCATCAAGATCAAGGATGTTTGCCTGAAAATAATTATAATTCTCACTAATTCCACTTTTAGTGTGATAACCTGATTATGAAGCAATGAACAAATAGAAGGGATGGTTAAACACCCACATTGTTACGGCTTGATTCCAATGTTTATCTGAATTTCTGGATTGACGTTTACATGGTGTTGTGCCAGAATTCTTCACATATCTATATAAGCAGTAGTGTATATATATTTATGAACAGTAGTATATATAACACTAGTGTATATAAATAATATATGTATATATATATATATATATATATATATATAAACACTAGTGTATATAAACAATTATATATATATATATATATATATAAATACTAGTGTATATAAACAATAATGTATATACATATAAACAGTAGTATATATAAACATGAGTGTATATAAACAATAATATATATACATATAAACAGTAGTATATATACACACTAGTGTATATAAACAATAATAATATATATATATATATAAACAGTAGTGTATATAAACAGTAGTGTATCTCAACACTAGAATATATACACATACATATATAAACAGGAGTATATTTACATAATGATATATATAAATCAATATATACACAAATATACTACATACAAGTAAAAGCGAAGTAGAATAAAGTTAGTTATCTCTGCCAAGTCCAGCTATTCACAGCCGTCAGACAGGATCTACGCTGCGTCCTAAATAAACTCTCTTACAAACCCTCTAATCGCAATGACCTAATTAACACTGCTAGACGCTCACTGCACAGCGCTCAACAACAACCCATTTGCCATGAGGCGTGGTGCAGTGTTTCCGGAAGTCATGCCCTCTGAACTCACCTCATCCCGTATGCTATGTATCCGTCTCCGTGCAGCCGCACCATTTTGTTCTTCTCTGTTACGTCGTGCAGGAAGGAATGCTTGTCGTTAGCAAAGAATGTATCGGGCACCCATATCTTCTCTGCAAAGTCGCCGGTTAGCGTCATGCAGTCAGAGTGGTTGGTGGAGAAGGCGAGGCGCTCATCCTTCCAGTACTGGTTCAGGTAGATGGTTATGGTGTAGTCCTGCAATGATACAAGAGGACCGGGTGAGAGGGTATTCAGGTGTCTGTATTCTGTCAATGAGTCAGGCAGGGTGGGGAATCAGGAATGTGGACGCAATGTTTGGTGTAGTCGTGCAATGCGAAATCATGGCCGGGGGAGATGGCATTCAGATGTATATCTCTATTCTGTCGAAGAGTCAGGTAGGATGAGGAAACAGGATTCGAGATGCAATGTTGGATGTAGTCCTGCAATGCCACAACATCATAGAGGGAGGTGCTATTCAGACCCTTTATATTACTAGCTGAGGTAGGGTGTGGAATCGGTAATGGTGATATAGTCTGTGGAAACAATGGTGTAGTCCTGCAATGTCACAAGAGGACTGGGTGAGCTGACATGTACATGCATACCGGTATTATATCAATGAGTCAGGTAGGGTGGGGAATCGGTAACGGTGAGGCAGTCTGTGGAAACAATGGTGTAGTCATGCAATGACACAAGAAGACCGGGTGACCTGACATGTACATGCATACCGGTATTATATCAATGAGTCAGGTAGGGTGGGGAATCGGTAATGGTGAGGCAGTCTGTGGAAACAATGGTGTAGTCCTGCAATGACACAAGAGGACCGGGTGAGCTGACATGTACATGCATACCGGTATTATATCAATGAGTCAGGTAGGGTGGGGAATCGGTAACGGTGAGGCAGTCTGTGGAAACAATGGTGTAGTCATGCAATGACACAAGAAGACCGGGTGACCTGACATGTACATGCATACCGGTATTATATCAATGAGTCAGGTAGGGTGGGGAATCGGTAATGGTGAGGCAGTCTGTGGAAACAATGGTGTAGTCCTGCAATGACACAAGAGGACCGGGTGAGCTGACATGTACATGCATACCGGTATTATATCAATGAGTCAGGTAGGGTGGGGAATCGGTAACGGTGAGGCAGTCTGTGGAAACAATGGTGTAGTCCTGCAATGACACAAGAGGACCGGGTGAGCTGACATCTTCATGCATACCGGTAATATATCAATGAGTCAGGTAGGGTGGGGAATCGGTAACAGTGAGGCAGTCTGTGGAAACAATGGTGTAGTCCTGTAATGACACAAGAGCACTGGGTGAGCTGACATTTAGATGCATACCGGTATTACATCAATGAGTCAGGTAGGGTGCGGAATTGGTAACGGTGAGGCAGTCTGTGGAAACAATGGTGTAGTCCTGCAATGACACAAGAGGACCGGGCGAGCTGACATTTAGATGCATACCGGTATTACATCAATGAGTCAGGTAGGGTGGGGAATGTTTGGTGTAGTCCCAGTGTTTGGTGTAGTGCTGGAACGGCACAACATAACTGGGTGAGAAGGCATTCAGATCTAGGGCATACATATGTATTCTGTCACTGATTCGGGGAGTGTGGGGATTCAGGAATGGAGACCCAGTGTTGGGAGAATATTGGTTCATTCTGGAATGACACAACATCACAGAGTGACATGATATTCAGATACTCTCTGTTAGGTAGGGATGGGAATCATGATTGTATACTCAGTTGTTGGAAACTATGGTGTATATCCTGGTATGACATAAGATCACTAGGAGAACCTATTTGTTGTAGTTGTTTTACGTCCTAGCAAGATCTCAGATAATCTCGGGACAGTGACCAGGTGAGATGCCATTCAGATGTATGCCTGCATAATGTCAATCATTCAGGTAGGGTGGAGCAGTCAGGAATGCGTTAAACCGGTGTTCAGTTTACTGAATTACCTTTGAAACAAAGAATTCTGGGTCCAATGAATCATTTTATAGAGCAACAAGACCAACAATGCAATAGAGAAACTGTCACTGTAATACATAACTTTGAGAGTCCTTTCATGACAACCGTTATTAGGAGTAATTAATGTAGGCATGAATCACATACTTTTCCAACTACAGCCAATAACAAGAACGGTGGGACTCATTCCTGATATGACCTTAGATGTTGCTAGGACGTAAAACAACAACAAGCAAATGAACATCCTCTAATTCACATGTAGTTTATGTGTCTAGTTCGGTCAGAAACCACCAGGGGGAGACTCCATGTCTATCCAGCTTGGTAATCCATTACTATGATAAAACCAGGTTCTGGGCGTTAATACTGTTTTAACATGTTAACATATTATAGGAATGGTGCACCAGTGTTTGATAAACATCATGCTGTCGGTCCCGATGCGACAAAGATTGCTTTCATTACTTGACTGCCGCTCTCCATTTAGATCTCGGCTGTGAGAGTTATGTCCATGAGTCGGTCTTAATGTCTCTCAGCTTCAGGTTTCTCTTGATGGTGTTTCATGAAAGCTGCTTGCAAAAGTGTTGAAGTGCTGCAGGCTTTTGCAAGTTACCAGCGGCACTCTCTCAGGGAGCAAATAGAGGTCTCACACCGGCAAGAACATGTCCAGACAGGCGCAAAACTATTTGGCCCTGCAGTGGCTGGTCGGGAGATGTTGGGAGTTCCATACATCAACCGCCCTTGATGCTGCCACAGTGACATGGTTTTCTGTTCAGGGTTTGATCCCTTAGCCTTCGGTTCTGTCAAGAACCTGTACCACAAGGCAGTGGTTTACAACTCTGCAGGGCAGGGGCATCAAACTCCCTGAGGTATTGCAATACCTGCATACTGTAATGTATGTACTTTACATAAGCGGCTCGTGCATATAGGGGTGTGCTATGGCAGTGTGCATAGCCGGGCCAGTGTGGTGGGGGGACCAGGATGCTAAGAATAAACCAGTCTTGAATCTCCACTCGATGTGTCGACACGTGTTGTTCTTTACATGGTGTCAGATGTTCTGAACCCATACAAATGGCGTTGACAGGATTAAAGCCTCCCGGACCACTTTCCCTAGAGGGGAACCTGGCATTAAAACTGGAAGTCGTGGCTAAATTCGTACCAAATTTACGCAACCGCGTCAGGGGCTTCCAGCAAAAGTGAGAAAGTGCAGTGCTGCATATTTCTACATGTTGCGGGCGTACAGGCACAGAAACTACACCAGACATTTAAAATTCAAAGCGCCGATAAAGAAAAATTGCAGCCGCTAATTGACGCCTTTGAAAATTACTGTCTCGGACGAACAAGTATAACAGTCATACGGTACCGATTTCACTCATACAATCAATCGTCAGAGAACATCGACACATACATATGCGAAATGGAGCATCGCATTGGGTTATGCGACTATGGAGAAGTAGAAGTCTCATTACTATGTGACAAGCTGGTCTGTGGAGTAAAAGACAACAAGCTCAGAGACAAGTTGTTACAGACTCCAAATTTAACTCTAGACCAATGTCGGGACATTTGCCGAATGAGCGAGAATTCGTACACGCAGCTAACTAACGAGAGAGGCACAGAGGAGAGTGTTGACAGTGTCGGTGCTCGCAGTGCGGAGCCGCAATGGCGGTCCCGAGGAAAACCGACAGCACCACGTGGTCGAGCATGGACAGATCGCCGCTCAGCCTCAAATACAACACGCATACAATGCATAAAGTGTGGGTATACACATATCCCAAATCAGTGTCCTGCCAAAGATAAACCTTGTTTGTTCTGCAAGAAAATTGGACACTTCCAACGAGTATGCAGGGCACGGAAAAAGGTGACAGCAAATATAGATGAACTCGACATAGAAGACGAGAAGCTCAATGAACAATTACAGCTAGCAGATATGGAGAGTGACGATTTACTCTTTATAGGTGAACTATCTGATAATGACAATTCAGAGCACAATCTATGGTATGCCAAGTTCAAGGTACAAAACGAAGTCATCAAATTCAAACTGGATTCAGGAGCTCAAGCAAATGTCATATCTAAAGAAGTATACGAGAAGCTACAGAATGTCGTGCTACACCCATCAACATGCTGCCTGGTGACCTACTCCGGAGAGCGTATTCGGCCGGAAGGGAAAGTACACTTGGAAGTCGGAGGACGTTCACTATGCTTCCAGGTCGCCGCCGCCGGCAGCCCGATCCTGAGTAAAGATGCGTGCGTGGACCTGAAGTTGATAAAGCGCATCAACGAGATCAAGTACGAACGAGTGAAACCCAAGCGCACGTCCAGCAGTCAGGAGAAACCAGCAGACGAACAAACAGCCGCAAATAACCTGGTAAATAAATATAATGATGTATTTAAAGGACTGGGTACTATCAAAACTAATGCTAATATATATGTCGATGAGAATGTAACACCATGTATAGACCCTCCTCGTCGCATTCCACATGCTATTGCAGATAAAATCAAAAATGAATTAGACACTATGCTTAAACTAGGTGTGATTGTCAAGCAAGACGAGCCCACCCCCTGGGTCAGCTCAATAACGGTGGTTAGAAAGCCAAATAAAATTCGGGTGTGTCTCGACCCGACGAAGTTAAATCATGCTATTTTGCATACTCCATATCCCACTCGGACGATTGAGGAAGTAATTGCCAAAACCGCTAAAGCCAAATATTTCTCAGTCCTAGACGCCAATAGTGGCTACTGGCAGATCAAGTTAAATAAAAAAAGTTCACAGTTATGTACATTTAACACCCCGTGGGGTAGGTACAGTTATACACGCCTCCCCTTTGGGATAAAAACGGCCGGCGACATTTTTATTAATGAAATGAATATAATTTTAAAAGATTTGCCAGGAGTAAATGTAGTTACGGACGATATCCTAGTATATGGAGCTACAGTGCAAGAGCACAATTGTAACTTAGAACGAGTATTAAAACGAGCACGAGAAACAGGTCTAAAATTAAATCCAAAAAAATCTCTAATTTGTCAAACGCAAGTACAATATGTAGGTCACGTATTAACACAACAGGGTCTCAAACCCAACAAAGACCGAATACAGGCAATTACAGACATGATAGAGCCCACAGACAAGGC
Organism: Branchipolynoe longqiensis; assembly: GCA_030323885.1. Classification (NCBI taxonomy): domain Eukaryota; kingdom Metazoa; phylum Annelida; class Polychaeta; order Phyllodocida; family Polynoidae; genus Branchipolynoe; species Branchipolynoe longqiensis. Next base: position 234,453 of record JASIRB010001522.1, read on the forward strand.
AGGGATACAGCGTTTTTTGGGAATGGTGGGGTATGTAAATAAATTCATACCAAGATTTTCGGAAATCACAAAACCATTACGGGCTGTATTAAGTAAAGAAGTAGCCTGGCACTGGCAACATGAACAACAAACAGCGTTTGACTTGTTAAAGAGCCTATTGATAACAGCCCCAGTATTGCAATACTATGATGTGAATGAAAAAGTAACGATACAAGTCGATGCGTCAAAATCAGGGCTAGGGGCTACCCTATTTCAAAAACATAAACCTGTGGCTATGGCATCTAAAGCTCTAGATGAGGTACAGTCGAGCTACGCAGTGATAGAAAAAGAACTGCTAGCCATATGCTTCGGCTGTGTCAAATTTCATGAATATGTATATGGCAAAGAAATAACAGTCGAAACGGATCACAAACCGTTAGTTAATATAATGTCAAAACCACTGTACATGTTGTCCGCGCATATGCAAAGGATGCGGATGCGTCTGCAAAACTACAATATAAATGTTATACATATAAACGGCTGTAATATGTATTTTGCAGATGCACTCTCCAGGGCCCACTCCACTAAAACAACGCCGAATGACCTTTTCGACAACCAGCTGTCCATAGCTAGCATCGACATGGCACCGACCATGCTGCAACGCGTAAAAAACAACATGTTGACAGACGACACGATGAAACAATTAATATGGTTAGTCAAAAATGAGTGGCCAACAGACAAACAAAAATTAACATCTAATGTAAAACCCTTCTTCACCTTCAGAGATGAAATAACGATAGAAGATAATATATTATTTAAAGGAAGTCAAATTATCATACCAGCTAAACTACAAGGAGAGGTATTGCAGTTATTACATGAGTCGCACATGGGAATAATTAAAAGCAAACAGCTAGCCCGAGACAATGTTTTCTGGCCAGGCATGAGTAAACAACTAGAAGACCTGATAAATCGATGCACAATATGCCAACAACATCGGAATCGGCCACATAACGAACCGTTAATATCCCATGAAATACCTAACGGCCCGTTCCGGAAAATAGGAGCTGACCTTTTCCAAATTGAAAATAAAGTATTTTTGATAATCATTGATTATTTCTCAAAATACCCAGAGGTGAGAGAATTGAAAAATACAACCAGTAAAGATGTAATAAATGCAATGTTTGAAATATTCGGGGCACACGGAGTGCCGGAGACAATCATATCAGATAACGGACCACAATTTGCTAGCCAGGAATTCGCAATGTTCGCAAATGCATATGGTTTCAGCCAGGTGACATCAAGCCCGCATTACCCACAGAGTAATGGGCAAGTCGAACGGTACGTGCAAACAGTCAAAAGGTTAATAAAGAAAGCACACATGACAAATAAAAATTATAACATGGCATTATTAGACTACCGAAACACACCATTGTTAATCATAAATGCATCACCAGCACAACTGTTGATGAATCGCAGACTGCGGTCCAAATTACCCACCACAGAAAGTCATTTAAGACCGGTCATTCCGAAATCAAAAATAGTCCAGAGAGCTAAAATACAAAAAATACAACAGACCTACTACAACAGGCGTGCAGGGAAAGAACATGTAAAATTACAAGTAAACGATGCAGTTAAATACATAACACATGAAGGGAAATGGGCAGATGGACTAATTTCAAAAGCAAATAACCCGGGGCCCCGAGATTATGAGATCATTAACACGCAAGGACACAGACTCAAGCGGAATCGCAAACATATATTCAAAAAACCAAATACGGATAAAACCAGAGAACAAGACACAACACGCATTCCTGACAAAACAAAAAAAAGACAAATAACAGAACCACCGGCTAGTGAGTACGTGACCCGATTTGGTCGGGTCGTTCGCAAACCAGAATATTAGCCGTGACACGCACCAAAATAGAAGCAATTAGGCGTGCAGACACAGACAGGGCGACCAGCCGAAATAACAATTAGACACCTGCCAAGTCAAACACAAAGCGGCCAAGCAGAAACACAGGCGTATGAAAGACAAACGAAAAGTTAGTTTAAGTAACCCGAAGACCTATAAACGTATAAAACAAGACAAAAGTTGTTAGTATTAAGTTTTGATAACTTTTATATTTCAGACATATAGATATATGCACAGGTGTTAGACGCAAGAAGACCATGATTGTTACATTGTATAATATGTTCTGTTCAAAAAAAAAAAAGAAAAAAAAGGGAGATGTAATGTATGTACTTTACATAAGCGGCTCGTGCATATAGGGGTGTGCTATGGCAGTGTGCATAGCCGGGCCAGTGTGGTGGGGGGACCAGGATGCTAAGAATAAACCAGTCTTGAATCTCCACTCGATGTGTCGACACGTGTTGTTCTTTACACATACCTGCAAGAGTTTCTGCAATGACCGAGTGAGATGATATTCAGATCCTTTATGCTATGGATTCAGGTAGGGTTTCTGAATCATGATTGGAGACCCAGTTTTTGGAAACTATGGTCTAATCCTTCAATGATACATCACCACCAACTGAGATAACATTCGGGTGTATACCTGTAGTATTGTCAAATATTCCGATTTATGGCATCGGGGGGATTGCAAATGTTCTATTACTAAACAGGTGCACGTGACCAAGCACATGTATATGTAAGTGCCAGTGGTGCCTGAGTGGGATGTACATAGATATAGTGGTGCTGGCAGGGCTGTGTCTAAGGGCACTCAGGGCCTACCCCCTCCCCCCTCTGCTGGGTAGGATCACCACACTCAGGGTCAAGGTTGGTGGTGGCCAGGGGAGCCATGCAGCTTAGTGGTGGTGGGCAGACCACTGGTAGCCATCGGGACCAGGAATGCTGGATTCCCATTGGTAGGGCCAAGAATGCTTGTTTCCCATTGGGGGAAAAGGGTGGGGTGATAGTCTACAATGAACCCATGTACCATATAAATAATAAACCAGAGGGCTTGCCTCTCTCTCTTCCTTTACACTTTATACTCTTCCTTTCTCTTTGTCTGTATTGAATTCACTATAGCATGCCTACACAACCACAGATTCAAGCTTTAGCCATTCTACAAAACTGGAGACCACGATGAGTGGATTAATTGAGTAAGTGGGTTTAGCCATTCCACATTATGTTAATGAGTTAGGTAGACTGGGGAGTTAGGAGTGTAACAGCAGTGCTGGGAACATATAGTGGATTCCTTAGATGACACAGCATCATCAGGTGAGAAGACTTTCAACTTTCTATATGTACTATGTCACTGAATTAGGTAAGGTGGGACATAAGGAGTGGACACCCAGGATTTGGAGCCTAGAGTGTTTTCCTGAAATGGGCTATTATTACCAGGTGCGAAAATATTCAGTTGTCTACATGTAATGGTATCAACTGAGCAGAGTGGATGGAAACCAGTTATCGAGAAGGGACTGGATAATCAATACATAGGCGGGCATAGCACGTGATAGAAAAGCAAACTGCATCTGTGAACAAATGACACATCCAGTAGAATCGAGTGGTAATTTCAAGGCACAAATGTGCTAGTAATTATATAGTTCCTACTTTCTTTTTTTTCTTCTTTTTTTTTGGTAAATGATCATTTTATTCAGCGAATACACATATTTTTTCAGCACCGAGGTACTGGTCTTCCGGCCATGTTATGTTACATTCATTCACATATATATAATATTCTAAAATCAACAACAGTTTGATACAAATACAGTATTAAGATATATCTGTCGTACATACATGGACAAATCAGTGAATAAAGTGACGCAACAAAAACAATGGGGTTATTTGGTGAAGTGGTCCCTCAAATGATTAAAGTATTGAACGGAACTACAATTACAAAGTAAATCCTCACTAGGCTCTGTTATTGTATACCCGGGTTTAATTATATGGTGGCATCGCACCCATCTAGTGCAGCGTGGCAAGTGACGTGGGGATATAAAGAAATGAATCATATATATATATTGGTATTTTGTGTGTAAAAAGAAAAAAAATAGAAAAAACGGGAAAAAACCCATTAACGTACAGTTAATATTGAGGTACAGTAGTACCTGTCTGGATTAACGAAGCCAGGCAGGGCTGGTAGAGGACAGACTAAGAACAGCCACTGGTCCTCCAGGTTGGGGGTTGGGCGTGGGGTCAACAACCCCACCCCGGAAAAAAGAACAATGTTACAGAATCACAAACAAGAAACTCAAAAGGCCCTAGTTCGTGGCCTATGCCCAAAGTTGGGCGGTAGGCGTAAGTAAGTAAGTACATGTCTGCAATGACTCACTCTGCATTCAAACCAATGGTGTTCTGGCAATGCACCTGTCTTTTCATCTGAAGGATAATGTAGTTAAAAGAAAAGAGGCTGTACAAAGTAGCAGCATATTGAAGGTGTTCCCTGATAACGCTGTTGTCATTACCAACCGTCGCTGAAGAGAGAATACAGACATGGCTGTAGAATGATCATAAAAGAACATTATGAGACAGAAAATACATCGAGTTAAAACAAATGATATAGTACAACCCCGTTAAACCAAGGTCGCTTAAACCAAACGATCGGTTAATCCAAACTTTTTTCGGCGGCCCGGCAAAATACTATCATTTATCATATACAAAAGTTGGTTAAACCAAAGTTGGTTAATCCAAAGTATATGTTAATCCAAACCACATTGTCAGCCCGAGGCCACTTCCGGTACAGTTAACCCAAACTTTCATGTGGTTTTAAGGTCATCTGAGACTTTTTTATATGATAAATGGTAGTATTTTGCCAGGTCGCCAAAACAAGTTTGGATTAACTGATCGTTTGATTTAACCGAGGTTAGTTTAATGGGGTTAAACTGTATATACATAAAAAACAATAATCATAGTGTCCAGATACATTCATGATGCACCCCCTTTTTGCCAAAAGCCAAGTTAAAGTCAAAGCTTGGTTAAACAAATGATCGGTTAATCCTAACAAATTTCTAGGGTCCCTTCAAGTTTGGTTAAACAAGGTTATACTGTAGCTTGCAAATGTGGCAGGATGGTGGGGATTAGAATGCGAAATATCGATAAGAATCCGGCTGTCAGCCAGATACCGGCTTCATTTTGGAGCAGGCTCAGGGGACAGGGGTTGGCGGTTTGCTAACATTTCACCAAAGACTCTTTATACAAAAAGTCTGGATTCGGCTATCAATTTCCACACAAATTGAGGGATTTGTTTCCTTTGTTCAAATGTTATATATATGGAATGCATTTCTGAGGAATAGCTTCTTTTGTCAGGGCCGAAACAAGTGCCTTCTGGGCATAGTTCAATCCATAATTTCTTTCACAAAAGAGGTGTATGGAAGGGTACATAATTCAGTTATATTCATCACCATCATCAATCTGTTAACCGTGTGGGTCAGTATGGCTCCACATATGATCTTGAAACCATTTCACCGCTTCCGTGGGCTGCCTTGTTTTCTTTCTCCTCTCACAGTGCAGTACCGCGTGCCTTTTGTCAGATCTGATGGAGGGGAACGATGCCCCATACCATTGTAGGCTGTGTTTCTTTACAATCATCGGGAAATCGGTGTGTCATCCAATTATATCATTTGGAATTAGGTTATCGCAATAGTAGCAGTTAACTACACAATTGGCAACATATAACATATTGTACAAATGCACCACTGAAATGCGATAACACAGATTCCTATTCATATTACCATAGACTAACAAAATAAAGACCTATTGCGCATGCGCACAAACAATGTTAGAGCATGTGGATGCACTTCCCTTATGTGATTACCACATGATGCAACTTGCTCTAGTTTGATTTCACTGTGCCAATCTCAGATAGCAATTTAATCAGCATATATGCAGACATGGACATAGAAGTAATGGGTGCGGTTAAGTGAGGGAGTCTCTGTGTCCATAGGGGATGTTGCCTTCTTTTAGTCTGATGATGACTGGGCAATGCAGTGGATATACTTCCAAGTCATCACGGTGATCTCTGTGGTGGAGTGGTTAGAGTGTCTAACTTTTTTCTATGTCAGACTCCTAATCTGAGGGTCCGCGGTTCGATTCCCCGGGCCCCAACCTCTGCCAATTTAGAATTCCACCACTGTGTATAATTTACAGTTTCATCAAAGGCCAGTTGCTCTCATACCATTTCTATGTGGTGTGGGAGGTTAAAAAATCCCTTCGGTTGATAAAAGTGTAGCCTCTGGCTTTTATCAACAAACTGTCTAAGGCTGAAAACAAGTCTATTCAGACGTATCCATCATAGGCAGTATAAATGTTCAAGAACAAATAAATTAAAATCATACAAACTAATCCCCACCACCTCAGCCAGATATGCGCCACACCCACCACACCATTTATTGGATAGGGCAAGGATCACTGGAATGAGCAAGACCAATTGGCCAAACTACATCCCTGCTTAACAATACATAGTCCGATGGTATTGAGCTTCTGTCAATCTTAAATGTATTGCCATAATCTATCTTAATTAAATTTGAAGTAAGTTGATTTAAAATCGATATTTTTGAGATATTTTGAAGAATACACATGTACAATTTGTTTTGGCAAAAATCTCAAAACTTTACCATAGTTTTCTGCAGGCACATGTTATATTCAAATAAATCAGTATTCTCTTCTAGGCGGCGATACATGCTCAATAAGTGCATGAATATCTAAGGTAAATATCTATAATTAAACCAGCTAATTGTTTTGGTTTAGAACAGTTGATGCCCCACCGAACTATGCAGTTTCACTAAATGAATGTAATAAAACAATCATGAAATACCAAAGTCACCAAGTATCTCTGTTGAGCTGTACAACCAACATAGCATAGGCATGTCCATGGGTCCATTCAATAGGATAACTGCTCATACCGACCTCACTGCTTTGACCTTGGTGAAACCTCTGCTTGGTGAAGTGTTTCAGTTTCACCTCCCCGTTGATGCAATAGCATCCAACTAGTCCTTGGGTAGATGCACTAGATTTGGAGGCAGTCCAGAGTGGTTCCCACTTTGAGAGGCAACGAAGCAGCTCCTCCTCCCAATTGGCACTGTTAGTTAGACTCAGCCACAACATAGCATGCCTGGATACACTGTGGGGGATGTGTGCAGGAAGAAAACATGAAGACAAAGGAGTAGGTGGAGGCAGAGCTGATTGAATGCCGCTGACGCACTCCTGTGTATCACTTGCAAGGATCTTTTGTTCAAAGGATGCAAGTTTCTTTCTCTTACTTTTTAAAGAGTCTTATCATGGGCTCCTTAGAACAGAGCAGACAGGTGCACATCTTGAAGAGTTCAGCTCGTTAGAACTTGCAAACCCAATGTTTAATTGAGGTTGGTTGTTGGAGTTTTACATCCTGGCAACATCTAAGGTCATATCAGGACAGGCACCGACTTGTGACAGTGTGCACACCCATGACAACTTTATGGTGCTGCCCCACTGCAAAATGAGACTACCTGTACCCTGCATCAATATCCCACTCAGTCATATTATCCTGACATTGACCTAGCCAGTCCTTGCCCTATCCTTTTAATGTCGAGCACCAGGCTAGAAAGCTATAAGTATCAATTGTATAAGTCATCGATTTGACTCAACTGGGAACCAAATCCCAACTTTATGCGTGCAACACTAAAAGGGCCAGGTGCAGACAACAATAGACGACTGTGGCAGGGACCTTCTCTGGTTTGTTCTCAGAACTCCAATAACGCAAGCTTCCCAGCAGACTCCATAGACGAGTTGACGTCATAGCACATGTGATCGCATCTGGCAAATAGTATTAGGCCTTAGAGCCTACTGGAGGTAGCGTCCTTCAGCTTTGGGCAAGCAGGCAATTGGACCAATCATGTACTGCTGGCGGAAGTACTAATCGAATTACCGCTGTAGAACGAAGTTCTGTTTAACTAAGTTGTCTTCAATTAAAGAAGGTTATTATTCTGCTGAGAAAGTATGGGTAATATTCATACTCTGTGGCAGAGTGTTACAGTGTCTGACTTTTTTCTAAGTTGGACTCCTAATCTGAAGGTTGGTGGTTCAATTCCTCATGCCATCACCTCTGCCAATTTGGATTCCCACTGCAGTGTATAATTTACAGTGTCATCAAAGGTGAGTTGCTCTCATACAATGTCTGTATGACGTAGTAGGCTAAAAATTCTTTGTGTCGGTAAAAGTGTAATCTTGGGCTTTCTATCAAGCAACTGTCTAATGGTGAAGAGAAGACTATTCAGACACCATATACAGTACAAATCTTCAAGAAAAAGAAGTGTTTAGATAATGCTATAAATGCATATTATATTAATAGAACTTTCTAGGTTTGTTGTGTTTTATGATGTGGCTGCTGGTAAAGGCCCTGTCACACTATGACGTCTCCCCCGGCGCGCTGCCAATGCACAAGATATTTGCTAGGGCTCGAGACACGTCCAACTTTTCGGTGTTTTGGGAGAAAATTCGACGGGTTGCAGCGTGCTAGTAGCGTGTTGGTGGCGCGTCCATAACGCCCCTCCAACGCATCGCCGCACGTCGCCGCGCGCCGACAGTTTTGTGCAAGCACAAAATGATCGGCGCGACCCGACGTGTGTCGATGCGCGGCGACTCACAGCGACGTGCAGCGACGTGCGCCGACGTGTCCATTCACATGTTGCTATCACTCAATGTGTACCGACGTGTACCGACCCGCCGTTAACGCGCCGGTAACACGGGCGTAACGCTTCCCGACGCGTGCCGACGTTTCACCCAAAAAGGCAACACCTCGGCGCGCGTTGGTGAGAAACGTCGTAATGTGACAGCCCCATTATGGGGATGGAGCAACGTGATTATCAGTGGAGAACAGCAATGTAGGCTAACTACGAATCCAATGCGACCCATCACTGTTGATTCCAGCCTAGAATTTTGCTGGGAATTTAAGAGAGAATTGGTATTTAAGAAGAATATTGTTAAAACTCACTTGATGTGATATCCGCAATCTTCTAAAGTAAAGTATACATATGTATGTTCCTTTAAAATATGAAGTAGGTTACATCTTCATGTTTTCTACTCCCACACCAAGAAGGAGGCTGTAGTGCATGCACAAGTCACATCATCCTACAATTACCACAGGCATTGATTGCATTGCCGATGTATGCATGTGCCTGAACAAAGACCCTATAATACTAAGACGGGTCACTCCCTATCTCTCCCATGGTAATGTAAATTTGGCAGTTCCACATTGTGGTCGGCTTGATCAACCCAGTGGTTGGTTGGTATTTCACATGTAAACACATCCAATTATATTATACATGAGACATGTAAGTATGAATACACTTCAATACAACATTTCTATGAACAAACACACATCATCATCATCACACATCTTTCATATTCATATATACATTTATACATATAATATATCATCTGTTTAACCAAGAGAACATCTAGCGCACCAAGTGGTGGATTTGATCATTTTGATTACACAGTACATGATGAGTGAGCCGTTTTAGTATTAAAGGGTCTTTAGCGTGAAATAGCAGTAGTTTGCGGGAGGGGCGCAAATCTGCTTTTCTTAAAACCATTGTCATGCAGGTGACAGAAAAAGGAAATTATGCACACCAAGCAGATTTCGAACAGACATGTATCCTCCTTCCGCAGCTTAGTGTGCTTACCACCCCCTACCTAGGCTCCCTGATTCTATCACTCAATCCACGTATGCTTCCATGCAGTATTAGGTTCAGGGAACCTACTGCCTTCATCTCTAATGGTGTGTGTAAGTAATTTCATTGGTTTACATTGATAGGGTGATGATTACAATTAGATACTACAACTATGGTCCTTACTACTACTAGCCACACACAGGGTAGGTTCATCTACCATATAACACATATCCTTTACAGGATTGAGGTCCCAGCGAGTAGTCTTATCAGGGTGATGACAATGTGAAATATTGTCCCCTGAGCTGGTTTGAAAAACACAGTATTTGCTATCGTGGGGCTAGCGGTCTGACCATAAGACTCCCTTGGATACCCGATGCAATCACACTCTGCATGACTACCTGTCTCCTTGTTCCTTTCCCGAGAGATCACTGCAGACGACTACACAATTCAAGTTTATCTGAATGGCTTGATAGCAGTGTAATTGGTCCAAGCCTACTTTACCACACATGGTAGTAGTGCCAGGTCCTTTTTTCCTAGAACAGCCAATAACCAGCTTTGTGCTATTTGAACTGATGAGTAAGACTGTCCATTTCACAGAAGTCGAGCTGGGCTTGGGCTTGATATATATATATATATTTAAATACATTTATATATAATATATATACACTAACATCTATCGAACCGACCACCTCTAGAGATCAACCACTCCCCTATGTTGATTTCTTTATTTGGGTCCCAAAGGATAACCCATACGATAACATTGCAATGATACAAAACTCCCTATACGGACCACCTCCCTAAATAGACCATTTAAAGTTGGTCCATAGGTCGGCCGATTCAGAGAGGTTTTACTGTATACATATTTTCTAACTGGGAGAAGCTATTCAGGCACCAGACAACGAACGGGTTTCAAAGAACCATGAGAGCCCTACCTGGAGCCAGCAACTGATAGTTAGACAGAAAAGAGAAGCCAAGTAAATACTGCTTGGTTCGATCACCATTTGCTGAGTCATTATCTTTGGCTAGCCTCCATTAACCACAACCTCGTTATGTGATCATTAACTGTTATTTTTAGCCCAGGAGCTACTGTCGACGCCAGAGCAATTGCAAAATGTGTGATATTGGATAACTTCAGTAGGCACTTAACAAAGTGCTTGACTAGGCAATACCATCCACCGTAATCTCATCAGCAATTGTTCGCTAAATAGTATTATTGCTTAATTATGCCTTCGCTGGTAGAATACCACGCAAAAGGAAATGATGCAGCTCCAATCAGTGTTGAATGTGGTCTGGCTTGAAACCGTAGAGCATAATTGAAAACAGAACGAGACAGTAGTATAAAGTGGCAATTTTAATTCTTTCTATCTTAGCTTGTTACATTACTCTTTCATGATGAGATGACCTTAGATATTTCAAGGATTACAGGCACTTAACCCTATCGATACATCATATTAGTTGGGTGGGTGGGACGGCAAATCTGGGCGGCAGAAGTACGTCCTCTCGGTTTGAAAAGTCTGGTCGAAGTGAATATCTCCAGTGCCACGTCATCGGCTTTGACTGGAAATCACTATAGGTGGTGTGTCAATCGGCGGCCATTTTAGTTCTAAAAGAGAATATAGATGTCGCCACCAGTCTTATTTTAATCTAACTGCGTAGTTCAAGAAGTATCATGTAGATGGCGCGTCGATCAGCGGCCAAAGTTATTAGTTCTAAGAATAGAATATAGTCGGCGCCATGGTGCCCTAATCTACTGAGATTCACAGTCTCGTTCATTCAATTACCCATGTTGCGCACATCATGGACAATTGAAAACAGAACGAGACAGTAGTATAAAGTGGCAATTTTAATTCTTTCTATCTTAGCTTGTTACATTACTCTTTCATGATGAGATGACCTTAGATATTTCAAGGATTACAGGCACTTAACCAAAAAGTAGAGTAAGTGTCCTGGGAGCCGATGAAACCGACTGCCTTGGTACATAATCATGCACCGCGTCAGTGGTCCAATGACCCAAGTGTTTGATGTTGCTGATTTACGATCATTGGAGAGCACAGGCTTGTGCACCACCTCGTCTCAGATTATGCAGTGTCATTGCCACTGGGGCCGGATGAACTGCCACGGACAGGGCCAGTCGTATGGTGTCAAGCAACGCGGTTGCACGTAGAGGTGATCCATTGGTAGTCAGGAAGGCAGGGCCATCGGGATGAAGTGGTGTCCTGGACACGTAATCCTTCCATGCTTGATGTGGACTGTAGGGCGATCCAGTTATCGCCGGAATGAGAAATGTCTCTTGGAGACGATGACTTGTATTGCTTTGATTACCGGACTCGGACATTGATGCCCACTGCGGTTAGCCTCAAATCCTTGGCCCGAAGATAGTGGCCAGGGTCAGAGCTGCCAATTTAGGAAAAGGTTAGTCTGTGGAGAGGTGTGCGATGATAGTAGCTAGCACCAGTAGTATTCCCTTGCCTGGGCTGCCTTATTCCTCCAGGTCCCAATCGCCAGCCCAGCCTTAATGGCATCAAGAAGCCGCTGATGGTGACGTTGTGAGTAACCTGGGGAGAGAAGGCAAAAATTTTAAATATCGATCCCAGGTTACAGGTTAGGGGTCAAAGCATTGTCATGTGTCACAATCACCGATTCCAGGCCGGCCTCAGCAACAAGTCTCTGGGCTAGACTCCTTGCACGCAAGTCGAAACACCTACGACTTAGAGCATCAGGAGAATGATGTCCTTTCCTGGTTTGTGTCGGACAAGAATGTCAGTACTCCTTCGTGCGGCAAACAGCCAGATCTCCCGGGCACAGGCACAGATGACAGGGTCGCAACCTGCCCCGGAACTGAGCACTTGCTGTGAGGTTGCATTGTCTGTGTTCATTGCGATGGTGTATTTGTGCGCTTGATGTGGAGAGAGATGTTTGAGGGCGACAACCAGATTTATCGCCTCGAGCTGTGGGATTTTTAGATGGTCTGCAGACAAATTCAGCTTTCGTGTAGGATGTCGCTATACTTGTGACTCTAGAGTGGCTATGTATACTTAAGCCTGTGTCACTTGTTCTGCGAGTACATCAACAGTGTACGGGGAGCCGTTTCCATGCAGGGTCATTAGAAATGTTTATGTGATTCTTATCACGCATATGTGGATTGTCATCATGCCGCGTACTGGTGGATGAAATGTTTGAGGAAAGCTTTGCGGTTTCATGTCGTTAATCAAATCCCATGCACTGCCCGACCTCAAGGTCATGGTGATGTCAGCACTGCCCGAGACTTTGCGTCTGTGACAATGTCTAGACGGTCACCATAACAGCCGTCTGATAACTTTCGTCTGTCAGAGTGCGAAGTGTGGATCACCGTCTGGTTCATGGCGTTTATGTACAGATCAGTGTAATTCGCAGGCTGGTGGGTGAAAAAACGGTCTCTGGCTAATGCATGTTGGAAAATTTGTTACATTGTTGCATTGTGGAAATCGACAGGGTTGTTACTTTCCGATTACCTTCGGTTCTTATCACGCATTTGTAGACAACTTTCGTCTTAGAATGTGATTTGTCAGCTGATCTCATCGCATGCTCGTCCAGCTATTTGTTAGCTTCTGACATGGTCTGCAAACAAATTGTGTAGGAAGTTGCCATATTCGTGACTTCAGTGTGGCTATGTATACTTAAGCCTGGGTCACTTTGTTCTACGAGTGCATCAACAGCATGCGGGGACCGGTTATTTCAATGCAATGTCATTATAATGTGGGTTGTCAGCTTTTGTCTATCAAGCAATGCCTAAGTGTGCCATGTTGATAATGCTTGGCATCCTATTAAGCTTATGAGATAAAAGGAATGCAGAGCCCCGAGTGAATTGACATCTTAGAATGTGATAGCAGTTGTTTACATGATTGTCATTAGAATGTGATTGTCAGCTTTGACATGGTCGCAGACAATTTCAGCCTTCGTATGCCGCATACTGGTGGATGAATGTTATACCAGTGTCATTAACTAATGGTTGCCAACTTTTGATAAGGCTTGGTGGCCTGCTAGGCTTATGAGATAAATTCAGCTTCGTGTAGGAGGTTGGTATACTCGTGACTTTGGTGTGGCTATGTATACTTAAGCCTGTGTCACTTTGTTCTACGAGTACATCCAACATTGTTATATCCAGTATCGGTGAGAATCCTCGACATGAACCTCCCAGCCGCCATCACACATCTCGCCATATGCTGAAGGCGACCGAGAAGGCACTGGAGGTCCCTACGCGACTCGAGAAACTTGGTCTTCCCCGCCTCGTACTCTCTGAAACCCAAACACCAGCTCTTTGGTGTTGGACCTTGAAGTGAGTGCACCTGTGGTTATTATAGGAGCGCCATGGTGATAAGGCTTCGTGGCCTATTAACTATGTGAAAAAATCGGCCATATGGATGTATAACGCCGTGTCACTTATGTTGTCAAAACTATAGCAGTGTCAAATAGATCATAAGTATATGTGGGCTGTCAGCTTTGTACTTGAATTATGTCTTTGTGGTATGCATTTTAAAAAGTTATTACATTTGACATCGTCAGCAGTGACGGTTGTCTGGGAGGTTTGCTGGTCTCAGGCCTAAAATCAGGTAGACGGAGGGATGCCTTGCAGTTTTGTATCACTACCACATCCATGCGCTATCCAACCCCGAGGTCGTGGTGGTATCAGGATTCCTCGAGACTTTGTGGTCTGCGACAATGACTATGCCGTCGGTACTACGTGTACCTGAGAAGATCTGGCGTGTAGCTCATATGCACTCTGGCGGAAGTTTTCAATCGGTCGCCCTTGCGATGAGCCACCGAGCATGCTGTCATAGCCTCCTCCCTGCAGCGTGACATCAGCACGCCACTGGGTCAGAGAAACTGCGTCGTATACAACATGTCCTCCCCTGCCAGCATGCATGCGACGCTCATCACCATTGGAGGAAAAAGATTCAAACTCACGGTTTGCAGAAGTTTGTCGTTCATGCCGGTGTCCACCATCAGAAGGGGTCACAGCTGATTGGAGCGCGAAAGCGCGATGGCAGGTCGGCTCGAACGGTCGCCTCCATAACGATCCGTCGAGCATGGTGTCATTGCCGCCTCCTCGCGACACGATATCACCACACCACCGGTGCGGCGCAAGGGAGCCCGATTTCCGTCGTTCCGCATTTTCCTGCGGTTGATCCACACGTGGATCAATGCCAGGTTCGACATTAGCAATGTGGTCTTGTAATGTAGCCAGCGCCACGGTCAATCCTGCCTCGACAGGCTTGCTTGTGACGTCGATTTGTTTGTCATCTGTGTCGTCTCACCATGCCTCACGCCGATCCTTTATTCGACTTGAATGAGGGTGCCTATTCAGCGTAGATTCTTCGGGTACAGCCACTGACTCCGACCCGACTCTCACTTTCTTGTTCTTGTTGACTGCGACTTTGAAATCATTGTCATCTGCGTTGGATCTTTTGGATGTTATGTTGTCCGGCGCCGGCATGCTGCTCACCGTCCAAATCTGGACAAAAATCACAGTCGATTCAGCGTAAGAGCAAGGACGTGTCGGTCCACAGACTCGCCTTCGCAGGGATCCGTCGAGCATGCTGTCATGGCCGCCTCCTCGCATCGTGACGTCAGCACACTGCCGGCCCGGGGAAACTGCGTCGTAGATAACACGTCCCCCCCTGCCGGCAGGCCTAGGATGCTCCTGACGATCGAACGGACAAGATTCGAACCCACGGTTCTCACAATTCCGTCGTTCATGCCGGCAGCCAACATCAGAGGAAAGTTCAGCCGAGTATACCAAAGAGGAACGATGTTGTGTCGGTTCAACCGAGCGCCGCTGTAGCGATTCGTCGAGCATGCTGTCATGGCCGCCTGCATGATTCTCTGTCGCATCCATTTGTTTGTATTACTTTGATCTCGCCGTGCCTCAGCCGATCCGTTGTCCGACTTGAATGACACCAACTATTCGGCGTACACTCATAGGGTATGACCACCGACTCTGATCGAATGTTCTTGTTTCCTTTCAACCTCCATGCTCGCTCCAGTTATAGTCCAAATCTGGGCGGCAGAAGTACGTCCTCTCGGTTTGAAAAGTCTGGTCGAAGTGAATATCTCCAGTGCCACGTCATCGGCTTTGACTGGAAATCACTATAGGTGGCGTGTCAATCGGCGGCCATTTTAGTTCTAAAAGAGAATATAGATGTCGCCACCAGTCTTATTTTTTAATCTAACTGCGTAGTTCAAGAAGTATCATGTAGATGGCGCGTCGATCAGCGGCCAAAGTTATTAGTTCTAAGAATAGAATATAGTCGGTGCCATGGTGCCCTAATCTACTGAGATTCACAGTCTCGTTCATTCAATTACCCATGTTGCGCACATCATGGACAATGTGGCATCATATCTGTTTGGAGATCGATTTAATTATCCCTATCGATTTAAGTATCCTATACTGATAAAGCATGATAAGCTATTGCTTGAATTCGCTTTTTACAGTTCCCATATTTTTAGAGGAATATAATATACAAAGTGTGAAGTACGATTTCTTTTACAGAAGGTTTATATTGGAGATATATATGAAAGTGAAAACCTGCTGGATTGATACGGATGTGCACTCTGTGTCAACAATCATTGGATTGAAAGGTGAGAATTTAGATTATTTTAATTAATATTCCATCTATTCAGACTACTTTATTTATGTAGGTGAGAATCTTGCCAGAAAGTTTGACCAGGCTGTAGATAGTCAGGACACCTACACGGTCACCACCAATGAACAGACGTATGATTTGACTGAGATAACACAGGAGCAAATCCTCAGAAAGGTCAATGCTGCATCAGCATATAAGTCATCTGGCATTAAATACATCAGCTCAGCCCTAATGAAGGTTTCAATTACTGCACTTATAAATGAATTTACTCACCTGTATAACCTAGTGGTCAACACTGGTATTTTTCCGGAAAGCTGGAAACTAGCTACAGTTTCACCCATCCCAAAGACCAATAACCCAAGATACTGTAGTGAGCTGCGCCCAATATCTATTCTCCCTCTTCCTAGAACAAATAATACATGATGAGATAAAAACATTTTTAGAGTCTTCAAAATACCTAACCACCCAACAAAATGGATTTAGAAAAGACAGATCAACAACTAGGGCATTGGCCTCTCTTATGGATGAGTTATTGACCAACATGGACAAAGGTGAACTTACAATTGCAGTATACCTCGACTTCAAAAAAGCTTTCGATACAATTGACCATAGAATACTATTGCAGAAAATCCAGAAAGCAGGATTGGGGAAGAAAACCTGTACATTGATGGCCAACTACTTAACTAATAGGAAACAATACACAAAACTTAATGACACTGAGTCAACCATCAGGACTATTAAAACTGGAGTTCCGCAGGGTTCAACCCTGGGCCCCCTTCTGTTTTTAATCTTTATAAATGATTTACCCCAAGTATCAGAGGATGCAACATTCACCTTATTTGCAGACGATGCAGCACTCACAGTACACAATAAAGATTTCCAAATAGCAACCGATCAGGTTCGGACAGTGCTGACCAGGGTTAACCTGTGGTGTAGTGAAAACAAACTATCCCTTAACACCAATAAAACCGAGTTTGTCATTTATGGCACCAAAGCAAGGAAGGCAAGGGCACAACCCATAACACTGCAAATTGGCGGAAATCAAATTAAGGAGGCAAGTGCATACAGGTACTTAGGAACAGTGATTGATTCTACCTTAAATGGAAATCAACAGTTGGCTAGACTAACTCAATCATTGGCACTAAAAATGACTACAATCAGGAAGATGCAGAGCTTCATAAGCGAAAACACTGCCCTACTGCTGTATAAATCAACAGTTCTACCAATAATAGACTATAATGATATAATTTATGGATTGCTCACAAAGCAGCAACTGACTAAGCTACAAAGGATCCAACACCGGGCGTTAAGAACAATTTATTGGGGCAAAACACTAAGTGTACAGGAAATGCATGACAAAGCAAACCTAGATTACCTAATGGTTAGAAGAGATTCACATCTCCTAGCACTTATGTACAGAAGAGCCAGAGATACCCAATATATAGAACACACAAAAAGGAATACTAGACGGGCTGATTCCACTCTACTCAAAGTCCCCAAGCCTTCCACAAACAAACTAATTAAAGCACCAATTTACAAAGGCAGCATGATGTGGAACAACCTACCAACCAGAACCAGGGCAGCGTCCTCTTACCTAGAATTTAAAAACTCACTAAGAGTACATCGGATTGGGCAGGCCCTTATGCAGTTGCAGTAAAGTATGTTCCATGGCGTCACCATACCGTAAGTGGCAGACCACCAAACCCTCAGCCTCGGTTTCTTCCCCCCCCCCCCAGCCCCCACTTTTTTAATTTGTTGCTGTTCCTCTGTTATCTCCAGTCAACCATATACAATGACAGAGACAGCCCAGGTAAAAATGTATAATTTAAGACCTAAATGCACTGGGATTGGTCCCACTGCTTCACTGGTCACAGCTGGTCCAGTGTATTATTAACAACCCCACCCCAACAACATAATTGATAAACTCACATAACTAGCTACATTAGAGTTACACTAGAATTTTCCTAACAAACCAACATTTATATACCGCTTGCCTAACTGCAACTGAACATTCAAACTTATTACAAATTTACCAACTGAATACAGAAGATAACTTCTGCTTACATTCTAAATACTATGTAAATACTCACATTGATCTGACTAATATTGATCTGGTTATATGACCCTACTGTACCATATTGTTATGGAACTTTTGGGTTTCAGAATTTCATTGTTACATGGTGCAAATTGTCTATTCAACAGGTATTGTACACCTTATTCTATATACCTTTTGTGTAAATAATCCTGAATTGAAAAATGGCTGGAAGACCAGTGCTTCGGCACTGACAAAAGACTTATTCAGCAGAATAAACATATTTACCAAAACAAAATCGAAAAAAAAAATGCTTACTGAATACATTAATGTTGAGATTGGATAAATAGCATCAAATCTAGGTAAGGACTTCACCTTTGAATATGGTATCCTTTCATTGGACTAGACAGCTTTAAATCAATGGTAGCGCAAATTGCTTTTCTTACCAGACACGCCACCTATTTTAGGTAATTGCTGGCTATATTTTCAAATTGAGATGCAATTTTTCCTCAGTATTGAATTTCATTCGCAAAAGAGTATGCGTGAATGGTATCGATATTTCCCTCTCAAATCTG
This sequence comes from Branchipolynoe longqiensis, assembly GCA_030323885.1. Taxonomy (NCBI): domain Eukaryota; kingdom Metazoa; phylum Annelida; class Polychaeta; order Phyllodocida; family Polynoidae; genus Branchipolynoe; species Branchipolynoe longqiensis. The sequence continues at coordinate 253,250 of JASIRB010001522.1, forward strand.
AATGTCCAGCTATGCAAATATTCTAGGTTCCAAAAGGCTGGGAGCTTCACATAGATTTTCAATCAACCAGTAGTGCCATGTAATGAATGATATTTTGTGTTGGTTATTCACTGAAAGTCAAAGACTGACGAGCCACTTTGAACTATAATCATTATCCAGGAAGTATATTTGCAATATTACTGGCGATGAAGCAGCAAGCATTTTAGGCATATATTGCATCCCCCAAAGGGGTGCCTCAGATATTGGCATTGTCTTCTCAGCTGTTATTATCGCTCAGCCAATTCCATCTTTATGGTGCTGTGTAAAATGTTAGCGATGGCGTTTTGGAATGTGATTTACTTCGCAACTCTGTCCCATATTAAATGAAATACAGATGAACCTTTTACATAATACAGTAAATAGGTTTTGTTTCTCCTTGTGGCATGCCTTGAATAAGGAAATTTCATTTCAACTGCGAATAACTGGTCGTCTTTCTAACACTACTCTTAGTTGTAATATATGTGTAAAAGACATCCAGGCATGAGCAGAGAACAAAGGAATATGTAGTAATAGTGTTCAGACGTTGTACTTTCACATGGTGTCAGATCAGGACAATGCCATCTGCAAACACACTCCCGGGCCTCACACCCCCAGGTCACCTCGTTCTCTGCAACAACGCATGATCAAACTGTAAAACATGGATCAGAGCATATAATATATATATGCCATGGCTTCAGGAGTCGTTATGAGAACAGAACGAGTGCAATGCTGCATCTTCCTTCACATTGCGGGCGAAGAAGCCCAGACAGTTTTTGCCAAAATGGCCATCACGCTTGCCGAGCAGGGCAAGATCAGGCCGTTAATGTAGGCATTTCAAGCAGACTGTACTGGTAAATCAAACTTAATAATAATACATTACCGTTTCAACTCCCGTAATCAAGCCAGCAAAAATATGTCCACATATATCACAGCCCTCAGCGACAGATGAGCAAGTCCAATCTCTTAAGTATAATCCTCAAAGAGTATGAAGATGTTATGTCCATGTCCATATTAATAACACATATACAAAATGGGTGGTACACTACAAGTGCACAAATACGGCCATGTCTACAACAGTACATTCCATACAAGTCAGTCGTTGTGACACATGCCAAAATAATCGGAAAAGTTTACTTAACAAACCACTTATAAGTCACCCAATAACATGTCAACCTTACGAAAAGATAGGTGCAGATCTATTCAAGATAAATCATGAGAACCACATAATAATGGTAGATTATTACACTAAATACCCAGAAGTCACTTTGTTTAAGGATATGTCATCGCCACGGTGATCGAAGCTATGAAGGATAACTTTGCAAGGCATGGTATCCCCAAGCCAAGTAATTTCGGACAACGGTCCACAGTTTAAGAGCCATGAATACAAATAATTTGCACAACATTATGGGTTCATAGGCACCTACTCAAGTCCCCAGTATCCCCGCAGTAATGGCCAAATTGAAAGATTTGTCCAAACAATAAAAAACATGCTAAAACAAGTTTAGACACAAAAACAGATTTTCAGCTGGAATTGCTCAACTATAGCAATACTCGCTTGCCTGTGCTTAATGCATCTTCAGTTCAGTTGCTCAAGAGCAGGAGGCTAAGAGGAAGACTGCCTATGTCAGAAGATAATTTGATACCGAAACCATACAATCCAAAGAAATCACAAATGACAAAACATCAACAGGATGAAAAGAGTTTCACAACAAAAAGTATGGCAAAGCACACAAGCCATTGAGAACTGGTGATAATGTCAAATACAAAAACCATGTGGGGGAATGAAGAAAATGGGTGATTTTGGGGCGTACATGAGTTTCAGGAAGATAATACCAAATTCTGAATGAGTCTGGTAACATGTTGTATAGAAACAGAGTACAAATCATAAGGGCACTGGAGGTCATTCAGCCTGAACCAGTCGGACAGGCACAGAACGTGCTGACAAGTCAGAGAGACCTCTAAAGGTTAGACAGCTGCCAGCTGTAATGAGACACTAAAAATATGTGTATGTTAGCATTGCGATTTATTTTCAGAAAATATGTTCATTGTTTATTTCAAAGTTCAAATGATGTCATAGGGAGGCTATGTAGCCAGACAATAACCCAAAGGACATTACTGAATGGGTACATGCAGACATTGACTAAACATACTCAAAGAGTAAGAAATTATGGCATTATGTCACTATGTGTTATTTTCATATTGTGCTTTAACATGTAACCCCAATGAACATGTCACCATTTTTAGGTATATATGTTTATATCTAAAAAATTCTTGTGAAGGGGGGATGTAATATATGCATAAAAGACATACAGGCATGAGCAGAGAAAAGCATTCAGTATCCAGAAGTCAAAGCGTTCGGACATCATACTTTCACATTGTACATGTTAGGAGAACATGGGTAATTGAATACAGACAAATGCCGTCTTCCTTTCGATACAAAGAAGCATTTCTATTAATATATTGTCTTGCCGCCATCTAGACAGGTGTGATGCTTAGTGTCATATTTAAACAACGGACTAGCCCACCTTTCACCTCACTTCAACCTTGGCTGCGGTTCCATCGAACACCTACACTATGGGATCCTTTGTTCACCATCCCACCCACCCGAGATGTATGATAGCTGATGGGTCAAGTTCTGTAAGCCTCAAATTAGCTTCAAAGACTAAATCATCTCTTGAGACCTGATATGTAACATTAATAAAGTACCGTAATAAAGTCCAGTATATAATACGTTGGCAGCACTGTCTACAGGATAGGGCTGTGAGGCAAAGATATAGAACAAGTATTAGAATATTGGGTTATAGAATATTGGGTTATAGAATATAGGGTTATAGAAATAACTTTGCATTCTAATATGCAAAATGTGTTGTTCAAATTCTTATCTCTCATAGCTCACGTATGTTTGGAGTGAGAATTTGATGAAATCATGTAGATTACTGCTTTAAGAGTTGGATCGAGAAAATTGAGTGGCCGCCATCTTGCTTTCTTTACATTCTCTTCAATGTTATCAACTATGGCAACACACTACACACTGGCTCCAGTGCCAGTACTCGTTGTTCCTCGTTCTTCGTACTGAAACAGTTTTGCTCTGTGTTGCAACCATATCGAGTACATTGAATATATATAAACACAATCACATTGTGGAATCTGCATGAAATTCCAGCCACACCGGAGGGACTGGTGTGAACTTGTGTATATGGGCTATGGGCAATTCATGCCACGTACAACTGACTCTCTCAGCACCACATGCATCCCCGTATATTAAGATTGATGGTGAATGTGAGTGATGCAGAGCAACCACTTAACCTAGCTCTGAAATAAAATCCACAACGGTTCATGTAAACCGGATGTGGTGGTCGAATCGGTAGAGCGCATCCTTCCCGTGCGGAAGGTCAGGAGTTTGATTCCCGGTTGAGAAGGGAATACTGAGTCAATTTAATAGAACATGTAACTGCTGAAGCCTTATGGTGTCAGAGTTTTGACGTGCATGCCAACATTAGTTTTGGATGTGTGCGCTTAACAGATATCTCCAAAGTTAGTTGCTTAGAATAAACGTTACTTCAAACTAACATAATGTAGATTATAACAAATACCCCGCTATATGTCTTACAACCATCGGACTATGCAACTTTAAATACCTATGGAGAGTAATTACCAGGGGCATTGCAATACAGGCATAACGCCTAAAATATATGTGTTGAATAAATATTACCGGAAGGAATGCATGCAAAATGCTAACCATCTTGTGATATAATACCTTGCTAATATCGATATTAAATTGAACAGCATAAAACAACAACAAAACTGCAAATGGATCTTAAGGCATATAATCTCATGCGAGGGTCAAAAGGACTGAAAATCATAAAAGATAGCTGTTGCTTTATGTCTCATATGGGGTGGGAGGAGGAGAGGACAGTCGTGATCTATTGCCTATCCTGCTTTAAAGGTGGTCGCCCGATCTTTATAGATTAAAGTGAATGTGTGTGTTGTTGTTTTACGTCCTAGCAACATCTAAGGTCATATCAGGCTGGGTACCGACTTGTGACAGTGAGCACTCATGGTGACTTTATAGAGCTGCCCCACTGGGAGACCAGGCCACCAGCACCATGACCTGGTATCCCACTCAGTCACATTATCCTGACACTGATCCAACCAGTCCTTGCCTTATCCTAATAATGCGGAGTGTCTGGCTAGGAAGCGACAAGTATGGATTTTGAAATCATTGGTTTGACTTTAACTCGACCAGGGTTCGAACCCACGATCCCACAGTCTACCAACACGGGAGACGGACGCTCTAACTCATTCGAACATCCCGTCTGGTGAATGTTGGTTAGAATAGAATCTAAGTCAAACCAAGTCGAGAATATGAATAGAGGAAAAGGTGTCAATGCCATACAGCGGTGTAGATCCGGCCGCCTCTACCTCCACAAACAATAGCACATTGTTAGCGCATATTTCTATGCTCAACAGTACCCGGCACCGGAGGCCATATGGATCTCTCTGCATACGCAAATCCAGGCCTACCGGATTTGGGGAATGTCGCCTGAGCTTGTGGATCGACACAGCCAGGCCATTGGATGCTGGCGGATCTTGTAGATGCCACAAACACATTAGCCTGAGCGGGGGTCTTCCTGTGGCAGGTCAATACACAGGGGAGAGCAGCGCCTGGAAGCCGCCAGGGGGTGCTGTGTCTGGGGCTGGGTGTGTGAGGTTGCGGGTGTGGCTGGGTGTAGGTGTGTGAGTGGTGAAAGGTTGGGGATGGAGGATGTGTATGGGGGGGGGGGGTTTCTGCGCAGCGAGAGGAGTGACATGTTCAGGGGAGAGAAATACCAAGTTGTGGGCACTGGTTCCAGGGTGCAGTGTTTATTTGTATTGGCATAGTTGATGAAATGGGAGAGAATGCAAAGACATCACGATGGTGGAAGCTAAGTTATATGGATACAATTCTTTGAGTATTAATATATATATTAATTGTCTCAAAAAGTGCTAACTTTTCATTTGTTTGTCCATTGTAACGATTGACACAAAACAGCTCAGAAACAGCTACACTGAAAACACAAGGACATTTGCTTCAAATCAATATGTATTTTATTGGGATTATGAAACACCATGTAAATCAGTTTATCCTGAGCAAATGCATAAGTAGATAGCGTGTTGATTGTTACTATGGACAAAGTTGTTTCCAATATTGCTTAGCATTTTTTAAGACAGTCTCATATATGACTTCCTCATTTCTTTCACTCGAAGCACAAGTGGATTATGATAGATATGGATTTGAACAATATACTTTTGCCTATTAGATTGAGAGGTGATGTTGTGTGTAAAGGTATGGTTGCAGACCATGTCAGTCAGTTTAGAAAGTGGTCAGGAAAATGTAGGCGTTGAACGAGGGCAGTAGGAAGCTGCAAGAGCGAGGTGGGTCTAGGGTAATTATGAGTGGAGGGTGGCACAGTCTCATGGCCAATCAGCAGAAACATCGATAGACCACAAACCCCAGATGTAGATTCATTGGTAAGGACAGGATTGATGGTAGAGGATGGAATTACCAACATTAATCCCTAAAGGCCCAGTCAGACCTTACCGGACTGAGTACCAGACACCACCAGGCAAAGAATTGTCTAGTCCGGTGGTGTTCAGTCTCAAGCTCTTGCAACATCCGCCAGATGATACGGTCGCTAAACGGACGCTAAACAGACACGAACTGTACATTAACAAATAGTCAACGGATGAGAACCGGACGGCAACCAAATGTCAAACGGACGGACTGGACACAAAACGGACACCAACCGGACACCAACCAGACACCTACCGGACACCTACTGGACTGTTCATGGACGCGCCAAAAACCGACAGACCAAATTCCCGCAGCACCATCAACAGACTCTTCAGGATACAAAACTGACACCTAACGGATGAGTAACGGACATGAAATGGACCAAACGGACAGCAAACGTACACTTCAGTCCAGTGGTGTCTGGTACAACTTTTGTGCATGTTCAAACTTGTACAGGACACCGCCGGACACCACCAGACACCACTGGACAGATAATGGACATGCCGAATGCCAAACTTATATAAACCGTACATTGCCATATTTCACCGGACAGTGTCCGTTTTCGATACGGTTCCTCAATCCGGTGACGTCTGACTGGGGCTTTAACCACGACGGTCGTTGGGCCACCCCGTATGACTTTGCAACCAAGTTTCTCTAGTTGCCAAACTCCAGGCCTGTCAATTCCCTGATGTTATTTTCCAAGACCTTCCTTTGTCCGCCTTGTTTTCTCCCATTTTCCAATGTCCCTTGGAATATGGGGTTGGCCAAATCTCATCAATAACAAATATGACCAAGGCACTGCAATTTATGTCTCTTTTCAATTGTCAGGATATCTTTATATGGTCCAAATTGCCTACTGTATCTCTGCTGGCAACACCTAATTTGTAATATGGTCTTCATATGAGATGTGTAATATCTTCTTGTAGCACCTCATTCCTATGCTTTGTATTCTCCTTTGGAATTCTGCTGAGAGGTTCCATGATTCCCAAGCACACAGGAAGAGGAGAGTGACAATGGTGTGCATGAGGCCTATCTTGGAGCTAACAGAAATACTCTTGTCAATGCTGCTCTTATCTGTGCTATCTCAGAGAGGACGTGGGGCCGTCTAGAATATGGGTAGGCAATCTATGGGCGGGACTACGTGTGTTGCATAAGAGTTTCAATAGGGTACATTTTCAAAGTGAATCACTGTAACACCATGGATACAATAGACCCCGCCAGTTAAACTAGCAGAATTTGGAACCGCTCAAGTTGGGTACATTCCCTGAGTGCCTATGACTTCACATGCTATATCTATGTAAATAATGCTTGGGAAATAATAAAATGCCTGATTATATTCAGATATTCATATCGCAACAGGATTCCAGTTGTTATCGTTGCAATATAAATTTGTTTATAGACAACTACACTAAAACCTCTCTATACCGACCCCTCCACAGATCGACGAGTCCCCTATATCGATCGCTTCATTTGGGTCCCAACAATACCATTCTAAGAATATTCTAACTCTCTAAACCGACCACCTCCCTAAATGCCGCACTTAAAGTCGGTCCCATGGTCGGTCGATATAGAGAGGTTTTACTGTATATTGTATTTTTGTTATGGAATGGCACCGCCGCTCTATTCAAGGCTGGATTCTCCGAAAATTCTCTCTGGTGTTTTATTCTCCTGACTGGTTGGCATGTCAGATCTCTTCTGCTGGTATTACACACCTCCAGTTAAACTAGTGACATATATTGAGAGAATCTGGAAACACTCTGTTAGGGTACTTTCAGCCTTAACTGGTTGGGTATATTGGATTGAAGGACAGGGGTCTGTTCAGGATTTTATTGGACAACTACCGCAGTACCAAATATTGTTTGTAATTATATTAGCCGGATGTTCTCGTTAGTATACAGTTGTGTAACAAATTTGTACTGACATTATATATGTTTGTTTATTATCCCACTATAACTGTATTCAATATACGATTATTTCTAACTAAAAGGTTTTTAACTGCAACCAACTGTTCTTGTTGATGGCTGGGGAAGAAGATTCGATGAATAATATTACATTTACTAAAAATAATGCATTTCATTAAGAGGATAGTCCATTGGAAATTGATAACTCTTCCAGTTGTACCTATTACCAGGAGATCACATGAGTGATGATAAGCATAATTTAACGGCCTAAGCATCCGAATAAATCAGGTCATTCAAATAGAATAAACATACAAAACAAAAAAACAAGAAAAGTAGCGATCCAAGATTTAAATGAATTTCTCATCCTCTGCTCTTTTCTGGTTATTTCGTTTTGTTTATGAGTTTTGTTTTGTGCTGTTGTGAACTATAAAAACGGACAGCAAATGAATTCGAAGTATAATTAAGGCACAATCAATGGGTGGTACTTAAGCAGATAACGCCTCCTGGGACCATGCTGTATTCCAGTAACGCCAATTTAAACAGCCGCATACGTTCACAATAGCGACCTGGTGCAGATGCCTAATCTGTACAGTGCTGACGCCGCATGCGGAAGGTCGCGAGTTTGGTTCCTTGTCGAGTCAAAGTAATGACTTTAAAATTGATTCTTGGCACTTCCTAGCCTGGCGCTTGGCATTAATAGGAGAGGGTAAGGACTGGTTAGCCCAGTGTCATGATAATGTGACTGGCTGGGATATCGGGTCATGGTGCTGACGGCCTGATTTCCCACTTCGGCATCAACATAATGTTGGCATGAGTGTGCACTGTCATAAGTCGGTACCTGTCCTGATATGACCATAGATGTTGGCAGGACCTAAAACTCCAACAACCAACCGACCAACACAATAACTAGCAACTATTAGACAGCATCGGGCCCAGAGTCGATTGTGTTCACAGCAGAGCAGCCAAGGCCACTGTCTCACTAGAGGTACTGTCAATGTCAGTCACTTCTTTAGGTCTAGTTATTGTTGTTAATGACATAACTGTCGACACATCGTTTCGGATATATGTATATACATATTATATCTAAATATTTATGTATTTTCATATATATGTATTCAAGGTAGCATAATATAGTTAAAACATCACTGCTGCTACTGTATCAAATATATATATACCTCGACCTCTAGCCCTTGAGAGCTGATAAAAGACATTGTAACTCAAGATGTTCAGAGCAATTGGTTTCACTCCCCAATTTTACCAGAGCCAATTGGAGCTGACCTGGTCTGGTTACTGTCCATTAAAAGGAGTTCATAGTCTGGTTTAAAAAAACCCAGCAATGTCAGCTTGTATCACTGGAGATGGTCAGGTCACTAGCCATTTCCATCATCATCCATCTCTTCACCACTAGCGTAGTTGGGAGACCAGAGAAGACGTTACGACCAGTATTCTTCATGTTCCCGCTTCTTCATTGCCCTCTGAGACTCGGCAAGCTCTCGGCATTAACGAGGAAGAGTAATTACAAAATCGCACAGTTTAAATTACTAGCCAACACCACTATTGGGAATGGTAAATACCAAAGCTCAAAGCTTAAATTTCGAGCCAAATCCAATACCAGGGAATAGTAATTATGAAAGATGTAAGTTTAAATTACTATCAAAAAACATTGCAGGGAATAATAGTGATCACCAAAACTCAAAGCTTAAATTACTAGCCAATTCCACTACTAGCCAACTCCACTAACTGTGGATGTTACGTGTAAGATTGGTAATTTACCGGGGAGGCAGGATTGACATGAACTGACTAACACGAGCACCTAGCTAGGCCCAGGCCCGACGGCTGGGATCTCCTCGATCGACCAGCATTTCTCTCAGTATGGATTCATCACCTGGCAGCAAACTGAAGACACACTATGGCGCATAGCGTTAGTTCTTGGAAATTCCTCCCTGTGGTGACCCGCCATTATGGTCACGCGACTGCCAACGCTTTTGAATTCGAACATAACTGCCACAGCCACCATCATCTCGGCACCCCTCGCATTCGGCTTTGCCGACGTACCGACACCATTAATTAAGGAGTAATGATAGGGTTGAGAGTTTGAGTCCAGGTCCTTAACCAATTGACTCATACAGACTGGGGGAAACCTAGAATGCTCTGTACTGCCAGTTATCAATGATGTATCATCCCTGACCTATTTTGTATCTATCTGATATCATACCTGACCTCATCATCATCATCATCATGCTGTCGGTCACGATGCGACAAAGACTGCTTTCATTACTTGACTGCCGCTCTCCATTTAGCTCTTTCCTGTGAGAGTTGCATCCATGAGTCAGTTTCCTGAAAGCTGCCTGCAAAAGTGTTGAAGTGCTGCTGGCTTTTGCAAGTTACCAGCGGCACTCTCTCGGGGAGCAAATAGAGGTTTCACACCAGCAAGAACATGTCCAGACAGGCACAAAACTATTTGCCCCTGCAGTGGCTGGTCGGGAGATGTTGGGAATTCCATACATCAACCGCCCTTAATGCTGCCACAGTGACAGGGTTTTCTGTTTAGGGTTTGCTCCCTTAGCCTTCGGTTCGGTCAAGAACCTGTACCACAAGGCAGTGGTTTACAACTCTGCAAGGCAGGGGCGTCAAACTCCCTGAGGTATTGCTATACCTGCAATACCTGCATACCGACCTGCATACCTGACCTATCTTGTATCTATCGGATCTATTGCATCTATCTGATATTGTTGTATCATATTTGACCTTCTTGCATCATATTTGAGCCCTTCACGATAAGAATAAAACACATTATATACTACGTTTGTCCCCATCTCGTAAATTATCCAACCCCTATGCTTACATTTCTATCCAAAAAGGCTACTGGGGAATACTAAAGCTTAAATTACTAGCCAAAACCAATAGTCAACAATAGTAATGATCAAACCTCGAAGCTTAAATTACTAAGCATTGACAATATATCATATTAGATAAGCATGACATTCGGGTAGCACCCTGAAGGTATGTCATGCGCCTCAATTATCCACAAGGCTAGATTCCCTCCAAGGTTATCTCTGGTGTTTTATTCGCCTGCCTGATTGGCGTGTTAGAACTCTTCTCCTGCTAAGCCTGGTTTGCGTCACATGGGAACAGCAGCAGCTGACAGTGCAAATAACACTTTGATACTTATAGTTTGGTGCAGCAGTATGTGATGTACTTTGGCTTCAGATACAAAAGCAATCTGAGATTAAAGTCCCTTTGATGGGCTTGCATCCGAAAATGTGTGTTGCCTGATGCAGTGGGAGCCAATTTGACTAGCGGAACGGATGGAAGCAGTCGCGTATTGAACACATTTCTAATCCTATGCGACACAAAGGGGAGAAAGTTGTTTTGACTGGAAAACAGGTTTTTTATGCACATTTTTTAAAAAGGTTATATCTTATATTATTCACCTTGTTGCTTTGTTTCCCATGTGGATCAATGTCACTAGTGGTCTCGGGAGGAGTACATGGTGCAAACTGTTAACTCTAAAAACCACCTGCCAATCAGAATGCATATATATGTGCTCTCCCATCTATTATGGGAATATAAGGAAGGGCACTATCTATCCTCAATTCCCAATATTGTAGTGTGCTCACCATAGCATATCTGACCGGTCATGTGTAGTTACAGCATTGATCACAGTGGTGCCACCTGTGAGGGGCTCTAAGCAATGTATGCCAGCTGCGTCTAGGCGTTATCACTTATGGATCCGTTTGGACGGTCAAATTATAAAATATTGAACCACCCAATGGGGAGACTAATGACTAACAAGTGTATATATATATATATATATATATATATATATATAAACAATACTCACAGTCATAGAGGTGGACAATGAAATAACCAAAATCCAGCAAACTGAAACGGAAATAGCCTTATATGGGGGCCACCATTTGTATACTCGTGTTGAATAATCAAAATCCAGCAAACGGAAATGGAAATCACTCATCGAGCTTCACTACGCAGCAAACAGGGTGGACAACAGTGATTGGTTAATAATAGCATATGGGCTTAATGCCTTGATTACGCTCTGCCGCAGAGTAGCGTATGCAAATCGAGTCGCCGGGATTGTGTTAATCGAATAAGGCCTGGGGGTCGGTCCTAAGCATTCCTTATTCATATTATTATATACATATATATATATATCTCTTAAGTGTTCTCATCCCGCAGAAGCAGCTGCTTGATTTGTCTCCACACTAGCCTAACCTTTGGAATGTCATCCCACCTGCAAACTAGGTGATATAATTTGAACCACCCCCATATGTATACACACATGCATATGCATAATTATATAGGTGTATATTTAAGCAGTTAGCCTCTGATTAACTGAACAACAGAAGACAATAGAACACAAGTTTAAATCTGATCCATCTGCGCTAGTCCAGGAGAGTGACCAATGCCAGTTGTCGTAGGGGTAGTTGCAGATAGATCTAAGCCCAGATAGTGAGAATTAAAATTACCTTCAAGTACATATTTTAAATTTTCAAGTCAATTTTATGGATTGAAGTTTACAGGGATTTGTGCCTGACCTCTCTCTTTCTCTCTCTATATATATTTGAATATATATATATATTGAAAGTGAGAAGATTGGTCGTTGGCTCTCAGCGTATAGGAGGCCGGGGAGATGAAAATGTCCACTCCGCAGTGAATAACATGGAAGTTTAGGTGGTTAGAGAAACATTAAGGTACTGCCGTTATTTATATCCACATATATATATATATATGGATCTTGATTTTGTATTGATATATTTAGACATCTCGTTTTTTAAATAAATATATTTCTTGTTTGTTAATCTCTTAGATCAGGATCAAACGAGGTACCTGCAGATCTCTATCTTAGCACTTTCCCATCTATGGTGAGACGTTGCTGACTGTGAGGTTATTTGTAATCTAGCCGTATTAGTTCAATTCCATTTCGAAATTACAGATGCATCTGAATCTAGTCTTCATTTCCCCCAAATCTTATACAAAGGAATGGGCCAATAGTTTATAACTGACATGGTCAAGAAATATATATATATATATGTTAATCATTTATATTGAGGGCAACATCTGCAAATATTATGTAAGCGTCACATGAATTGGTAACTAAAATCCTCCTGATATTAACACGACATATTTCTGACGAGAAAAAAGTCACCGCAACAATATCACGCCCCTATACCGCATGACACTGACATCACCGAAGACCTGACATCGGACCGATATTGGGACGATGTCGCAGTGCATGCTGGGTAAGCACTTTGCAATGGCTGAATATCTGTCGGTTTTCTCCTGTGGATATTTATAGTTGGTGCATTTATCCCGCTCCGAAGAAATGTAGAAATAATCATGAGGCCAACCACTAGATTAAGTTGGCTCAGCATCCCCGAGCACCTGCCCTCACCAAAATCACAAAAGAAACGTGAAGATCATTAACCAAACATTACTGAAGGAAGCACTGCAAAGAAGTGCGCGATGCAGTATTCCACAATATGTTTCATATAGTACCCCAGTCACACTACCCTTGCAATTGCTTGCGACCATTTTGCGACCAGCAAATAGGGACGATAACAAAGTTCTCGGTGATCGGTCACTGACCAGTTGGCGACCTTAATGTGATGATTTTGGTGGCTAGGAGGCTGCATAGGTAATGTTCAGTCTTGTTTTAGTAACATATTGGCACACCACCATAATATCTCAGAATATACCTAGTTTCAGGACAAGAAAGCCACCGGGTACCAACAGCCAGACGTCATATATATATATTGATATTGGCATGGCATGTTAGTGCCAGACTATGTGATAGGAAGGCCTTTTGGATAGCAGGTCTCGGATTGGGAACAATATCATCGCCATGCTTCAAAGATATTCTATATTATGAACTAAAACAACCAGATATTGGTTTATCGTGAGCACCGTGCTTATCTCCCACACAGTTGTTTCAGGAATCTTCCCTCACTGTTTGGCAGTTATCTATCTCACAGGACTGTCAGCATAAGAGGTAGCTGGATACATGAAGGTTTCATGTGCAACATACAACAAATGCCATCATTCCAATATTCAAATCCATTTTTTCCCACAGAAGCTGCCACATCCCCTATACAATGTCCTATTCAATGTGAAATTGAGAGATTTTACCTGGAAAGAACAACAATATATTACATTTTACACACACACACACACACCACGTTTGATTTGTCAGTTGCTGTCCCTAATCCCTGCATATATTTCATTGACACACACAGAACCACCTATATTTCTGACTAAGGTGACAGAATCAAATGTGCAATTGGAATCTTGCTCTTTCTATCTGAGCGGACTGTGATTATTGTCGCCAAATGAGTTAGATCATCCGTATCCCGTGTTGGTAGATCCTGGGATTGTGGGTTCAAACCCTTGTGGAGTCAAACCAATGACTTAAAAATGTATACTTGTCGCTTCCTAGCCAAGTGCTCGGCATTATGAGGATAGGGCAAGGAACAGTCAAATAAGGAAGACCAATTGCCTGCGATTGAAATTTCCCCTGGTTAAACAACTAATGTACCAATAACATTAAAAATAGCCGACCGATCCCCTATGTGAACACGCCAACGCAGTTACCAATGTTTCACTATAAATGTTTGGGAGGGAAAATACTTAAGGAAATGTAAATAGTTGTATCTATAATAAAACAATGGCTGTATCCACCTGAAGCTGGACAGGCTATATATCATGCATCTCACACAGTGCTCTTCCCACACACGCCCCACCGAGTACTTGCCTGCAGTTGTAAATGTCGCTGTTATTGGGTTTTCCTACTGATGACCTTCATTCAGCCTATTCTGTGAGTTGATCCATGGGATATTTTTTTGTCCTGTTGGTTGGTTTCTAGGGAGGGTATCTAAGCGAACACTCCGCTCATAAGAAAACAGCTTCATGGCAACTTTCCATCGAACTGGTTCTGTCCCTGAGGGTGGGCTTGGCAGAATTGACTTACGGATTGCCGGTAGACTTAGTTAATCATATGCGACACTCGGAGCTATGTGCATCTATTTGTACACGCATATACAGACATATGCCGTGGGGGTTATGAAAATAGGAAATATTGCGCCTAGAGCTGGAATCAAGCCCACACCTCTTGCATGCTGGGCCAGTGTGCTAACCATTACACCACCTAGGCTCCCTCCTGTATATGTGGAACAATGCCTGAGAGGGCAGATGAGACTACTACACTTCTATCCCTGGAATTGTAAGTATTGTATAGGGTTAGTTAATGACTACAACTACTTACCCACAGGCAATGCACTTATGTACATAGGGTACGTGCAATAACCATACAACATGTATCTTGTACAGGGTCCTGGTCAAGGGGACAGTGTTGCAGGGTGACGAAATGGGAAATATTGCACCTAGGGCGGGAATGGAACCCACATATCTTCCATTCGGGCCAGTGTGCTAAGCATTACACCACCTATGCTCCGTGATGTCAGCACCCTACCCATGCCAATCCGCCTCTTCAACTCAATGCCTGAGATCTCAGTGCAAACACATGGTGGTCCTTAGGGTTTATTCCGAATATGTTTTCTTGCAGACGTTTTGTCTGAGGGGGTAGTGTAACGGGGGGGGGGGGGGGGGTCCTTGGCATTTATACCGAACAGTTTTTGTCTGCATACGTGGCGCCTATTGCTCTACCTTAGTAGAAACACAGACAATCGAGTTCTAATTAAAGATTATTGGCAGAAACAACTGCCACGGGAGCAATCGTAACATTGAATAAAATCTCCAAACCATGATGTGAAACGAAATGATGTAGATCACTTTCCAATTCAATATATACTAAAAGCGTTAATTACTTAGTTGTAGTTCAGTGTGATCTGATACCCTTGTATGTATTTTCTTGTTCTGTATGCGGTAGGATTTGGGTGTTAGTTGGTGTATTTTTGTGTTTGTAAGTCAAGATGTGTTGACTATTGTGATGGGACCCAATGTTGGCCACCCGGAACTTGAAGCTCATGCTGTAGACTCCCCAAGCAAGCAGGAGAACGAGTATGCTTACTTCTTTCATGTCTTTATTGCTCTCCACTCACTGCAACGTCCACAATAAAGTGACCCACCTCTGACCTGACAAGTCCCACATCAACTTCCTCAGGGGGGGAGGTTACGCTAGCTGCAGGCAGTACATGGCAGCCCTGTTGTGGCGCTTCTCGCGGCTACCGTACCACCACCTAGCGCAGTAAACTGTAATGGTGTTGGAGCAGTCCTTGCTGCCACCGTACAGTAATGGAGCTCAACTCTGGACTACTAGACTATTGATTTCTTCTGTAGGTAAATAACTCATTTTATTCAATTGGTGTGAGAAATGAGGAATCCAGTTGTTGGTGGGAAGGGACTATAGGAAAGGGCAAGGTCAGCAGGCAGAATGTCCAGCCCTGGTCATGCGCCAATTGTTACTTTATCTTATGTATATATGTGGTGTCGTTCTCTGTGGTAGAGTGGATAGAATATCTTACTTTATTCTATGTCAGACTCCTAATCTCAAGGTTGATGATTCAATTGGCCATGCCATACCCTCAGCCAAATTGGATTTCCACCATTGCGTATCCCTTGGGGGGGGGGGGGGGAGTAAAAGTGTAGGTTTGGGCTTTCTATCGAACAACTGTCTAATGGTGCAAACAAGGATATTTAGACGTATCCATGATAGGCACTATACATCTTCAATAACAACAAGAATTGAAAAAGCCATTCGCAGAATGAATTGTTTAAGGAAGTGGAAGCTAGCACAACTGGAGGATGTTACGTCATAACTTACTGAGCGGAAAGTATCGGTAAGCCTGTGTGTGCTTTACAACCAGATGAAGACTGCTGAACAAGGGGTGAAGAATTGATACTGCGGAAGTTGTGTCTACACCTAGGCAGCTGTTAACAAACCATCCCACATCAGACTGAAAGTCGTGGAAGGGCAAGAGTTAATCAGGAAACCTGAATTAAAGTTTCATAGTCCGAAGGCATGCCTAGCTCCCACACAGTTGAGTCAGGAATCGTTCCTGGCGGTTTGGCAGTAGCCTATCTAGCAGGACTTTCAGCATAAGAGTTAGCTGGATACCACTATCTAAATAATGTCACGTTAACAGATACTTCTCAGATATGTAAATTAGAAAGCCTCATATACGATCGGGAAAATACTGAAATAGTGAAGTGGTATTGGTCCTGTTACATGCCCTTTAAGTGAGAGCTGAATGTGTTCCAACTGACTATGAAGGGGTACTGCATTAGTGCACATCCCGCCACCACACCTGCTGGACAAAATAAACTACAACTGGCAGTCTTCAAATAAACTTAACTGTGATATGTTGTGTCAATCAACCTTAGGGAAGCTGTAATCGGAAAATGGTATAAAGTGTGGGGACATATTTCTGCTATATATTGATATAGTCGCTACTGAAGAAATCTGTTGTATCCAAACCCTTCTGGGGCCGTATGCACCAATCGGTGTTAGGGCCTTAACCGCGGGTAGGCTAGCTCCACCCGGCTAAATGTGAGAAATCGGTATGCACCAATCGGTGCCAGCGCTAACCGCGGACCATAACCTAGGCTAAGCTAAACCACTTTTTGATGTGGGGTAAGGGCCTACCCGGTGCGGTTAGTGTGCTTGTATGGACGTCAATCTATTCAATGCGATCATATTTGACAGAATTAAATACGCAATAAGTGAAATTTTATCAATTTAACCCTAAACCCGAAGCGAAATTCACGCCGCCGCTACTTCTGCGGAGATATTAATATTTTCGAATCGACGAATGTAAAGTAAACAAATCGCTGCCTCCATGTCGACGTCGATATCCATACTGTCAAAAGTCAACTAAAAATGGCCGCCGTCGCCGCCGCCGCATCGGCGGCAATATATTACACCCAAATCTATTCAATGCTGTCATATTTAACAGAATTAAATACGCAATAAGTGAAATTTTATTAAATTAACCCTAAAATCGAAGCGAGATTAACGCTGCCGCCACAATGCCGGCGATGTTAATATTTTCGAATCGACGAATGTAAAGTAAACAAATCGCCGCTGCCGCCGCCGAATCAGCAGCTATATTAGGCAGAAATCTATTCAATGCTGTCATATTTAACAGAATTATGTACACCATAAGTGAAATTTGATCAATTTAACCCTAAATCCGAACCGATATTAACACCGCCGCCGCATTGGCGGCGTTATTCATATTGTCAAATCGAGGGAATTCCCAAATCTATAAATAAACTCACGGTTTGCTATCCGCCCCGGCTAAAACATTGGTGCATACCACTTTACCTTTTTCGCAGAGCCCCCACTACCCTGAGGTAGCTAACCGTGAGTAGTGCCTTAACTCCGGCTAAGCCTAACACCGATTCGTGCATACGGCCCCTGGAAATGGTGATATGTGTGAGATAAGTAAGGGAACCTCTGCCTGAGTGAATGCACTCTAATTTACTTACAAGTTAACAGTGCAGTGTACACTAACTAACCTAGTCACTTAGACCAGATGGGATTGCAAAATTAGTTGAGCGTCCGTCTCCCATTTTGGGAGATAGTGGGATCGAAACCTGGCCGAGTCAAATCAATGACTTAACAATTTATATGTTTTGCTTCCTAGCTGGGCACTCAGCATTATTAGGATGTGGTTGGCTCAGTGTCGGGATAATGTGACTGGATCGGATATCAGGTCATGATGTTGGCGTTCTGGTTTCCCAATGGGCGAGCACTAAAGAGTTGCCATGAGTGCGCACTGGTACAAGTTGGTACTCATCCTGATACGACCTTAAACGTTGTCAGGATGCAAAATGCCAACAACCCACATTTAAACTTAATTCACAACCTCATACCTCACCATATATACGGAATCATATAACACCTCAAATAATGCCTCATATACCACCTCATACATCACCATTTATAACGCCTTATATAGCGGTACATATAAGACTCATACATCACCTTAGACATCGGTATATATAACACTTCATATAGCTTCATAATGCAAGGCCTCATAGAACACATAAGATAACGCCGCATATAGTGCTATACTTACTGGCTAATAACACCTCAGAAAACGCCTCATATATCGCCATGTTGAACCATTCACACTGTGCCACGAATGGCCCATAAATTAGTAAATCGAGCTTATGCAAACCATATACACATTGCTACCTAAGAACAAGAACCCCCCCGTCCTGATATGACCTTAGATGTTGCTAGGACGTAAAACAGCAACAAAACAAACAGAAACTACACTTCGCAAAAAAGAACGATTCATAATCAACATACATTTAAATAATTAAATTAAATTAAAGTTTAAAAAAAAATAATATTAAAAACAAATTAAATTAAAAACAAATTAAAATATCATCTGGGTGAGCCCCACAACTATGACAGGATTAGTGCCCGTATGGGTATATTAATACAGGGTGTTCATACTTTGTTCGTTGGAGAACACACAGAGCCCTCTTGAAAGTTGCAGCGTTTGATATGCTTAAGGAATGCTTACAGAATGCTTTTAGCATCCGAGCTTCCCGAGGCTTACCGGGTGCGCATGCTCAGAGCGGTGCCTTGTGTTTGTTCAGCCACCAACTGGAGGGAGGTGGCGATGGTGTGGATGCTGGAGGGACGGAGGGCATCAAGGGTGGGGGGTATGAAGGCAAGATCGATAGAATTATATCATCCATAAGATAATTCCCCACCAAATCCGCCATTTTAGGCCTAGATACATCCTTATGACCTTCTGATATGACCTTAGATGTTGCCAGGACGTAAAGCTCCAACATCGAACTGACCCTGGATGAGCAATGCAAGGCGCATCAAACCAATCCTATAGGCGGTTCTAGATGTCGACAATCAAATATATAACAACATATCTGTCAACCCCAAATAGACCTTTTATCCGTCGAGTATGCACAGTGAACTGATACTCGCAACATTAGTCCTTACAACTGCAGTGCCTATTTGGTGGTTGAAATCCGCTATAATACCTTTTCCACAGAGCATGCTGCACAGTAATCTGCTACCCTCAGCCCAGACCAGACGGGATCTCCAAATGAATTGAGCGTCCGTCTCCTGTTTTGGGAGATCGACGGATCGGAAGCCATGCTTTCATGGGTTTCAACGCTGGTTGAGTCAAATCAATGACCTAACAATTTATAGTTGTCACTTCCTAGACAGGCACCCATCATTATTAGGGTAAGGCAAGGACTGGTTGGCTCAGTGACAGGATAATGTGACAGAGTGGGATATCAGGTCATGGTGCTGGTGGTCTGGTCTCCCAGTGGGGCAGCACTGTATAGTTGCCATGAGTGTGCATTGGCACAAGGCAGTACCCGCCCTGATATGACCATATATGTAAAACGTAAAACAACAAGAAACAACAACAACTACCTGAAACATGACTTTTTCCACTGCCATCATAGGGTGGACTTTGGGCGGGAAATACCTGAGAGGGGTGGGAGTTTTATTGAACAATTCTGGGTGAGGTTTCTCCCCCCGACCAGGAACCAGCGGCGAAATCAGCCATCTGTGGTATTGTTGGTTCGCCGGGCTGGGGAAGCTGGTTGCCGGCGAGGGACTGCCCGCCTGGTATACCCCATCGATAATTGTATTGCAGTTATCGATTCACCACTGATCAAACGCATGTTCCCTACTCTCTCACAAGTGTAGTTCGCAACTTGTTTAGTATCACATACAAAGACCAACACGCACGCCTTATTATAAGGCATCAATAATGAATTATGGATCACGGATATAGTCACAATGATAATACAATATACATCAGTTCTGACTATAAAATAAAATCTCTCTAAATCAACCAACCTTGGGACCGACTTCAGGTGGTCCATTTAGGGAGGTGGTCGGTTTAGGGAGTTAGAATATGGTTACAATGGTATTGTTGGGACCCAGATAAAACGATCGTTATAGGGGAGTGGTCGATCTTTGGAGGTGGTCGGCTAGAGAGGTTTTACTGTAGATGAGTGCATGGATACACATACCTATATCCATGTATGCATATCCATGTACAAAATTGACCGTCCGAGTGGGTTTGAAGGCGATACCGACCAGACCCAGGTTATGGTGCCGACGGCCTGGTTACCCAGTGGGACAACACTATAAATTCACCATGAGTGCGCACTGTCACAAGTCGGTACCCGTCCTGATATGACCTTAGATGTTGCTAGGACGTAAAACAACAACAAACGAACAAATCATATACAGAGTCCCTGTTTATGTTCCCATATTAGATCATAGGGCACATATATATCCCATATATACATGCATAGAGTTATATGGGCATGTATATTTAGCAGTGTAGATGCATCCAAACATGTATATATATATTCCTAGAGATCTATCAATGCATATACACAAACCATATATATATATATTGTGAATGCAAGTCTGTATGAATCTAGCTGGCTTCTCCATATAGCTACATCGAATGTGTTGTATGCAATGCATATAAAATGGCGCTCGACTTGCATAACTTTGTAATCCACTGCACTTAATGATCCCAATTTTCTCAGAACATGCTAAACACAGGTTCGGACAGGCAACTGGAACCTTACATAGATGGTCTCCTTCTGATTTGCATCAAGCGTGTTCTGACTTTTTATCCCAACAAAAACAGGAAGGAAATTCATCAACCATATTTGTTTACTGGTATAGCCAATCAAGCTGTACAGTTTTCATGACAGTAGGGATGCCTGTGTGGCATATAGGCAGGCATAGTCGACTAGACAGGATGGTCCAATGAGTTGAGCGTCCATCTCCTTTTTTGGGAGATCGGGGGATCCAGACACATGAGTTTCTGAGTTCAAACCGTGGTCGAGTCAAACTGATAACTTACAAATTGATACTTATCGCTTTCTACTCAGGCGCTCGTCAATATTAGGATAAGGAATGGGTTGGTTGGCCCAGGGGCAGGATAATGGGACTGAGTGGGATATCATGGCATGGTGCTGGTGGCCAAATATCCCAGTGGGGCAGCTCTATAAAGTCGCCATGAGTGTGTACTGTCACAAGTCGGGACCCGCCCTCATATGACTTTAGATGTTGCTAGGACCTAAAACAACAACAAACAAAAAGCATGTATACTCGGGGGCCATGAACAGTTTTTGAAGTTTCAGTCTTAATCTTCATAATATTATGCCCCTCCCTGAGTATTCTATTCCCATAGTCATCTGCTCGCTCCAGGGTGGTAGATTGAGGGGCGACAGGTGGCGAAGGAGATGATGCTGCGAGGCGCCGGTAGATGGCGTGAGGGAAACTGTATGGGAAGACCAGTTGTGAACCCTGGCGCCCCCTAGGGCAAAGGTCAATGCTAAGTTACCGAAGCGTGGTAAGTCAATTACATATATATAGCTGTACATGTGTATTAAAGGTTCTTGCAATTGCGCAAAAGAAATAGCTCGCGTGATTTCTGTGGACTTGTTTGATCTCTGCCCTGGAGAGGAAATATTACGTAAGTTCCACACCACATTCCTTCCATGAATATCGCATTAAAGTTGAATACCATGATGTTTCTTCAGATTCGGCCATTTTTGTTAATAATAATATTAGATTGATTATGCCATGGGATGGCACCCCTGCATGATTATTTCAGGAATTCCTATAAGAAAACGCTGATTGGCGCGTCTTATTGTGCATCGTCTTTGATATAGGTCAAGAACTGGTTCATCAAAGGCTGTTGTATGTGTTGTCCTGTCTGTTGGAAAGTGCATATAAAAGACCCCTTATTGCTTATCGGAAAGAGTAGCCTATGTGGCGGCATTGGGTTACCTCTAATGAAATGTCAGAATGACCATATGTTTGACATTCAATAGCCAATGATACTGTTCAATGTGCTCTAGAGGCGTCGTTAAATAAACAAACTTTCCTTGTTGTCTTTAATATTGGTTAACTGCACTGATTTGCAAAAGTTGATTCTTTACATGGGCTATATCACTTTTTATTAAAGCCCTGGTCACACACCGTTAGTGGACGTAGGTGAATAGAGTGGAGGCTAACATGGGCCAAACATTCTGTAAGGTTGCTAGCCTATGTTGAAATACGTTAAGATACGGCAGATTTTGGTTGATGACCCACCGAATGATACAGAGAAATGTATTATGGTATGGATGCAGGTATGTTCAACTACATTCAACTAAGTTCAACTACTTTTAACTACATTAGCTTCCACTACTTTCAACTACGTTCAACTACATCCAGTAATGGGTATGTGACCATGGCATGCACGGTGTGGAACAGCCATGGTTTTGTATGGCTCAAAGTATGCTAGAGTATGCTAGAGTATGCTAGAGTATGCTAGCACAGAATAAGCGGTACGTTCTACTACGTTCAACTTCACCACAGTATGTGAGCATCATGGATGCCAATTCAGCCTCTAACATACCGTCTTTGAACATGTCCAAAAATTAAATCGGAGATCATGGTTCACCGACATTATTACAAAGTTAACATCAAGGACAAGTAGGGATGGTGGTATGTTCAAGTACGTTCAAGTACGTTCGAGTACGTTCAAGTACGTTCAAGTACGTTCAACTACGTTAGCTTCCAGTATATTCACCTCGGTCCACTAACGGCTATGTGAGCAGGGCTTAAGACTAGTCTTAATGAAGCTTATCCCAACTGGTCCCTCGAGAATAATCATCATCATCATCATCATCATCATGCTGTCGGTCGCGATGCGACAAAGACTGCTTTCATTACTTGACTGCCGCTCTCCTACATTTCAAGAAAGCTGCCTGCAAAAGTGGTGAAGTGCTGCTGGCTTTTGCAAGTTACCGGCGGCACTCTCTCGGGGAGCAAAGAGAGGTTTCACACCGGCAAGAACATGTCCAGACAGGCGCAAAACTAGTTGTCCCTTCAGTGGCTGGTCGGGAGATGTTGGGAGTTCCATACATCAACCACCCTTAATGCTGCCACAGTGACATGGTTTTCTGTTTAGGGTTTCCTCCCTTAGCCTTCGGTTCTGTCAAGAACCTGTACCACAAGGCAGTGGTTTACAACTCTGCAAGGCAGGGGCGTCAAACTCCCTGAGGTATTGCTATACCTGCAATACCTGCATACCATAGAGAATAATAGGGTCGGGTAAGTGCTAATTACATCTCACTTATTTGAGGATTGTACGTGATGCTGCACACAAAGGACAATAGGAATGTACAGGCAGAGTCAATATTGCATAGGAAGAGTGTCAATGTCTGTGGATGTTCAGTGAGGGGGTGCCGAGGAGCCCTCCACCGCTGAAAAGAAAGGGTTTAAGAGGAAAGAAGATGGGTGGGTGGGTGGAGGAAAATGGAAGAGAGCTGGAAGGCGGCAGGATGGCGAATGCCTGAGGGAGGCCGGCGGGCGGCCTTATAAGGGAAGGGAGGGCGGGCGACAGCAGGTGAGGTGTGAATGCTGCCGGCCCGGGGGAGGGTGAGTGGCGGTGAGCAGCGGGCGTCGGGTGAGGCGCGAATGCTGCGCGACACGGGGGCGGGGGAGGGAGCTGCGGCGTCGGGTGAGGTGAGAAGCAGCGCGACAGCCCGGGGCGGGGGGAGGGTCTCTTCCTCTCCTCGCATCAAACGTAATGCTTCGCATTACGACCGATGCGCGAAAAGGAAGAGAGGAAGGCGGGGGTGGAAAGAAAGGCGTTTATTGACGCCTCAACATGCAGAATATACAGAGGAAGATAATAACAGGCTCGGGAGGAGCAAAGCAAAGATAAGAGCTCATGAGGAGCCAAGGGGAATGTAGGACAATAGGAATGTACAGGCAGAGTCAATATTGCATAGGAAGAGTGTCAATGTCTGTGGATGTTCAGTGAGGGGGTGCCGAGGAGCCCTCCACCAAAGAGTAGGAGAGGGCTCGAGGCGCGCCCGAGGGGGCGAGGCGGGGCACGTAAGGGTGGACCGCCTCGGAGGTCCAGGTGCCCTGAAGTTCCCTGTGTGGGCGGGAGTGTCCGGGGCCTACGTCGACAAGGGGCGGGCGGCCAAAGATAGAGGAGGCCCGCTCCTTGGAGGAAGGCAGGCAGGCAGACCTAGGTGATGGCAGGCAGGCAGACCTAGGTGATGGCAGGCAGGCAGGCAGACCTAGGTGATGGCAGGCAGGCAGGCAGACCTAGGTGATGGCAGGCAGGCAGACCTAGGTGATGGCAGGCAGGCAGGCAGGCAGACCTAGGTGATGGCAGGCAGGCAGACCTAGGTGATGGCAGGCAGGCAGGCAGGCAGACCTAGGTGATGGCAGGCA
The DNA here is from genome assembly GCA_030323885.1 of Branchipolynoe longqiensis. NCBI lineage: Eukaryota > Metazoa > Annelida > Polychaeta > Phyllodocida > Polynoidae > Branchipolynoe > Branchipolynoe longqiensis. The sequence continues at coordinate 277,962 of JASIRB010001522.1, forward strand.
GGCAGACCTAGGTGATGGCAGGCAGGCAGGCAGACCTAGGTGATGGCAGGCAGGCAGGCAGGCAGACCTAGGTGATGGCAGGCAGGCAGACCTAGGTGATGGCAGGCAGGCAGACCTAGGTGATGGCAGGCAGGTAGACCTAGGTGATGGCAGGCAGGTAGACCTAGGTGATGGCAGGCAGGCAGGCAGACCTAGGGTGCCATGGCTGGGTGACGTGGGTGACGTGGGTGACCAGCAATCCGATGGTGACTGCGGTGAGGCAGGCATGCAGGCAGGCAGGCAGGCAGGCAGGCAGACCTAGGTGATGGCAGGCAGACCTAGGTGATGGCAGGCAGACCTAGGTGATGGCAGGCAGGCAGGCAGACCTAGGTGATGGCAGGCAGGCAGGCAGACCTAGGTGATGGCAGGCAGGCAGGCAAACCTAGGTGATGGCAGGCAGGCAGGCAGACCTAGGTGATGGCAGGCAGGCAGGCAGACCTAGGTGATGGCAGGCAGGCAGGCAGACCTAGGTGATGGCAGGCAGGCAGGCAGACCTAGGTGATGGCAGGCAGGCAGGCCGACCTAGGTGATGGCAGGCAGGCAGACCTAGGTGATGGCAGGCAGGCAGGCAGACCTAGGTGATGGCAGGCAGGCAGGCAGACCTAGGTGATGGCAGGCAGGCAGGCAGGCAGACCTAGGTGATGGCAGGCAGGCAGGCAGACCTAGGTGATGGCAGGCAGGCAGACCTAGGTGATGGCAGGCAGGCAGGCAGACCTAGGTGATGGCAGGCAGGCAGGCCTAGGTGATGGCAGGCAGGCAGGCATACCTAGGTGATGGCAGGCAGGCAGGCAGACCTAGGTGATGGCAGGCAGGCAGACCTGGTTCCTGACGAGCACGGGCGGGGGAGGTAGGGGTGGAGCGGCAGATGAGGCGCACCGAGCCTCCCCGGAGACCCCCCCCCCCACCCGCACCAAGGCGTGGGCGGGGAGTGTCGGGGGCCTGCGTCCGCGCAGGAGGGCCCCGGCGTGGCCAGGGCGGTCGTCCGGGAGCCCTTGCCTTGTCCTGGCATGCTTGGGGCGGCCTGAGGAGTTGCAGCGGTCCGAGGTGGAGTCCGGCGAGGTGAGGTCCAAAGCAGGAAAATGGAAGAGAGCTGGAAGGCGGCAGGATGGCGAATGCCTGAGGGAGGCCGGCGGGCGGCCTTATAAGGGAAGGGAGGGCAGGCGACAGCAGGTGAGGTGTGAATGCTGCCGGCCCGGGGAGGGTGAGTGGCAGTGAGCAGCGGGCGTCGGGTGAGGCGCGAATGCTGCGCGACACGGGGGCGGGGGAGGGAGCTGCGGCGTCGGGTGAGGTGAGAAGCAGCGCGACAGCCCGGGGCGGGGGAGGGTCTCTTCCTCTCCTCGCATCAAACGTAATGCTTCGCATTATGACCAATTACATCTCACTTATTTGAGGATTGTACGTGATGCTGCACACAAACCAGATTCAACACATACTTGGACAGTTACAGTGGCTTTAAAGCGGTGCACTTTATTCTGGTGGCCTGACCTACACTAGATCGCTCATGGATGGTGCACCATAAATTGCAGTTGATTTTGTGTAAAGAGCGTCGTCGATGTCACACCTTCGCTGGCAGTATTTAATAGATTCGGTGGAAATTGTCTCTTTGGGTTGGCGAGGTATGAACGGGAGTTAGTCATGTGGCGTGATTGTATATTCTGCTTCGTTGAAAGGTACCTCTACATTCAGGAGAATATGCATATATATACATATATATATATATATAAATATATATATATATAAGGAGTATAATATATTATGTGTTTATAAATTCCGGAGTTAAATGGTTTTATTATTAATATTATCAATCGATTAATAATTAATTATCCTGCATTCGGCTCATTAAATATTGTCCAATCAATTGCCGTTCCCCTCGAGCCCGGGACTCCCCTACTTCGCGCCAAAACGGCGGGGTCCGCAGCCGGGCCGCCATATTTGTTCATTCGGCGCTTAGATTTCAAACTATTGTAGGCAATTTATATATATATATATATATATATCTGTCCATATATGTATATATGAAGAGTTCAGGCGCAAAACCCTGTAAAGGCCAATTTAAAAAAAGATATAAAACATTGGAAATAAACCATCAATTAATTAGTGTACATTCCTATTTTTGGGTCGATTGCTGCATAATCATTTCATCATAAGAAAAGTGAAATTAGTGATGATAAAATTACCTTGAGGAAAAGATCTTTTATTTTAATGACATTTGTGGATTGGCGTTTAAGTGGTTTTGCGCATGAACTCTTCATATATACATGAAGACTTAAGGCGCAAAACCCCGTAAACGCCAATCCAAAAATGGTGATACAATTTGAAATCAAACCTTCAAACATTCATTTTTTCAGGTTCCTATTTTGCTTTGTTTATTGCTGCATAATCATTGAATCACACGAAAAGTGGAATTAATGAGATTTAAAATGACTTTCTTGTAAACATCGGTTATTTTAATTAAAATTATTGGTTTTATCTTTCCGGGATTTTTGCGACTGAACTCTTCATATATACATACATATATTTCCAGCTAAATATAACATATTTCATCGGATCCCTAAAGAGCTTATGTCATTAAGGTCATTTCTCTGAATGCTGAATTGCCATTTCTGTAGACTTTAACTGGAAAGATCAATGATTATTTTTATTTTACAGAAACAAATTCAAATGGATTTGTCAGTTGTTGATACCTTAACACTTCCTATATTAATATTTGTTTGGGTTTTGACAAAACCAAAATAGGTATGACATCCCTTGGGGGGCAATCTTCATCCAGGACCAATCAAAACCGCAAAAGGGTGAGGTGTGAGGGAAGAATGGGAGGCAGGATAAATGGGAGTTACCCTTACCTTAGATAACAACGAGCATGTTGGCGGAGGCTAACATGTCCAATTTGCTGAACGAGGCAAGAATGCCCTCTGCTTTCCTCGCTCTCTACTTCTGCCTCTGACTGTCACTTGGTCCTTTGACCTCGCTCTGCTCACTTCGCTTCCCTACCCTCCCACCCTCTATCTCTGGGGGTGAGCGCTGACGTCTCCTGCCTGTCTTCGATACTGCTTGCTGAATGACTCCACCAGAATGATGAAGCGATCATCGATAACGATATGTAGGGTCTGTGTCACCCGCTGATAGCCTGATATGTTCTCCATTATTAAACTCTACAAAGGTTCACTGTCTCTTTTCCTCATTTCTTACTGTTTCCTGACTACTGTTTCTGTTCCGAACCGAGTGAAGCAAATTAGGATCGCGTGTACCCCCCACCCTGTAAAGTTGTTATCAAGAACCGACTATAGTCTAACCTAATACAAGTATTTGCAAGAACAACTTTAAAGTCTCAATGTATATTTATATGTGGTATAACAATATGGAATTCACTTGGCGATAATATCAAATGTGCAAAAAACATCTATATGTTTCAATGAATGTGTGGTGGTCTGCACTGACCTCTCAGGCAAGTAACCACATAGACAGGTAGGCGTGGGGAGTGTGTTGATATCAGGGAACCTAGGTGGTGTAATGGTTAGCACACTGGCCCGGAATGCAAAGAGATGTGGGTTCGAGTCCCGCTCTAGGCGCAATATTTCCAATTGTCATCACCCCCATGACAAATGTATAAAAAGAAAATATTTAAGCTTTATCAGAGGGAAAACACATAGTAGTCTAGTACATAAATATTGCGATGTAATTTACAGTATTGATATGCTTTTAACTTTTCTTTTTCTTATTTCTATGGTATAAACAATGTATCCTCGTTATTTTTAAATGGGGAAAGGACCTCATAAGCATTGTACTTCTGCTTTCTCCTTTTTCATGTGAAAAAATTACTGATATAAATATCAACTTCTGTGTACATTGATCATGTGGAAATAAATATTGTATTATTATTATTATTATTATTTATGCTACACGCGTTGACGTCCAGTTGCATAATGACTTTATTATGGTGCCATCCAGTCTGCGCTGGTTGCCCGTTCGCTGGTCCCAGCCCGCTGGCTCCCGGCGTGTCATGACTTAGTACATAAATAACATGTTCCCTTCAAACAATATACAATAAAGAAAGCAATGAACTAATACAGTGCTAAAGAATATACATAAGTTGAAGTTCTGTTAATGTCGGGTTTCAGTTTGCTGTAAGTCTCTGGCTTTCATGGCACACAGGCCTAGCCTTATCTCCGTTTCAATAAAAGTGTCCAATATCAACATAATGGATAACTTGATACATTCAAATTGGTTATATTTTGACATCGTATATGTGATCAAGCAAATGCCTCAGATAAGTTCCCCTCCGTTCAACTCATACAAGCATTCTGATTGTGCCAATAAACCAGTTACCCCACATCTGACACTATGTAAAGGCCATGTCACACTATGACGTAACGATGTCAGCGTAGGGAGAATGTGAAAAACGTCAAACTTCTCGGCGTAGTATGCAAATTTGGGGACAAGTTGAACGTGGATGCAGCGTAGTTGACGAGAGCGTAACGTCGGTAAAGCGTAGTTATAGTGTCATTCCACGAGAGAGGACAACGTCATTACGCTCACGGAACGTTATGAATGTTATTCCATCGCCAGAACTACATTGCTTTACATTACGTTACATTACTTACATCATTAAACGTTGGCGAAATGCTGAACATATGTTGGACGTACGTTCGGCGTACGTTCTCCTGACGTTCTCCTGATGTTCGCATTAGGCCGCGTGGACGTTTCCACCAGCATTAATGTGGGTCGCCGTAGTGGAACATAGTGGAATGTAGTGGAACATAGTGGAACATACTGGAATGTAGTGGAACATAGTGGAACATAGTGAACAGCGTTTGACTAATGTTCCGTTTAACGTCATTGACATTCGCCAAACATGTACAGAACATACGGCGAATGTAAACCATTACGTTTGAGTCACGTAAACAGTTTTGAACAGGTTCAAAACCTTGACACGCGCCGACGTAACACAACGTAATGTGACGTTGCTCAACATCAGTCCAACATCATTCTGATGTCATCATAACATAAGACAACGTACATCAACGTAATGACAACAAGTGACCACGTCAGGCTTACGTTGGCTCATTACGTCATAGTGTGACAGGGGTATAAGAACTGACTACATGCGTTGACGTCCAGTTGCGTAATGACTTTATTACGGTGCCTCCCAGTCTGCGCTGGTTGCCCGCTGGTCCCGGCCCACACTCTTCTGGCGTGTCATGACTTAGTACATAGCGGGCGTACTGGATTAATCAACTCGGGTCACCTGAGCCACTTTTTAGCGCATGCGCACATCCTACAGACTTTGGTCCAATAATCGAATACGCTTCGCCACACTCCGGTGGAAAAAATGATTTTTTTTGTAATAACTGATAGGACTACAGCAAAATAGGATTTAAAGTATTTTATGATGGCCTAGTTTAGCTATATTTCATTAATCTAAGTTATTCTTGGAAAAAAACATGTATGACTGGTACTGGTAGCTGTTATGCTGCAGGTCGGTACCAGCGCAAATCTGACATCATCGCTCGTAGCCAACCCCAGCTATGAGGTGGGTTACTTGGGTCGGATCATTTCGTTGACTCTACTCGCAGTGTTCGATTTGAAATTCTGACGACTTGGGTGACCCGAGTCGCCCGGGTCGTGTTAATCCATTATGGCCACAGAGCACACACACACACATCGGACACCCCAGGGTAGACGCCTAATCCCTGGGATCTGTGATGAGAGCCTGCCTCGTTCCACGCACGCGATTGGGCAACACAAACCGTCTCTTTATAGCTCAGGGCCAGCCACACCGGACTGAATCCGGCTAATTTCTAGCCGCTTCGCTGAAGGACAATTTGGGAAACATCAATAACATCGTTCGCATGTACGGAACTGCGGGGTATGGGGATGGGATGGGATGTGAGTGAAGCCGGGGGGTGGGGAGGCCGGGGGGGGGGGGGGGTCCGATGGGGTTGAGTGCCTGACGTGAGGGATGGGGGGTGGGGGTTGGAGCCACGAGCTATATTGCTGACTCCATGGGAACTCAGTTAAACACATACTCTGACGTAGCACCACCTCCAGCCAATCACTGACTGAACACAGCAGAGTGGGTCGTTATTCTGACTGCAGGTTGATGCCATCTATGGTGCTTTTAATGACTTAACATGAAAATCGACACTTCGCATATCTGACTCACTGAATGCACATACTAATATCTTGTCCTACCCAAGTTACTGTATATATGCGAATATCAGACAACTTTTAATATAGGTCGAGGGGTATTTTTGACGTAAGTGAGAATGTCTCAAAAGGTGCTAAGCAACATGGGACAAAACTTTGTGACACAAAACAACACAGAAACGGTTACACTGAAAACACAAGGACATTTGCTTCAAACCAATATGTATTCTATTGGGATTATGAAACACCATGTAAGAACCAAATCAGTTTATCCTGAGCAAATGCATATGCAGATAGTATGTTGATCATTACAATGGACAAAGTGTTGTCCCATATTGCTTAGCACCTTTTGAGACAGTGTCATATATAAAGCAGAGACTGGGCAATGTCAGGATACAGTTTAAGTGCAAAACCACGTACACAGCAATCCACAAATGGAGATAAACATCAGAATCAAACCTTCAACTAGTTTTTTATTTTTTTAATTCCTACTATTTAGTTCATTGCTTCATAACCATCTGATTATATGAAAAGTGGAATTAGTATGCTGTGAAATTATTCTCATGTACAAATCTTCTATTTAAGCTATATTTTTCGATTGCCATTCATGGGGTTTTGCGCCTAAGCACTTCATTGTGATTAAATGGGATAAGTAGTCATGGTGCTGTCAGCCCCGGTATCCAAGGGGAGCAGCACTGTACATTTGTGCCATGAGTGTACACTGTTGCAAGTCGGTATATATCCTGATATGGCCTTACATGCTGGTATGATCCGAAACCTCAAACAAATTGCTGAAGCACTGAATGACCCCGATGGATTGCTCTCTCCAACAAACTGAACCCGGGCTACATTTATTTGACAAGCAACACTAGATAAAAATCACGTCACTTTTATTGTTATTAAAAGTAGAGAGTTAAAAAAAGTACCATAATCAACCATGGAAGAGAGGGCAGTCGCTTGATATGCGATTACTTGAGATGCAAATATGGAAACACATAAAATCACAATAAGGTGTCCGAGTGGTGTCAGTTTTAAGATTATGGGGGTAATGGGTGGTGGCCTTGACGCGTTACCAAATTCAGTAGGTGACGTCACGACTGAGTTAATAATGGATAACCAAAATAAGGCAGGCATAACTAAAATAAGAGCGAATACATATGATGTGTTCAGGTGCAAACCACGCAAACGCCAATCCAAAAATGTACTTTAAATAAAGGATTTGTCCATGAAAATAATTGTTATTCTCACTAATTCCATTTTTCATATGATCACATAGTTATGGAGGAATGAACCAAAAAGCAGGAATATAAAAAGAAAACCGTTCTGGATGGATGATTCGAATGTTGATCTCCATTTTTAGATCGGGGTTTAGGTGGTGTTGCACCTGAACTCTTCATGTTTACTGATTCATTACCGATATCACCCGATTGGCAGAGTAGCATATCCAATTCGGAGTGTGAAGGTAATGGACTTATTGCATAGCGTGTGTAGCCAAGTTATTGATTAAACAGTATCTAGTACTGGTACAAGGACCATGTCGACTGATTGTACACCAGACTATTGGCACCAACATCAGAGACTGAAACCCAGTTGTCCAACATTCTGGCTACAAAGAGGGAGTGACACATTCGTGGCTAAAACTTGTTGTGGAAGTAAGTGTTCACTTTCTGAATAGTTGAATAATTGTCCATGTTATGTGTAACATGGGTAATTCGCTGCAGATGTGCGGCGGCTTGGCCCCCAACGGTCGGGGGCCACTGGGTGGTGCCACCTGCCAGACAAAATTCCCATAAGAAACCATTGCTGTCTGCGATTCCCGTGCTGCAGTGCCGCCACCTTATGGTTCCTTTCTAAACTAGCCACCCCCAAATCCCCGCCCCCCCCCCCCCCCACAGGATCAGTCTGCCCACCCAACGCACCACCTATAATTAAACATCTGAACCACTGTCCCATACCTACAGCACTGCGCGAGCGGTCGCCACACTACAGTGGCACCATCTTCCAAATACGCCCAGCCCTAAATGAGCAGTTTGATGACAGAATGGCTCGCGCCTGCCAAAACCCACCACATGACCCCATCACGCGTCTTGCTAACAACGGACTCACCAGCCAACCGGACAACGCGCTCCAAAAATTCACCCACCCACCCACACCTAGGAGAGGGGGAGGGGGCCCAAGGGTTGAGGGTTTCAATCGGGCCCCCTGGAAGTGGTCTCGAGGGATGGCGGGGGGTGTGGCACCTGGAGGTGGGGGTGGAGCCATGATTCATCAAACAGAACTGACCACTACCTGTCCTAGATCTGAACTGACCCGTAAGCATGTAAGCAGGCATGGCAGATATCAAATGTAACCAAAAGCTGAACTGATGGGATGAACTGATGGGATGTCACTATTATCCTCTGATCCCACCTACTACCAACTCAACCCACATAGCACCCTTTTGCCTGATTTGCTGTCAACAAAATCACTCTTGTGATAATATGTACTATACCAATGTTTCTTAACAATGTCTCTCTGCCTGAAACTTACTGTTCTCATCCTCAAAGGGACAATTACGCTACATTATACCAGTTGCACCTCCGCCTTAGTGAATAGGCCATATAACATCAGGCGCAAAACCCTGTAAGTGCCAATCCAAAATGGAATTAAAATAAAAGGTCTTACCTGAGGGTAATTTTTATTTTCACTAATTCCACCTTTCTTGTGTTGAAATAATAATGGACCAATGATCAACATAAGAGAAATATTACAAATATGAACTTTTTGTCGGTTTCATTCTAATACTTATCTCAATTTTTGGATTGGTATTTACGGGGATTTGCAACTGAACTCTTCACTATCCATTTGCCAAATGTGATGGGCGAATTGCTTTTGTTAAGTCTAGTCTTCGAAAGTTTCTTCAATATGCAGAATTTAAACAGATAATATTTTAAAACTGAATGTTAGATGGATTGTCTTCGTTCGGATGTTTTATTGAATTACGCAGTTGGGGGCCGAGTTGTTAGTTTTAGATGTCTTGAAGATTTATAATGCCTGTTATGGATAAGTACTGCCTGTTATGGATAAGTCCGAATAGATTTGTTTTCACCATTAGACAATTTTACGATAGAAAGCCCGACCCTACACCTTTACCGACACAAGGGATTTTTGATGACACTGTAAGTTATACACAGCGGTGGAAATCCAAATTTGCAGAGGTGGGCGCATGTGGAATTGAACCACCAACCTTCAGATTAGGAGTCCAACCTAGAAAAAAGTCAGACAATCTAACAACTCCGCCACAGAGAACACCATGTAGGAAAAACTAGACGTGTTAGCAGTATCAGATAACACACTAGTACCTGTCTTCCGCAATTCTCAACATGTACAACCTTGTGTCATTTTTAGGAACTATTTCCCCCTCGGCTAGCTAATAGGACGCCAATGTTATCACAATAATGATTTGGTTCCTCATTTTCCCCTGAATGCAAATTCTACTGCATGTGCATTGTGAGTAAAATATTCCTTATATTCATACATTTTACCAGTTATTATTTTGGTGGATTTTAATGGTTTTTTTTAGATCGTGCCCTGGCAATGGCTTTCACTGGAAAGTAAAACAATATTGACGTGGGACAGTATTCTGACATGCACTGCATCAGGTGTGGGCAGCCTGACACGCTTTCGGTGTTATAGGTATGTTTACTGTACACACAGTGCTACAGGCTTGCTTCCAGACATCACATAGATACACACTAGCTCTCGTGTATAGAGCATAGGAAGCGAAATTATGGATTTTTCACTTTTGGTTGGCAAGGAACACAATTAGCTGAATATTGATTATCTCTGGAAATAAAAGTGGCACCGAAAGGCCTTAATGCACTTAGTATAACATGGCTCTAAGCAATGGCTGATTCGATCTATTATTTCTGGTACCTTTGGTTCGATTTTGAATAACAAATTTAATATTATGCATATCCCTATGGTATTATGCCATTTCAGAAGGGAAAAGATCCACATTAATATAATCCAGAGAAAAATAAAATATATATATAGGAGCTTAAATAAGTATACCATTATATATGTGTGGCATTATAACCGCTGTGATAGCACTTCTATTTTCTTAGGCAGCAAAACCCCGACAAATATCAATATCATCTATGCCTATATACGTATAACTAAGTTTCCTAATTCTGAGTGCGTATGTATACCATATGTCACCCACTTGTTCCGATTGTGACATGTATTTGTGGCACGATTCATATAATATCCATATCATTGCTAGCGCAAATATACTATTTAATTTGGATTGATTTTACCTGACCAAAAATCCCTGCAATTCTGACACCATATAAGAAGAGATCATTTGGCGCCCCAGCTTAATTAAAGCCTATTGTTTTAAGCGGAACACTGCAATCTGCTCCACTAGTATGTATAATGGATCCACATCTAGTTACCACAGAGTCAGTGAGAGAGGTTTTCGTAGGGCTTTTCCATCCAACCACAATCTGAAGTCACAACGAGGCACTGAAGCACCGGTCACATACACGTTAGTGGACGTGGTTGAACGTAGTCGAGGCTAACATAGTTGAACGTAGTTGAACATAGTTGAACATACCAGCATCCATACTTATCCATGATGTTATCTTGGTCATAACGTCAGTGAGCCCTGATGTCTGATTAAATTTGTGGACATGTTCAAAAGAGTGCTATGTTAGAGGCTGAATTTGCATCCATGATGCTAGCATACTCTAGCGTACTCTAGTGTACTTGGTTGAAACCCTGGTCACATAGCCAGTAGTGGATGTTGGTGAACGTAGTGGAGGGTAATGTAGTTAAACATATTTGAACGTAGTTGAATGTACCAGCATCCATACCATTACGTATGTATGCGTACCATAACATATTTATCTGTACTGTAATATATTTATCCATACCAAAACCTGCATGATCTTAACATATTTCAACGTAGTTTAACATACTTACACCACATTTGACCCATGTTAGCCTCCACTACGTTGATCTATGTTCAATTACGTACACCAATGTGTATTAGTAATGTGCAATCGTTTCCATCTGTGGTGGCTAATCATTGCTTGAAATGCAGTGCTTCTGAAATCATATCATATCCCACTCACCCGGGTAATCTTTGCTGACAATGAGATAACTAACCATTGGCCTATCTTAGTAATTCCAGCAGTAGATAGATAATAGAGCCGGATTGGTATTTTGCGGATGCACAGAAATTGGATATATTGCACCAAAAGCAGGATTCGAACCCCAAGTTTGTTGTCCTCCTAACCATTAGCCAATATAGGCTGCCTGATGCAATCGACCTCTCCTTGCTTATCAAAATATGTTACTTATTACTGTCTAGGTCAGTTGAATCCTAACGTGTTCATATGGTTAATGACCATAAGTTGCTTATGGCCCTGTCACCCGATGTAGAATTGCATCAGCACATGCCCAATGTATGAAATAAATGTCAAATTGTTGCCGCCTTGGCATGCGACGCCATATGACAACATTTACCAGCATGCTTTTAATGAACACTACTTATGCCAAGCGTGCGCCATAACGTATCTCAGCATACACCAATGTGTTGGGCCAAAAATATGTACGTTGGCATATGCTGAGGCTGTACAGTGTAGTGTGCCTGCCCTTTAATGCTTAGAAGTACACATTTCCAGGCAACAAACTTACACAGAATGGACTGTTCCCCCAACTTTTAAAGTTCAGAATGGTGTGGACTGCACACATTGCAGCACATTCCACTTCCAGGTTGCCATGTGCAAACACAGGCAATTGTAAATCATAACTCATCACTTTTCCTAGATAAAAGATTCACCCCATACTTCTAGTACAGGGGTGAAGACCAACCCATTAGAAAAGCTGGCGAATAATTTTAACATGCTGGGTTAATTAACTGAGCTGGTAAATTCTTAATTTAAGAAGCACAATATATTCTTGATGTACGTCTTCATATTTCCTGGTACCTTTGAGTTGGAAAATATAATAAAACATATTCTTTAATGCAATTTAAAAGTGAAATCGACAGCGTTCTCTGGCTGCCATCTTGTCTTTTCCATTCTCTCCCATTTCACCAACTCTGTGTTGATATAAGTAACCATTTGAGATTGGTGCCAGGCATTCCACTTCCTGTTCCATACTAAAGCTATTTTCGCCTGTATTTCGGTAACGTTGTCATTCACCCTTGTACTGTAAGTATGGGGTGAATCTTTTATGTAGACTTGTCCATGCTTGTTCACCTACCCAAACCTGGTTCAGTCCATCAGTTGGCCTGGTTTAATTTATTATATTCAAAACTATGCATCCTATTCCCTCATATTCATTACAGTCCACGATATTCATAATATTCCGAATCTGTCGCACATTCTCTAATATTCCTGCATGACCTTAAATTGGAATATTCAACACCCAGATCAGACAGGTGAGTATCTCAAGTAATGGCGTGTACACCTTTGCTCACCATTTGAAGCACAACTTCCGTATCCAGAGAATCTGCTATTGGTGTCTGGTAAACCCTTGTAAGCTTCCCATGAAAGTACATCTTAATTGAAGACACTATGACCCCCTACTTTGTAAACATAATAATTACAAAAATAAAATAAGAAAGACCCAATGAAAACAAACATGAGAGAATATAATTCCAGTTGCGTAATCATTACAGAAGGGACCATACATCCGGTTATGAAACTGCGCCATTGGTTAAGCGCCTGTCACACCTTACCGGATTGAGTACCGGACACAACCCAACAAAGAATGTTCTAGTCCGGTGCTGTTTGGTATCAAAATGTACCGAAATGTGTCAAAATGTTGCGCTATCGGGTCAAAGGCTGCCGAACGAAATGAATGCTAAATGGACAAGGAACGTACATTACCCAATAGCCACCGAACAATAATTGGATGATAACTGGATGACACCGGATAACAACGGACAAGCAACGATCAACCAACGGGTGAAAACCGAACATGAACTGGACACATACCGGACTGATCAGAGATGCGCCGAAAACACATAAAAAACCGACAGACCAAATTCCCGCAACACCATCAGTGGACCCTTCAGGAAACCAACCGGAGCCTTAATGTATGGGTACCGGACATGAACCAGACAAAATGGACTAAATGGACTTAAAATGGACTTACAACGTACACCAACTGTACAGGTCAGTCTGGCGGTTTCCATTACAAGTTGTGTGCATGTTCAAATCTTGCCACCATACACACGGGACACCAACAAACAGAGAATGGAAATGCCGGATGCCAACCATATATTAAGCGGACGTTGACGTATTTCACCGGACAGTGTCCGGTTTCTATCCATTTACCCAATCCGGTACGGTGTGACTGAGCCTTAACATTCAATGCCTGGTACTATGACTTATCTAGTCAAGGGCCAACTATAGGGATTGGTCACTAAGCAACTTACTCTAATCTACACAGAGTATTGAATCTGCAGTCACCAGTTACTACCAACTCATTGACTATTAGACGGTTCATACTCTTAGTCCAACCAATATGAAGCCGTTATGATCAAATAACAGGAACAAAATGCATCACGCAGAAAAAGTGCCGCCCTAGACTGATCAGACCTGTCCACGTATACTTTTACACAATGGAGTCCAAGGTGCATTCCCATTTTCAAATTCTGTGTAAGTGACAGTGGCATTTTTGCTTCGGTGTGTTGATTCCTTAGTAAAATACAATATACAACACAAACAAGGAACTGCATGATATGGATTTTATTCAAGAAAATGTCAGAGTATAGGAGGTAATCTTCAAATAAGGTACATGAATTTAAGTGAGTCAGTCAATCAGGCTCTCAACCCTATTGGCATTTTTGTTTTGGTGTGTTGAATCCGTAGTAAAATACAATTCTCAGGGGCAGCAATTATTGATGCACGAGGATGTGTGGTGTTACGCTGGCCGTAATCGTGTCAATCCGGTTCCAGACTGACAGTTGGTCGGATGGTTGTTAGGGTTTTACGTCCAGGCAACAGCTGAGGTCATATTAGAACCGCCTGAGAGTTACTACTGCTGGGTGCAGAGTGGCAACGGATGGTAAGTATGTGATTTGAAAAGGAGCTATTCAATGAAGACATGCAGTGAGAAGAAGACAGTATGTTTATGGCATGGGAGGAGACCCCAGTCCAGAATCAGCTTAAAGTTGCATAATGTAGTCCGAGGGTTTTCAGTGTCCGTCATTTTCTGAGATAAACGTATTATCCCAGCCAACATGCCCTGGTGGGCCCTACATGAGTTGTCAATGGGCGAGCTGGGCACAGCTGGGCAGGGCCTCCAGGTGGGCTCTGAAGTGGGCATGATATGGGCCCCACATGGGCTAGATTCCCAGCTTAATACAAATATAATCATATTTTGTCTAAGATATAGTGAACATATTCAATAATTGAGATAGGCCCACCTGGGCCTGGCCCAGGTGGGGCCCAATTAGAGCCTGTGGCTAAATTTAGCTGGGCCCCAGATGGGCTGCCCATGTGGGGCCCATCTAGGGCCCAGCTGGAAATGCTGGCTGTGATGTTGATCGTTATAATGTACCTTGCTTTAGTTTGAAGGAACTTTTATGTTAAATGGTTAACTTTTGAGATATTTGAAGGGTGAGTGTGCAAAATTAATCTTGACTCAGTATTCCCTTATATGTGGTACCACTATTTAAGGTAGATATTTAGCATCAAATCTAGATAAGTGCTTTGGTTTTGAAAAATTTCTGTTTTCATTGGACTATGCAGCTTTAAGAAGTAACATATGTATATATATTAAAAGTAAAATACGAAGGGATGTTTGAAGTGTGATATATCTCACTATTAGGACACATTTCTCAATCGTCCTGTCTGTGGGAAAGCGCATATAAAAGACCCATTGCTGCTTATTGGAAAGAATAGCCCATGTGGTACAACAGGTTTCCTCCGAAGAAACATGTCAGAATAATGACATGTTTGACGTCCAAAAGCTGATGATATGAAAATCAATGTGCTCTAGAAGTGTTGTTAAATATAACTAACTTTATTATCGGGCAGCCAAACCATCAATAAGTTGCATAACATCATAATATTCACAGAACTACATCCATACAGTGTCTGAGGGTCCAACAGGTCTTCACTCCCTGCCACATTGGCAACGCTTGGCTGAGTCATCCATTTTGATGAGATGTAGAATCACCCTCACAGTGCATTGGATGTCCTTGACCGTTGGCCCTCGGATACATTATTCTGGAATCTGTAGATTTAATGACCTTGTGCTAACATTGTGCTAATCTAAATAAAATGCAACTCATATTTATCGATGCGCGAAAAGGAAGACAGAACTCGGGAGTGGGAAGCTGAGGCGTTTATTGAGACGCCTCGGGCAGTATATAAACAGAGCAATATACAGCATTATGACCAATGTAAAACATGAGCATATTGTAGGGTGGCTATGAAGAAAGATGCGGCATTGCCTACTAAAATATTAGATGTGTCTTCGAAGTTAAATCTCGCTCTAATTTGACACAAATTTCACCAGTTCAAGATCGTTCTCGGGTTCATATGAATCAAAGTCGAGCATTTCAGAATATCCTCTGAATGTCAATGTTTACATAATAAATGTGATTAAAACATTATATTCATGAAATAAGCTTGCCATAATCAATACCACTATTTTATCATGATGAATATGACCCTTCGAATCAGCAGTCAATCAATCAATCATTTTGGCTAGATTGACATCGGTCACGCAGTATTCGGAACACTACAATCTTACATTTAATATCGCATACCAGAGCCAGGTCTATCATACTCTTATTATCATACTTCATGGTGAATTATGATCGTTCTGTTCATTTAGTGTAGGGGAAACCACTGCCTGAGATAACGGATGTTCCTTGCTGAATCGGCATATTTTCTCTCTCTTTCAATAATACCAACCAAGCATGCTGTGTTGAACCCAGGTGCTTAGCGCAAGACCTTTGTCAATTGGTTATGATGGCCGAGCAAACATGATTAATTCGCCAACAAGACACCTGGTGCACGGAGGGTGGTGATAGTTGTAGTCGCCTCATGCTCTCTTGCTGGCCGGAGCTCAAGACATCCAGTTTGCTTTCCCACCCTCCCTCCCCTACTGGGTTGAACGCTGACCTTACACATAAATTGTATTGCCTTGTTTTACCTACTTGTATTTCATTGTATTGTTGTGCTATTGTTTTTTTACTGCTCACTTTATATGTCACTACTCCGCTTATGTTAGACCAATTCGGTCTCTCAGCCATTCATGATACTGCCTTACTGCTCTAGTTTAAGGAAAGCCCTGTCGCCGACTTGCCCTATACTTATCCAAGCATTGCTCACTTCCTTGAAGTATGGACTTGTTTTTTATCAGAAATAAATGTTGAATTGTCAAACTCATATTACAGTGTAAAACTTGGTGTCTCGTCTAGTGTATTACATTGTCATCATCATCATCATCATGCTGTCGGTCATGACAGCTGCCTGCAAAAGTGTTGAAGTGCTGCTGGCTTTTGCAAGTTACCAGTGGCACTCTCTCGGGGCGAAAATAGAGATTTCACACCGGCAAGAATATGTCCAGACAGGCGCAAAACTATTTCTCCCTGCAGTGGCTGGTCGGGAGATGTTGGGAGTTCCATACATGAACCGCCCTTGATGCTGCCACAGTGACATGGTTTTCTGTTTATGGTTTGCTCCCTTAGCCTTCGGTTCTGTCAAGAACCTGTACCACAAGGTAGTGGTTTACAACTCTGCTTACATTGAACAGAACGCTAAACTGGGAAGTTTCATAACGAGTTAGCTCTGAGGCTATGAATAGTTTGATGTCTTGACTAACAAGTGTTTATTTGAAGCGAGTTGAGGTTACAACTGTGGTGCTAGGGTGTGTATTTGTATTGCCAGACAGATACCATCACATGACCTCCCCGGATAAGGGACTCCTTAATAATTACGCGGTAGCCAAATTGGTAAAGTGTACATTCATTGCTAAGGCTCCCACTCCCGTCAATAGATTCTCAGGATAATATTTGCCAAACAAGAATGGTGATGATTTGACCTGCATTGGGATCCTGATATATTTGTGTCAGATATGAGAAAGCAAATCTACCTGCATCCATTAGAAACTGTCCATACATATCCTTAGCGGATGCCAGCACCATTTGAATAGTAATTGGATTTAGATCTATTACCGGGGTTGTTTACCTGAGGCAATTGCATTCTCTTTAGTGAGGCGCAACGAGAAGTGAGGGCCGAATGAGTTGAGCATCCGTCTCCAGTGTTGGTAGATAGTGGGAAAATATATAATCAGGCGCTTGGCATAATTAGGATATGGTAAGGAATGGTTGGCTCATTGTCAGGATAATGTGACTGAGTGGGATATCAGCTGCCGGCGGCCGGGTCACCCAGTGGGACATCACAATAGAATTGCAATGAGTGCGTGCTGACAAAAGTTGGTACCCATCCCAATGTGACCTTAATGTTGCCGGGACGTAAAACTCCAACAACCACCCAACTTTAGCAATGTAGTGGTGGGATGGCAGAGACAATGTGAGAGTAGGTTTGTAGTATCTGATCAATATGTGTTGCATCTACGTCATAATGGAGTACAGCGCAACCATGCCGTGCCATAATGGGGTGTGGTCAGTGACAGTGGCGCCACCTGCAAACAGTCTGAGTACACACGGAGACACGACCCCCTGGACTCAATGAGCATGCATCATTGATCACATAGGGATGTGTGTCTGTTCAATATTTGAGGTCATAGTAAAACAGCTAGAGACTTCCAAAAGTGCTGACTGAAAGTTGTTGGCAGTGTTGTTATTGTGGTGGCAAGTCGAGATACCAGGCCACCCACTGTGTCACACAAATATTGCACTGAGATGGAATATTTTGAGACTGGACTGGACATTTTCTAGACCCACCCAGGCAGGTAATCTTTCTAAAAGAATGGGTCACATATAACAGTTGAAAGTTTTAACTTACTTATGGATTAATCCAACCCTATAGGGCCGTCGTCCATGTGGCCTTTGCGCTATGCTGTTCCCAATCAATAAAACCAAAATAATTATATACCATCTATGGATAAATATATATAATGAATTACTTAGCAGTATATATAATCAGGTTAAAGTGCCATAGTCTGATGGGTTTGAGTTTCTTTAATTGTTATGAGATACATATGTTAAAACGATGTTTGTAGAATAATGTATAGAAATTGTGAATACAAAATGTCTTAAAATGTCTTAATTAATTTTGGTAAGCATGCACAAATTCTGAAATTGCAGTAAGAGGTTCTATTAGGTTGCTTCCGTATTCCCTTTTATGTGGCAACAAATGTTTAATAAATTAACCAGTATCTAAGTTAGATATCTAGAATACAATCCAGAATAGAATGTAGATAATTGCTTTAGTTTTTGAATATTTGATGTTTTCATCGGACTATGCAGCTCTAAATTTGGATATAAGTTACGGAATCTATATCCACAAATATCCTTTTATTCCTCAACCAGACGGGATGTCCGAATTAGTTAGAGCGTCCGTTTCCCGTGTTGGTAGATCGTGGGTTCGAATCCTGGTCGAGTCAAACCAATGACTTAAAAATTTATACTTGTCACTTCCGAGCAAGACGTTCTGCATTACTAGGATAGGGCAAGGAGCGGTGGAATGATTAAGACCAAGCATCTGCGACTGAAATTTCCCCTGCTTAAACAAGTAATGTACCGACAACAAAATTACCACTCGCTCCACTGCACCCAGTGTTCTGCTACCTAAGAAGTTACAGTAAGCAACATATCCAATCTGTCGAACCGGCGACATATTGCCACATAAATTTGAATTGTGGTTGATTCGGCTGGGGGAGTCTATGCGCTGCCCTGGTGGTGATTCGAGGGCCTACACACTCTCATTCGGTGGAGTGGCGTCCGAGACTCAACACAAATGTTTCACGCCCATCCACCCTCTTAAAGAAGTACTAGGCTCGACTTGGGGGTCCTCCGTGGTGAACTCCCGGGTCCCTCGTGAGTCTGCTTCCCTGCAACTTGACACTGTTTATTAATTGACCCATTAGGCACATATAAATCATTCAAATGTTATTAACTAATTAAATAAACCTTTTCTTTGCCCAAACATATGAGCCTGTCTCAAAAGGTGATCACTCATTTGTTGTTTCCCCATAGTAACGATTGACACAAAACAACACAGAAACCGTTACACTGAAACCACAAAGACATTTGCTTCAAATCAATATCTATTCTATTGGGATTATGAAACACCACATATAAAACAAATCAGTTTATCCTGAGCAAATACATAGGCATATAGTATGTTAATCGTTACCATGGAGAAAGTTGTGTCCCATATTGCTTAGCACCTTTTCAGAGAGTCTCATATATGTCTTGTGTTGGCTCGCTCTGCCCTAATCTGCCCCATTGCAACCTGCTACCAAAAGAATCAATCTCCAGTGGAGGAACAAAGAATCAAACACATTTTTTTTAAACAATACCCCAAATAATCCGATCACATGCCCGTCCAAAAAAAAGAAGCAAAATACAATAAAACAGACTACCCATTTCGAATGCATCTATTTTTGTCACAGTTTGTCTGCTTTTCTCGCAGCGCTGACATCACCTGGGAGGTCAGCAACTCTAACTAGAAGCCGACACCAGCAGGGTAATGCCTCTTTTAGTATACCCTCGCTACCTCACATGTCATTGTAATCCCCTTCCCCTTACACCACACGGTATAATTTGCTATCGATGCTTCAGGTTAAATGTGTGGTGCGGGGGGTGGTGGTGTGATGAGAATGGGAACTATTGCGCCTGGAGTGGGAATGGAACCCATATCTCTGGGATTCTGGGCCGGTGTTCTAACCATTTCACCACCTAGGCTCAGTGTCAGGATAATGTGATTCAGTTGAAGATCAGGTCCAGGTCATGATGCCATGGTCTCCCAGTGGGTCAGTACTATAAAGTTGCAATCATGCACAATTCACAAGTAGGTACCCATCCTGATATGACGGTAAATGTTGTCAGGATGTAAAACTCCAACAACCAACCAAGCAATTAACCAGAACATGCAATGTGCTGCAACCCATCAGCAAAACCTCCTCCCCATGACGCCCCGCGCTACAGCCCTTCCCATAATCCCGCCAACCAGCCTTTTATTTCCCCATTCTAAAGCACCAGTCACACCTACCCGGATCAGGGGCCGGACGAGCGTGGCTCATCCGTGATCTGTGGCTCATCCATGGCTGGTCCTTGGTGATCCTTGGTGATCTGTGGCTGGTCCAGCCTAGTCCGGGGTCCGCCCCGGATGTTTTAAAATGTTTAAAACATGCGGGGCGGTCCGGGGCATTTTGCGATCCGGGCTCGATCCAGCATCATCCAGGATGATCCAGGGGTAATCCGGGGTGGTCCGGGTAGTCTAGGGGTGGACCTGGAATAGTCCGGGCCGCGTCCGGGCCTGTCCGGGGCTGTTTCGCCCCAGATGATCCACGTTTTAGACACGGTTTAACCCGGACCAGTCCCAGACTTGCCCGGACTAGCCCCGACGTAGCAACGGACCAACCCCGGAATGCCCGGATAAGACCCGGACCCGCCGGATGGCCACGGATCAGCCACGGATTGCCCGGTTTAGCCTGGATCACTCCCGAATCACTGGATTTGGAAATGAGCCCTCCAGTGCCGCGCTGTCTTTTATACTCACAGCTTACCGGGAGTAGTCCGGGGTGGTCCGGGCAGTCCGGGTGTGTACCGAGGGTGAACCGAGGGCAGTGTTTGCTGTCTGGGGGTGGTCCGAGGCTTGTCCGGCTTAGTCTGGGGCCTCTCCGGCCCAGTCCGGGTACAATCCGTGAAAACACCAGGAAGTCTGGGGGTGATACACCCCGGGGTCTATTGGGGCTCATCCGTGTAAAGTATGACTTGACCCGTTGAGTTGCGTAGTAGAACTGACTTTATTAGCCGGCGACCTGCCCAGCTGACCTCTCGTGACCTCTCGTGACCTCTCGTGACCTGAGACCTTCTGCCTCTATACACACGACATCAGTATACACAACATCTTCCTTTTATTACAAAGTATTAGTTTAACATTAATCAGTAATAATCAAAGGGCGACTTGAGCTTATCCCTGGCCACATTGCTCATGGCCACCCTCTCTCTTAAGTCTCTGAATAACTTTCATTTTAAATAACGTTACTTAAATCTAACATACATGTTTTATTTTCAATTTGCACTTTACTCAACAATGTGACAACCTTAACTCTTAACACCACCTCATCTTTTATATATCTGTAGGTTTGTCGCTACACTTCCTTTGTATTTACAGCCTCCTTATCGGGCGTACGATTCGACCATACCTTGTTTTGTATGCATCATTTTTTTGTTTCGTTTCGTCATTATTTTTGTTTCGGTCCTGATGTACCTGTTCTGTTGCACTGCTTGGACATTTGTATATGAATTTCCTGTTTCTTTGTATAATGTGCTCTGCCTTGTTCCTGATCTCGTAATCTCTGGGCCTCGGTGTTTTCTGACTTTACAACCTGTCCTGACGCCCATTCCCCTTTGTAATCGAGGTATCGTACCTTGTCCCCCACGTTTAACTTAGGATGCTCTGTTCCTGCTTTTTTGTCAAAATAAGATTTCTGCTTTGATTTGTCCGCTATAATTTTCTGTTTTTTAGATGACTGGACCTTAGGTTTCAAATTCGCCACGACAGTAGGTATTTTTGATCTTAATGTTCTCGACATTAGCATCTGCGCCGGTGAAGCATTCATGGAATGAATCTTGGCGTTCCTCATGTTAAGCAACGTTATTGAGATATCTCTATTATCCATTACCGCTTTTTTCATCATTTGCTTTACTGTCTGTATGGCTCGCTCTACTTGGCCATTACTTTGCGCATGCATGCGAGTCGAATACACTCGTTCAAAACCATACTCTGTACTGAATTTACGATACTCCTCACTCTGAAATTGGGGCCCATTATCTGACACAACTACTTTTGGTATCCCATGCCTCGCAAACGTTTCCTTCATTACTTTGATCGTTGATAAACTAGATGTTGATTTCAATTCAATAACTTCAGGGTATTTACTATAGTAATCAATTAACATAATATAATTCTTGTTATCTACATGGAACAAATCTGCACCCACCTTTTCAAACGGCATGTCTGGCACTGAATGACTTATTAATGGTTCTACATGCGGTTTGTTTCGGAAGCACTGACATATCTGACATCTAGATATTTTGTCTTCAATTTGGCTGCTTACTCCCGGCCAAAATACGTTATCCCTGGCTAATTGTTTTGAACGTACAATCCCCATGTGAGACTCATGAATTATTTCAATAACATTTGGTTGTAACGATTTAGGTATAATTATCCTGTTATCTTTCATCAACAATTCACCCTGTGTGGTTATTTCGTGTCTGTACGTGAAAAATGGTTTCACTTGATCTACTACTTGATGTGAATGTTCTGGCCAACCTGACTTGGTGAGTTTGATGATTTCCTGTAGTGTTTCGTCTTTCTTTGTCTCTACTGCAATATTCTCTGTGTATTCAGGTGCTATGTCTATTACCGCTATTGACAACTCTTTGTCAAACAAGTTGCTTGGCGAAGTGCTGCTTGTATGGGCCCTGGACAACGTATCTGCAAAATATAGATTAGCACCTTTAACGTATACCACTTTGATATCATAATTCTGAAGCCTCATTCTCATCCGTTGCATCCTGGCAGACAAATCATGCAACGGCTTAGTCATAATTGATATTAACGGTTTATGATCTGTTTCTATCGTGATATCTTTTCCATAGATGTACTCATGAAAACGCTTACACCCAAAGCACATAGCGAGCAACTCCTTCTCTATTACAGCGTAATTGCTCTGAGTCTTATCCAGTGCTTTCGATGCCATTGCCACTGGCAAATTATTTTGGAACAGTGTGGCCCCCAGGCCTGATTGTGACGCATCAACTTGCAACGTTATTGGTTCTTTAGCATTGTAATATTTGAGCACAGGAGCTTGCATTAACAATGACTTTAACTTCTCGAATGCTTGTACCTGCGGTTCTTGCCAGTGCCACGCTACATCTTTCTGCAATACTATTCTCAGGGGCTTAGTGATTTCTGACAATCTGGGTATAAATTTGCTCACGTATCCGACCATCCCTAAAAATCTTTGCAGTGCCGTTTTATCTGTCGGAGCGGTCCGGCATCAATCAGGGGTCGTCTGGGGTTGTCTCGGACTAGTCCGCGGTGGTCCGGGTCAGTCCGAGGCAATCCGGCCTCTGGTCCGGGGCTTGTCCGTGACTCGCCCGTGTATGTGTGACCGCAAGGCCAAAAACGACCAAAATAGAGATTTTATCCGGGTCTGTCTGGGACAGTCCAGGCAACTGGTCCAGGAGGGTCCGGCTAAAGATCCGGGGCTCGTCCGGGTAGGTGTGACTGAGGCTTAACAGCGAGTCGGGAAGGGGCGGCCTGTGACAAAGACCTGGGTGTGGATGAGATGGCTCACGTCCTGAGTTCTTACCGGGTCCCGCCTGAAAGGTGGTGAGCCATGCAGCAGAATGGCTCCCCCGGGGACAGGGAGAGGCTCATCGGGCAAAGCCCCAGCCACCAGCAGTACCAGCCTCCATTGAATACTTCTCAAAGCAGGCTGCTTCTTCGCTTACTAACAATTTGCTGTCCTAAAATATTAAAGCAACACTTATTTGTTTCTTTTTTTTCTTGAACATTTATATTGCCTATCACGGATAAGTCTGATTAGTCTTGTTTTCACTGCTAGATAGTTGGTCGATAGAAAGCCCAAGCCGATAATTCTACCGACCCAAGGGATTGTTAACCTTCCACCCCACATAGATATGGTATGAGAGCAACTGGCCTTTGATGATGCTGGAAGTTATACACAGCGGTGGGAATCCAAATTGCCGGACGTGATGGGATCAGGAATTGAACAATCAACCTTCAGATTTCTGACCTGTCGAAATCAGACACTCTAAACACTCCGTCACAGAGAACACCACATCATTCGGAAATAGAAGTAAATTTGATGTATTTGGAAAGGTCCTGGATTTTGCCAGTTCGTCAATACAGCTTCTTCGCTTATTTACATGTTCTTGCCTTGGTGTCTCAGACTGTTGCTTTGTAGTTCATCTTTGGCTGGGTGGGACGAGACAGAAAAGCCAAATGAGTTGATAATTTGACTAAGTTGGAAGTTCTGCCATGGTGTTCATGGCCTGGTTCTCGGCAGGGGCAGCACTACAGCATTTCCATGACTTCATAATGCCACAACTCAGTATCTGACATGACCTTAAAAGTAACCAGGACATGAAGCCTAAACAAACAAAGTCAACCGGATGGACTCATTGAAAATTACTATTAGGTTAAGCATTGGTGACTGGCCTGTTAAGCTATTTGCTAGGTGGGAGGGATGTTAATTGAATGGGATTTAGCGTAATAACTGAACATTCTAGAAGCTAGTTCAGTGTATCGGTATTTTATGCAGTGGCATCAGTTATTACACGAGGCTACGATTGGGATGTGGTGCCATATTGGAAACCCTTAATCTTCGAACAATTACTTTGTACACAATGTGTATAATAGTAATTCTCCTCAAATACCAAGTCCAGACACAAATCCAAAACAATGCTGACCTCTTCAGGTGGTGCTAAAATCAGAGAAAACAGCTTAATATATTGAGGACCGTTTTCACCTATGTCATCCTCAAAGCACAAGGCTTTCTGGACCCTATTTGTCTGCTTGCTTGACGACATGCATTTCACGATATCTAGTTGTATTTATTGGTTGTCATATATTTGTATTCCGAGTGATGTTCACTGAAGAGTTACTATTTATGACATGACTTAAGGCGGGAACTAATGGACGCGGGTCAGAGAGCCCTTTCGTGATAGGTTCAGCAAAGTGGAGTGAGTGCAGGCCGTGCGGGCTGCAGTGATTTAGGTTGGTTGATTGATTGTTGGAGTGTTACGTCCTGGCAACATCTAAGGTCATATTAGGATGGGTACCGATTTGGGACAGTGCACACTCATGGTGACTTCCTAGTGCTTCCCCAATGGGAGACCACGACGCCATCACCATGACCTGATATCTCACTCAGTCACATTATTTGGACACTGTACCAACCAGTCCTTGCCTTATCCTAATAATTCAACCAATGCAAGACAAGTACAGTATAAGGTGGCATTTATTCTTACTATTTCGCTGTTACATTTAAGCCATGAGATGTTCGATTTATTAAGATTTCAAGGATTTCAGGCACGTAGCCCTATGAATGTCACTTGTAGTTTGGGTGGGTGGGACGGCAAATCCAAAGGAGAGAACACGTCCTGTCGATCGAAATGCTCTGGTTGAAGTGTCTATAATGAAACTGGGTCGCATCTTGCTATGTCAATTTACAGAAGATGGCGCCACAGTCAGAGCATTATTAGTTAAGAAAGACATTATAGATGGCGCCAGTAGTCGCCTCCATATTAAGTATGTACTTTTTCTTGCGGGTTAAATTACCCATGTTGAAATCAACATCGACAATTCAACCAACGCAAGACAAGTACAGTATAAGGTGGCATTTATTCTTACTATTTCGTTGTTACATTTAAGCCATGAGATGTTTGATTTATTAAGATTTCGAGGATTTCAGGCACGTAGCCAAAAATATAGCTCAAGTGCCTGGAAGCTGAGAGTGGATGTTGTATGTTGACACAGCAGCAGAGGTCCAGTGACCATTGTCTTACATCCTGCCTCGGTGACCCTTGGAGGCAGAACTGTGGAGAGTTGAACGCATGGTGTGTAAGCGTTATAGCACCGGGTGCTAAGTGGCCCGCCACGGACAGGGCTAGTCCTATGATTGAAAGCACCGGGTGCTAAGTGGCCCACCACGGACAGGGCTAGTCTTAGGATTGACAGCACCGGGTGCTAGGGGGCCGCCATGGACAGGGCCAGTGTTATGATTGAAATGAATCCACGAACATGTGAGTGGTAGCCACATGCGTCAAGAAGGCCGGCCGTCGGGCCAATGTGGTGTCCCGGACACGTACTCGCCCCAACACAGGTTCTGGGCAGAAGGCGAACCAGAGTTGCTGGAATGCGATGTCTCTAGGAGACGATGAGTTGAATGGTGTCTTGGATGACGACACGGACATTGATGCCCAGGAGTGCTAGCCTCAGATCCTCGCACGACCTGAGTGACCATGAAGGTCATGGATGTCGTGAACTTTCTGTGAGTACCTTATTGTCCATGTACAGCCGGGAGGCCGGCTATGGGGTGTCGGAGGCACTGGTGTGGTATTGTGGATAACCTGGGAAGAGAGGCAAACAAAAAAATGCAGTCGAATCCCAGGTTATAATATGTAGTTGTGTGTGACGGCGGTTATTAGTTGAGCCCATACACCCTGCAACGTATGGAACCACCCGACCTTCGGCGAGGTCCTGCGGTGATGCGACGATGCATGCTTTGAGTTAAAATCCTCGATGATATGTTAGAGGCCTATGGTTGTTGGAGGAGCGCCATATCAGCCAGAACGTCCTCGTAGCCCACTTCTGGAAGTATGTCACAGTCAGCATGCTTTTCGTTAAGACTCCTCGATGATGTTAATGATGGTATTGTCACTGCGACCTTATTAATGAAGTCTTGATGCATGTCATAAGTAAAATGGTGGCCCTCCCAGCAGAGGAAAACCGCCATCTCATTGTACAGGAATGACCTGACACCGTCCGTATGGTTTAAAAAAGGCAAGTGAAACCGTCTGTCGGACAGTCATAATGTACCCTTATATAATTGCAGTAATGTTGGAGACGGCTGGTGGAGGTGTTGAGTATATGGCATCGTCATAATGAGCGTAGCCATGGTTGCAATAGTATGCGTGAATGGCGATGTTAAACCGTATGGTGAATTTCACTACTTGTCTGACTGGAGACTAAGTATGACCAGCCCGAACACAAGCTCTTTCATATGGGCGTGTGGATAGGTATACTCGGCGATGTGAAGCCCATCTGGTAATGCCATAACGCACCCTTTTATGAATGATATTGTTGTTTTTGGCTATAGCCACCCAGTTGTCAGCGGAGCGCCATGGTGATAATGGCCTCGTGGCCTATTTAATTATATGAAAATCGTCCGTATGTGCGTATTAGCGATGTGTCATCCTTATTCTGAAGACTAGATCGAATAGCGTCCATATGGGTGTATTGGCGATGTGAATCCAAGTGACGAATTCATAACGCACCCCTCGATGAGCTACATTGTTCTAGTGCTATAGCCACTGACGCTCGCCGTTTTCGAAGCTCATGATCCGAGCATCGATCCCGTCATCGATATGTCGATCGTTTCTGCAAGTAGCCAGGCCACGTTAAACGACATCCGTAGCGTCCCAGTTGCATCCATGGTTAATGGGTTGTAGTCTCTCGGGCCTACTCCGATGCTTTGTACGACAACCCGAGCAGTTGTTTTTGGCGCAGATTCATCGAGCATGGTGTCATGGCCGCCTCCATGTGGCACTACGTGACGAGTCCTTTTCCACGGCGTAGTGGAACTTGATCGATCCGAGGATTGATCCGTCACTGATATGTCCATCCGTTTGGTATGACAAATTCTCCGGTGAGTAGGATGGAAATAACACAGGAAACGGCAACCGACCATACCGAAGGAACGACAGCATGGCGGGGAACCCAACCATCTTGGATTTGAGGCCCCGAGCATGCTGTCATGGCCGCCTCCACGTGGCTCGACATCAGCAGTCCTACCTTGCAGGACAGCACGCCCACATCCTGTCGCCCTGTGAAGCTGATCGATCCGAGGATCGATCCGTAATTGATATGGGCATCCGTTCTGCAAGCCAGCCACCCCACGGCCAATCCGACGTCCATATACCCGGTTTCCGCAGCCGTGCACTGATATCATTGTCGTCCATGCGGTCTCACGCCGATCCTCCGTTCGAGCAAAGCAGTTACTTTGGCGTAGATTAACTGACTTAGTCCTACCTTCTGTTCAGAAGTTACTGCTTATTCTTACTGAGTCTTTTCTCTCGATCTTTGAATCTTCTGTTCTTTTGAACCGGCATCTTTTTGAATTCCAAATCCAAAGGAGAGAACACGTCCTGTCGATCGAAATGCTCTGGTTGAAGTGTCTATAATGAAACTGGGTCGCATCTTGTTATGTCAATTTACAGAAGATGGCGCCACAGTCAGAGCATTATTAGTTAAGAAAGACATTATAGATGGTGCCAGTAGTCGCCTCCATATTAAGTATGTACTTTTTCTTGCGGGTTAAATTACCCATGTTGAAATCAACATCGACAATGCAGAGTGCCTGGCTAGGATGCGACAAGTATCAATTTTGAAGTCACTGGTTTAACTCGACCTCGGTTCGATCCCCTGGGTTCGAGTCCCACGATCTACCAAAACGGGAGACGGACGGGTGAGCCCCGCTGTGAATTAATGTGATGAATTGATGGAGGTTAACATGGCCAAGGATGGGGCAAAATGATCCTCGGATATGGGGGGCAACCTGCTCCTGGACATTGTTTCTTTGTTTGGGGTTTTACATCCCAGCAACAAACAGTAAATCCCCACTACAGATTGAACACTCCTCTCTATTCATCGCTCTGTTTGGGTCCCAAATGATCGGCCATACAATACCATTGTAATGATACAAAAAAATCCCTTAGCCGACCACCTCCTAAAATGGACCATTTAAAGTCGGTCTCAAGGGCGGTATATTTAGAGAGGTTTTACTGTATATGGTCGGATCAGGAAGGACATCATCGTCTTCTGAAACTTTGCACCCTTGGCACCTTTATAGTGCTGTCCAAGGGGGAAGCAAGGCTGCCTCTACGATGACCTAATTTCTCGCTCAGTCATATTATCCTGATATTGACCTAATTAACTGGACCTTCCCTGGTCCTAGTGATGCCAAGCGTCAGACAATATAGCAACAAGTATATCAATTAACAACCCTCCCACCTATGAAATAGCTTAACAGGACAATCAGCAATGAATTTAATACCATATATGTCCCAATAGAAGCACACGACCCAATAGAAGCACACCACCCATTTCCAGATTGAAAGCACGCACACATGTACGATCATATTCAGACTGAATGGACATAAAATAAGACAATCCCACTTCATTTCAGAGGGACAACAAAAACAAATCAATGACATTCTTTAACTTTGAATAGATGGGCATCCATGTGTCTGCACTTGCGCAGTGCGCATCTATTGCAACATATACACTAGTCATTTTTCAATGAGAGTCTACTCAGCAAAGTTTGTTCATTTCGGCTTCATGCCCTCGCTCGGCCTACATCTAAGGCGCTCAGCATTAATAGGACAGGACAAGGACTGGCTAGCTCAATGTCAGGATAATCTGACTGAGTAGGGTATCGGGTCATTGTATTGGCGGCCTGATTTCCCACTGGAGCAGCACTATAAAGCTGCCATGAGTGCACACTGACACAAGTGTGTACCCATCCTGATATGACCTTAGATGTTGCAGGGCGTAAAACTCCAACAACCAACCAACTATAATTGACAGAAGCCGAGTGCATTCATAAAGGCTGAGATTGCAAGCACGATTATCTAACAGTAAGCATACGTCAAACAATAACGGGGAAGAAAATATAGCACATTTATAATTTACACATTCTCTAATAGTGCATGGTTGCACTTCAAATATCTAAAAATTAACTACTTAAAATATAAGTTACTTCAGACTAAGGTAATGTAGCTTGTAACGATCAATCTAATATATTTAACTGAGAATGGCATTTTAAGGTGGCAAAACTCCTGGTAATATCCTTCTAAATTGCATTTTTGGGGTAGTGGGTGGGTAGATTAATTGATTAACCAGGGGAAATTTCAATCAGAGACAATTGGTCTTCCTCATTCCAATCGTTCTTGCCCTACCATCAGAATGTTGTGCGTCAGGCTAGAAAGCGACAAGAATAAATATTTAAATCATTGGTTTTACTCGATCAGGGTTCAAACCCACGATCTACCAACACGGGAGACGGACACTCTACCTCATTTGACCATCCCATCTGGTTGCATTGCACTGCTTAAGCACATGCTTTTCAATAAGCAGCGCAAAGATTGGTTGGGTGGTTCGTTGTTGGAGCTTTACGTCCTGACAACGCAGTGCAAATACATTGCTCTAGCAGTTTGCTGCACGAGTCCAGCCCCGTCTATATTTACATAAGATACTGCTGAACACACTATCCAAGAATAAGAAGAATAAGAAGAACACTGCGACCTTTGAATTCTTGGGATGGTGACCTTTGAATTATTGGGATTGTACCCTTTAATGTGGAAGGTAGCGGCTAACTCTCAACAAATATCTGGAAAATGTCCCGCCCTCCCCTACCCGATGTGTCCTGAACCCAAGAATCTGGGGGCTGTTCGGGATGGGTGTGAGGGAAGGGAGTGTTACTCCTATCCCTCTGACAACTGTGTGGAGTGCATAGGAGAACCGAACCCTATCTGCTGATAAAAAAAGAATACACAAAATTAGGAATGCAGACAAAAAAGCCAACAACAGTAAGACTGAGACTTATCAGCTATCAATAGAAGCAGATGTGCTACCCCGAATTGATCCGAACGGAGAAGGACTATGGGTGAGGGTAGCCAGCGAAATGATATGGACTCGGCCAGTATTTATCAGACCTTCTTTTTGGGTGCCGCATCAGCCCACCTGGGGCAGTCGAGTGAGAGGCCCTAAAGCAATAATGACCTTTTGTGTGGCTTCAGTTGTGTTCTACTAACGGTCCGCCGAAAAAGCTTAGCAGAAACATCCAAGTTAAATACATGTTTGTATATATCATATTATATGTCAGCATTGCATATCTATTCATATTCATTAATACATTATTCCTGACCTCATGGAATGCAATCGGGGGTATTATACCCCTGTCACACTACGACGTAATGAGCAAACGTAAGCCTGATGTGATCACATTTCGTCATTACGTTGACCTACGTTGGATTACGTTACGATGACGTCAGAATGACGTCGAGCTACGCCACGTTACGTCATATTACGTAGGCGTGCATCAAGGTTTTGAACCTGTTCAAAACGTTCGCCATACGTTCTGTACACGTTCGGCGAACATCAATGATGCTAAACGGACGTTAGTCAAACGTTCCTCACTACGTTCCACTACGTTCCACTATGTTCCACTCGTTGACCCACATTAAAAGCAGTGGAAATGTCCATGCGGCATAATGGGAATGTCAGGAGAACGTCAGGAGAACGTCAGGAGAATGTCAGAAGAACGTCAGGAGAACGTCCATTCAACGTACGTTCAACGTCTCATGACGTATATAACGTCACATAACGTTCTTCTGGCGAGGGAATGACATTCATAACATTCCGTGAGCGTCATTCCATTGTCCTCTCTTGTTGAATGACGATATCACTACGCTTTACTGCCATTAGTCTCTCGTCCACTACGCTGCATCCACGTTCAACTTGTGCCCAAATTTGCATACCACGCCGAGAAGTTCAACGTTCTTCACGTTCTCCCTACGCCGACATCGTTACGTCGTAGTGTGACAGCCCCATTAGTGGTCTGTGAGAAAGGCAGCGTGGTGGAAAGGGTTAATTTCTGAAAGAGGCAACATCAACGTAAATAATTATTGGCGGAATCCTAGTTGGGTAACAAACTTTGGCTTGGTGTTGAATACTAAACGGCGGTCATTGCATATATCTCCTCCCCGCTAATAAGTGTTTTCGGATTGCCTCTGGTACAGTTAATGTCTGTTTGGTTGTTGTTGTTTTACATCCTAGCACCATCTAAAGCCCTGTCAGGATGGGTACCGACTTGTGACAGCGCACCCTCATTGTGACTTTGTAGTGCTGCCCAACTGGGAAATTAGACTAACAGCACCATGACCTGATATCCCACGCAGTCATATTATCCTGATACTAAACTAACCCATTCTTGCCTTATCCTATTACTAATGCCCAGCGCCCAGTTAGGAAGCGACAAGTATAAATGTTAACGTCATTGGTTTGACTCACCCGGGAACCAAACTCCCGACCGTCAGCACGCGAGGCCCGCGTTTTACGCATTATGCCTCCACGCCCGGCACAGTTAATTAACAAAGACCTTTACCCACCCACCCTGCCACCCACCTCAACACCTTTCCTCTCTCATCTCTCGTCCACTTATCTTTTTGTCGACCAGACCCGATGGCCGATCGAGTTGAGCAGCATCGGTCTCCACTTTTGGTAGATTGTGGGATTGGAACCCATGTGTCCGAACCATAGTCCAGTTAAACCGATGACTTTAAGATTGATACTTGTTGCTTACTAGTCAAGCTCACATCATTATTAGGATAGAGCAAGGACTGGTTGGCTCGGTGTCAGGAAAATGTAACTGAGTGGGATACCAGGTATTGGTGCTGGTGGCAGCACTAACATGTCAACCTGAGCGTGCACAGTCACAAGTGGGTCGGCACCCATCCTATTATTACCTTAGATGTTGCCAGTATGTAACACTGCAAAAACAATAACAGCTTCTTCTCCCTTTCTCCTTCTCTTCCGCACCACACCACACACAGCTCCATCCAAAACCAAAGAGCGCTTCCCACCAAAGACGGCCCCCATGACACTATTCAGTGCTTTTCAAAACTACCGTTGGAAACTGATCAATTCTCCTCTACAGGAGTGGAAGTGTGTTGCTGCAGTGGGTGTATCTGTGTGGGTGTGTGGGTTCAGAGAGCACTGGGGGTGTAGGAAAGGGCTGCTTGAGGCAGACGGGGAACAGATGTCATGCCCCAATCGCTAGTTGCCGTCAGTACGGAGGGGTCCTTATCTTTTGTCGGCGCCAATCATGAATTATAAATCGGTAAAAATGTGTGCGCTATCGACGTCTGCTTCTCATTCCTACCGCGCCCCATGCGGCCCGTGGTGACTGGAGCATGAAGCATGAAGGACTGATTGAAGGGTGGCTGTGGGCAGGCGGAAGGGGAGATGGAGAGGGGGGCAGCGGGCGGAGGCGGGGGGGGGGCGGGAAACGGGGATGATGGAGGGAGGGTGTGGGAAGCTGGTGGTGGAGGGAGGAGGGGGAAGGGGGGTGGGGGAGGGGGAAGGAGGCGCGAGGATGGGGAGGGAGGGGGTGGAGGGAGGGGTGGATGGGTAGGACGGAGGGCGGTGGGTGGAGGGAGGAGGAAGTGTGAGGGACGAAAGTGTAGGCAGAAGGGGGAAGGGGAGAGGAGGAGGAGGGGTAAGAGGGTGGGAGGAGAGGGAAGGGACAGGGGGGATGGTAGAGGGTGGAGGGATAAGGGGGGGAGGGGAGGATGGTGGAGGGAGGCGGGTGGAAGGGGAAGGGGGTGGGGGATGAGTGATGGACGAAAGTGGAGGGAGAAAGCGGAAGGGGGATGGAGGACAGTGGAAGGGGATAGGGTGCCAGCAATGGAGGGCTGAGAGGGCAGGGGGAGGAGGGGGAGGGGGGAGGGGAGTTGGAGGTATGTGCATATCGATACCTATTGATTTAATCTGGTGCAAGCTTAGAAATACTCAAAGTAGACAGGTACTGTGGGCCACCTCAAGGAGCCCTGCGCTGAAAATCCCGCATTATCATCCCATCCTCTTTAACCAGGTTTCCTACTTCAGGATAACGTATAGTATACGCTTACATCAAAGAATTTATGTGCCATTGATATCGCTTAATTTACTCGTAGTGAGAATTTGGAACATGGCGACAGAATGTTGTCGAAAATTGATTCTTTGGGTTATTTCATTTTGTTTGCAGAATATTGAGCGGGCAGGGAAGGAGCATCGCAGGGATTCTTGTTGACCCATAGTAAGGCTAAGACAGCTTAACACATGGATTGCTTTTCTTGGTTGTATGGGTGTGTATTTTGTTTGTTAATTTTATGTTGTATTTTGCACTGCGGAGGCCAGGTCGAGTACCCGTAGACAAAGGAGAGAGCACTTTGTGCACGCAGCCATTATTTGGGTGAGGATTGGATAATTAATGTTGGTTGGTTCTTCGACTTTTAGTTCCTGGCGACATCTAAGGTCATCTCAGGGCAGGGGATGATTAAGGTGATGATATATCCATATATGTCCATACTATCCTCTTTGGAAGATCTTTTGATCAGAAAAGACCTGTGGTGGACTGGGTATGTGATGGGGATGTCAACAGACAGGCTACCAAAGCAGATCCTCTATTCTCAATTGTCTTCTGGTCAGAGAAAGAGAGGATACCCTCAACTCCGGTTCAAGGATACTATCAAGGACCGACTCATCAAAATCACTCTCACAGCAGAGAGCTAAATGGAGAGCAGCAGTTAAGAAATGAAAGCAGTCTTTGTTGCATTGTGACCGACAGCATGTTGATATATATATATATATCTTTAGATGCATATCGATATGTATCTGGGTCACTCTCCTGGAAACTGGTCAGCAATTTTAAAACATCAATAATAAAACGTCCTACTTATTTTTTTCTTTATACTTTGCATATTCATGTTCAGATTTAATGTCAGAAATAAGGGAAATACAACAAACCATGTGCAACTTTGGTCTTTTTAGTTATTAAGTGTTTTTGTACAAAAAAAAAAGATTGTACAGTTAGCCATTTGTAACATGACATATGAGACATGGTTGGATCCTTACTAACATCTTGTATTGTATTGATATATCAAACAAAACTGTTTCCAAATCAAAAGGAAGTATTTCTTAACATGTCTGGATGCTTAAATTAAAAATAATTATATTTGATATCTTCAGAAATAACATTACAAATTTCCGTCACAAATGAATAAAGCATGGCTGGGAAATACTTATTTTGTAATAATAAAAGCACTAGATATTTCTGTATATTATGAAATGATTAATATACTTCTCCATATGAAATTATTTAATTATGCTTAGATTGTCATTAAGCAGACCGTGTGCTGTCCTAAACATGTGCTACGTCTGAGAAACACATGTGAGACTGCCATAAGATATAGGTTAATCAGGGATGACACCTTTATTTTGTATCTCATACATTTATTTTTTACATATATGTAACGAGATTTCCAGGTTTCATTTGCAACCAAATAATGGTAAAAATTCAAATATTAGATGTTACCTCTTCAAGTGACATTTCTCGCCAGTTTTCAGGAGAATGACTCATATGTATATGTGCTCTATAATATATTATGGGAATATAAACAAGGACACTACCATTTATCAGTTCTCTTCTATATATTAATTATCACCTACTATCCTACTGTCATAGGAGTTAGTTCCTGCTTCTGCCACTACGGTGCCACCTGTGAGTCGCTCCTGGCCACCCTGATACCAGCTGTGTCTGGGCCACCACTGCCTCCATACCTGCTCGGATGGTCAGATTTTTCACTTTAGGTGGGCAATTAACACATTCCCGCCAGAGAATATATATTCTTCTCAACCACTCCAGTCTCTTGTTATTCTGTTTACCAGGGCCCAACTGTTTATATACATATATATATATATATATATATATATATATATACATATATAGTTACACTGTCGGGACATTACTTCTCTCATGACCTCTCATGACCATCCACGATGATATCCTTTCCGGCATTTCTTCTACGTCAGTAACATGTGGCATGTGGCAACAATATAATCCCTGTAAGGATAAGATCGGCCCTACTTTATGGCGCTCAGTGTATTTTACCAATCGCATGTGTGCTAATCTAACATACATGCAACTCTTCATTGTCACATCCAGCCACAGTTCATTAACTAGCCAAACCCGATGCAGAATATCCTGCCAACATGACAACTTTATTCTCTGCTCTGACTTTAGCAACCCACGATATCTGGGTTTATTAAAGCATCAGCATTTCATTTCCACCAGAAACACAAAATCAACATAGGCAAGCAAGGCAATATAGACTTTTCGATAGAGTTATACCAAGACTTAGTCGGATAATTAATCCGGTGATTAATCAACCATTAAAGTTGCGTAGTCCGATGGTCTTGAGTTTCGGCCATTTTTCTGAGATACATATTACGAATTGATTGCTGTAATCTACCGTACATTATTTTGAAATATATTATATTGTAAATGGCTACTTTTGGAGATAATTGAAGTGCAAACATGCCAAAACTCTTACGCCATAGCGCCATAGGCTTATGCAGTAACATGTTCTATTAAATTGACTCAGGGTTGCCTCATATGTGGCAACACACGCCTAACACTTGTGTCAGTGCATAGCTTAGATAGGTAGAATCAAATCAGGGTTCTGGATTTGAAAATGTGATGTTTAATCGGAAAATGTAACTTTAATGTTTTCATCTCCAATATTGAACATGGGTGACACTGATACTATTACTAGTTAAGAATGCAATGTGAGACTTATCCCGTTCAAGTCCATAGTCATGAAGATGGAGAAACATGTATACATGAGCTTTGTGGTATTGTGTGTTCTACCTTCTTTCCCTTTTCTTCGCTGCGTACACCAGGGGCCGTATGCATGAAGAATTATTTATCGGCTCCGATGTTAAGGACCGGCTTCAGCTTAGCTAATGCCAGTGTTGGGAAATGGATCACGGGGTATGTACGGGTCCAAAGCACGGAGGCATTATCTAATCTAGCAGTTATTTATAGATTTGCGAAATCCTTCTGAGCATGTTGCCAGCGAGCACCGCTATTTGACAATATCGTCGGTGGCGGCGATTTGTTTTCTTTAGATTCGACAGTATGAATGCGTTAATATCGCTTCGATCTTGGGGTTAATTTGACCAAATTTCACTTTTTGAGTATCTTATTCTGTAAAATATGATAGCATTGAATAGATTTGGGCCTAATATATCGCCGCCGCTGCGGTGGCAATGGCGGCAATTTGTTTTGTTGACATTCGACAATATGAATATCGCCGCTGATGTAGATGGGGCGTTAATATTGCTTCGATTGTGGGGTTAATTTGACCAAATTTCACTTTTTGACCATGGTATTGTGTTAAATATGATAGCATGGAATATATTTTGGCCTAATATATTGCCGCCGATGTGGCGGCGGCGATGAGTTGTTTTGTTTACATTAGACAGTATGAATATCACCGCGGCGTTAATATCGCTTCGATTTTCGGGTTAATTTGACCAAATTTCACTTTTTGAGTAGGTTATTCTGTAAAATATGATAGCATTGAATAGATTTGGGCCTAATGGGTACCTAACACCACCCTTAAACCTGGTACGGGTGGTGTTAGCGTACCCCACCTTAAACTCGCGGTGTATCTGTAAGACTGCTCCATACACAGCGACTTTTCGCCGCTAAACTAGAAATCCCGTCCAAACCCAGTTTTGGCTCGCTAACACCGCCCCATGCATATGGCCCCTGGTGGCGTTGCTATAGACATTAGGAGAGTAGGCGGGGTCTAGGATAGGGTGTGAGGTCGGAGGGCAGCCATCACTCCAGCGAGGATTGGATGGTTAGGGTGGTGATGACTGGTTGGCTGTTGGAGTTTGACATCCTGGCAACATCTGAGGGCATATCACGACAGGTACCGACTTGTGGGATGTCTGTATGTGAGGGGTTTATTTTGGAGTTTTACGTTCTTGCAACATGTAAGGTAATATCAGGACGGGCACCAACTTGTGACACTGACAGTTCACACACACGACGATTTTATAGTGCTGCCGCACTGGGAAATCAGGCTGCCTGCACCATAACCCAATATCCCACTCAGTCACATCATCCTGACCCTCATCTAACCAGTCCTTTCCCTGTTTTTGTTTTGGTGAAACGTCGACACCCGTTGGCCACGCACTAACAACACGCTACTCACACGCTGCACCAAAGTCCAATTTCCCCATATTTCCCCTAAAAGTTTAACATTTCTCAACGCTGTAATTTAATTTTCAATGCTGACGGGCCGCAGGAAAAAGCGTTGTAGTGTGACAGCCCCATAAACGGCCAGAAGACCAGTGCCTCGGCGCTGAAAAAATTGCATGTTGTGATGAATAAACTATTTTACAAACAAATTATAATATGACGTAGATGTTGCCCGGAGGAAAATCTCCAACAACTGACTAATAGGACTGCTGGCTGTTAATACTAGCCAGGCAGTGATGGCGGGCTTAGCTACGTGGGCAGTTACCCTATTAGGTGCGTGCGCAGCCTCTTAATACTGGGTCTATTGAGCACCATTAATACCCGACTAATGAAATGTCGGGTATTAATGGTGCTCATCCAGCTCATCCAGCGCGGTCCTTGGTAACCTGGGCGACGACTGAGCCGGTATGGTGTTTTATCCGGTTGTACATTTCATGAAAGCTGCCTACAAAAGTGTTGAAGTGCTGCTGGCTTTTGCAAGTTACCAGCCGCACTCTCTTGGGGAGCAATTAGAGGTTTCACACCGGCAAGAACATGTCAAGACGGGCGCAAAACTATTTGTCCCTGCAGTGGCTGGTCGGGAGATGTTGGGAGTTCCATATATTAACCACCCTTAATGCTGCCACAGTGACATGGATTTCTGTTTAGGGTTTGCTCCCTTAACCTTCGGTTCTGTCAAGAACCTGTACCACAAGGCAGTGATTACAACACTGCAGGGCAGGGGCATCACACTCCCTGAGGTATTGCTATACCTGCAATACCTGCATACCAACAACTAGGAGAGTGAAATCAAACTAGACGAGGCCGGTTAGTAACCAAGTCTAGTTTAATAGAAAT
Source organism: Branchipolynoe longqiensis (assembly GCA_030323885.1). NCBI lineage: Eukaryota > Metazoa > Annelida > Polychaeta > Phyllodocida > Polynoidae > Branchipolynoe > Branchipolynoe longqiensis. The sequence continues at coordinate 316,821 of JASIRB010001522.1, forward strand.
CATCGACTGAGATGTCATATATGATTAATGGTAGAACAACAATGTTCTTTACGATTCCACATTTGAATTACTATGTTTAATCATTATTTATGAATAGCAAGTTTGGAATTTCTATATGATTCCAACTGTGTATTATTATGTTTACTTATTGTGTATGAATACTAAATTTGTAATGGTTTATTTAGTATTGAATATTTAAAGTTGCATAATCCAATCGTGTTGAGTTTCTGTCAGCAAATGAGATAAATATATTAGGTTGATCGTTATGATCTATCTTACTTTAGTGTGAAATAACTTTGATATAAAATGACTAGCTTTGGAGATATTGGTGCAAAAAATCACAATCAATTAATTCAGGAAAGCACGCCACACATCCAACACCATAGGCTTCTGCTGTAATATCCTAAACCTGATATAGCTATTGCAAATCAAAGTATAGATATTCATAACCACCAGACATTGCAACTTGAACACTCTTCTTCCCTAGGATGCAAAGTAAGCATTCGACTACGCCATGACACCGGGAAGATGTCCTACCATTGAATCCTACGGAGACCGATATGGCTCCTTACCCTGGCATCATTTCAACATACATTAAAGTTGAATAGTCCAATGGTTTTGAATTTCTACCATTTTTCTGAGATAACTATATTTAATTGGTTGTTATAGCCTACCTTACTTTAGTTTGAAATAACTTTCATTTTGAATGGCTAACTTTTGAGATATTTGAAGTAGAAACATCCTAAATTGATTTTGGCAAGCTTGTCAAAACTCTAACACCCTAGGCGTATGCAGTAACATGTTCTGTTAAATTGACTCAGTGTGCCCTTTTATGTGGCAACAAATGTTTAATAAGTGCACCAATATCTAAGTTAGATATGTAGAATAAAATCTAGGTGAATGTTTTTGTTTTTAAAATGTGATGCTTCATCGGATTATGCCGCTTTAAAGCCCTATCTCTATCAACATTGTGGATGTTGATAAAGACCAGACGGGATGGCCGAAAGAGTTCAGGGTCCGTCACCCGTATTGCTAGATCGTGCGATTCAAATCTAAGGGTTCAAACCCTGGTTGAGTCAGACCAATGATATAACAATGTATACATGTTACTTCTGAGCCAGGCGCTCGGCATTATTAGGATAGGGCAAGGGCTGGTTGATTTAATGTCAGGATAATATGACTGAGTGGGATATCAGGTAATGGTGCTGGCGGCCTCGTCTCCCAGTGGGGCAGCACTATTAATTCGTCATGACTGCACACGGTCACAAGTCGGTTCCTGTTCTGATATGACCTGAGATGTAGCTAGGACATAACACTCCAACAACCACCCAACGAGCGTTCATTAGGTACAGATAGGACAGCTGAGAATCATCATCACCACTACTTTCGACCCGTCCTGATATGATCTTAGATGTTGCCAAGACTGAAAACTCCAACAACCAACCAACTAACTTTCACCAACACCAGGGGGCAACACCTGCCGGACACCGTCTGCAACCTAGCCGAGGGAGATTACTTCCACAGATTTGTTTTCCGGCGCATGTATGTATGTGTGTGAGATGCCGGCTAGTGACGTCTTCCCTCCGGGCATGCGCACACCAGACTAGCAGCGCCCTTATAGCCAGCGGCTGAAATCGAGTTTCCCGCGCCACTGCCTGCATAATATCCTGAATAATGATCGGCCGAAATGGCTGTTCTCTACTCTGGCCGGCCAGGCGACGCTCAGAGTGATTCTCTTGCGTCCCGCTCTGTGACGCTGTAGTTGGGGACTCACTGTGTGTGACGAGGGGAGGGGGGGGGGACTCGGCGGGGGGGAGGGGTCGCCGCAGGGCTAAGTCGGTTGGTTGTTGGAGTTTAACTTCCTGGCCACATCAAAATTCATATCAGGACGGGTACCGACTTGTGACAGTGCGCACTCATGTCGACTTAATATTGCTTCCCTCTGGTAGACCAGGCCGCCAGCAGCATGACCTGATATCCCACTCAGTAACAGTATTCTAACACTGAGCCATCAAGTCATTGCCCTATCGTAATCATGCCAAATGCCTGGCTAGGAAGTGGCAAGTATCCATTCTTAAATCACTGCTTTGACTGACAAGGTTTCGAATGAGTTTGAGCGTCCGTCTCCCGTGTTCGTAAACCATGGGTTCGTGGGTTTGAACCTTGGTCAAGTCAAACCAATGACTTAACAATTGATACTTGTCACTTCCTAGCCAGGGGTTTGGCATTATTAGGATAGGGCAAGGACTGCTTGCCTGAGTGTCAGGATAATGTGACTGAGTGGGATATCAGGTCATGGTGCTGGTGGCCTGGTCTTCCAGTGTGTCACCACTATAAAGTCACCATGAGTGTGCACTGTCACAAGTCGGTACCTGTCCTGATGTGACCTTATATGTTGCTAGGACGTAAAACAAAAACAAACAAACAAACAGAACCCGTGGATTCAAATCTCACGATCTACCAAAATGGGAGACAGACACTCAATTCTGTCGGGCTCTTATCTAGATGGTATGCGATGATAATTATCTCTCTGTGATATGCCAGTCACACTACAGCTTACGAGCACTTTGCAACCACCTTAGACCAAAGAACCCACACTCACCAGTGACATCCATACATCGGCATCCATTGTTTTGGTAGCAAGGACGTCACTGGTGAGTGTTGGTTCTTTGGCCTAAAGTGGTCACAAAGTGGTCGCTAGCTGTAGTGTGACTGGGGTCTTATATCCCTGTCACACTATGACGTAATGAGCAAACGTGAGCCTAACATTGTGATATTTCGTCATTACGTTGATGTACGTTGGATTACGTTATGATGACGTCATAATGACGTTATACTGATGTCGAGCTACGTCACATTACATCGTGTTACGTCAAGGTTTTGGACATGTTCAAAAATGTTGACGTAGCTCGAACGTAAGGGTTTACGTTCGCCGTACATTCTGTTCACATTCAGCGAACGTCAATGACGTTAAACGGATGTTAGGCAAACGTTCCTCACTACGTTCCACTAAGTTCCACTACGTTCCACTCGTTGACCCACTAAGCGGTGTCCACATACGTTCGCACTAATGGGCAACTCGTTGACCCACATGAAACCGTCGGAGAACGTCCATGCGGCACGTAATGGAGAACGTCAGGAGAACGGCATCACGGACGTCAACGTCCAGACGTAGCAACGTCACAGAAGTCTTCTGGCGATGGAAAACGTGCAAATGTCAGAGCGTCATTACGTTGACCGTCTCATGATGACGTATCACTAGCTTACGACGTACGCTCATCCACTTGCTGCATCACGTTCAACTTGTGCCCAAATTTGCATACTACGCTGAGAAGTTCAACGTTCTTCACGTTCTCCCTACGTTGACGTCGTTACGTCGTAGTGTGACAGGGCCATTAGGTAGAAGGTGGAAGGTTGCTAGGTGGGAATTTGGGGGTGAGCCTTTCACTCTGCACAGATTCGCAGAAGATGCCGTGATCGTCACTCACTTATTTCCTCGATTAACTCCCCTGAAGTGTCCAATAAATGTAGGCAGAAGCATATGTGATGTATAATGCATTATGTAGGTTTTTCTCAGCATTATGTAGCTTGTTTGCCACTATACAGACAAAGAAACTTATTTATTTTGGCCACATCATTCGTCAGAGTTCAATATACCATACATTGTTGGAAGGGAAGGTGAATGGCAGCAGAGGGAGAGGGAGACCAAGAACATCATGGTTTACAAATATTTCACAGTGGACAGGCTTGAATTATTCAGTCTATCAGAACAGCACACCATCGGGACAAGTGGAGAACCATTGCATCCAACCCTCGACTAGATGCCGGAACTATTGATTGATTGATTGAATGCATTATGCAAAAATAACGATACGCAAGGGAATTATTAACGTAGTGTCGTGGGGGGGAGTGGTGACAATGGGAAATATTGGCCACAGAACGGGAATCAAACCCACATCTCCTGAATTCCAGGCCACTGTGTTAACCAGTACACCGGCTCGGCTCCCTGATTTCAACCCCTTACCCATGGCTAGCGGTCTATCCGGCTGCTTGCCACAGCGGCCAGTCTCGTAGTATGGTGATTGAGCGACAAGTTTGCACATGGCCAGTTAAGCCGGGAATGGGAACGTGGCCGGTGGGCTTTGGGTGACGGTCGGGAAGGTCAACAATTGAAAGTGTACCGGCGAATAGGGTCGATGGAGAGACCTGATCCACCTGAAAACATGTCCTTAAAGGCCCAGTCAGACCTTACCGGACTGAGTACCGGACACCGCCGGCCAAAGATTTTTCTAGTCCGGTATGAAAATGGACCAAACCGTGTCGAAATATTGTGCTTTCAACGGACAAGGAACGGTCAACCGATGGGCGAAAACCGAATTTCAAATGGATGGACCGGACACCGACCGGACACCGACCGGACACCAACCGGACAACAACCGGACACCAACCGAACACCAACCAGACACCAACCGGACATCTACCAGACTGATGACAGACGCGCCAAAAACAGATAAAAAAACGATGGACCAAATTCCCGCAGCACTATCAACGGACTCTTCAGAATACAAACCGCACACCTAACTGATGGGTAACGGACATGAACCGGACAAAACGGGCTAAACGGACTTAAAACCAGACACCAACCGTACACCTCAGTCCGGCGGTTTTGTGCATGTTCAAAACTTGTACCGGACACCACCGGACACCACCGGACAGATAACGGACAGGCCGGATGCCAACTGCATATAAACCATACATTGCCGTTTTTCACCAGACAGAGTCCGGTTTCTGGCCGTTTCTCCAATCCGGTAAGGTCTGACTGGGGCTTTTCACACTGCACAGAAAAGTAAGATTGTGTGTAATTTCCACCGAACCAAAAACAAACACAAAGCAATGATTTTGACTAATCCATTGGAACTCATGACCCTAGGAGTATCCTCGTCCCCATATGTATATAGGAATAATATAGAAATAAAATAATCCGGTGCCTTTGATGGTGTGCCCTTCCGAGCGAATCAAACACAAGCCACTCGTTGGGACTAATCATTGCAAGTCATGATCCTAGAAGTAGCCCTGTACCCATATATAAAGCATACAGAAACAATATAGAACGAGAGACTTGCTATCCAGACCGCACTTCGTCCACACATCTTTCTATGTCCTCTCTACTGGCCTTCCTCCTCCTTGATAATGTCTGAAAAGAGTTCCAGGAGGGAGAGCGTGGCAGCATTTCACTTTTTACTCTTACCCTATCCGTGTCTTTGGCTCACCGGCTGGTCACCATAGAGCAAATAGACACGGTCCTTTGACTCAACTCTCCTAATTTCTCTTTCCTACACTCTACCCTTTTTTTCCTCCCAGGGTTACTTCTCCCCCTGATCAAGGGAGTTGTTTGCTTGGCTGGGGCCCTTTACCTTATCGTTTGTCTCACTTTGTTTGTGTTCCTGGAACTGCTGGACCCACATTTACCTGTCCCTTCCTCCTGAATCCTTGCTGCTGTCAACTGGATACAAGTGCTCTGCTACGACAATTCGGGGCTGCCCCAACACTTTGTCATTTTGATGGTTTTAAATACATCCCCAGCTTCTACAACCACCCCACCAGAGATTAATCTTCAACCAAAGATTGGACCGATTCATAGGTACCTCTCTATATTGCTGTAGTTCTGCAGCCGATAACCGTCGTAAGGTTGCAAACCCCCCAGGGCCCTTTTATATGAGCCAATTTGTAACCTTACCAGGGTTAAAGGCGGGTCCCAGGTTAGCTAACGCCAGGGTTCTAAATGTGTCACGAGGGATGTATGAGTCCAAAGAGCGCATGGGTTAGCTAATATTTCAGTTATTTATAGATTTGGGAAATCCCTCTGCGTTTGTAGCCATATATTAGGCTCAAATATATTAAATGCGATCATATTTAACAGAATTACATACGCAATAAGTGAAATGTTATCAATTTAACCCTACATTCGAAGCGTTATTAAGGCTACCGCCGCATTGGCGGCGATATTAATAGTTATATTTTCGAATCGACGAAAGTAAGGTAAACAAATCGCCGCCGCCGCATCGACTAACCGCTAACTAACCGCTAACCCGGAAAATCCGCACGACGCCGGGTTACGACCGCTAACCCGGACACATACATATAGGCCCTGAAGTCAATATAGAACAAACATTCATCCGGAGCGACTAACACTGGACAGTGGCCATCGGTGACGGGGGGCGGGGGGGGGGGGGTAGGGGGGAGGAAGCCCGAGAAGGGACACCACCACTCAGGTGGCTTGCATTGTGGAAGATAATATAATATGAGTAATTCTCTGCTACACATTTATACGCGTATAATGGGTCATGTATCACACATGAGGATCTTTTATCAGAACTCATAAACACTGTGGATGTCTATAGAGGATATTGATATATTATGATGTTGATATATTATGATTAAGATATTTAATGGAGACTGCCGAAATCAAGTTCCTGTAGTTTCGAGCTTAGGCGCCTTAGGTCGAGGAATATGTCAAGACATACACACTAGTAGTCATTCAATTCCAGTCCATGCCTTTATACTTGTATAATGCATTATGCGTCACATATGAGGATCTTTTATCAGGAATCATAAACATAATGCATTTTTATAGAATTTCAATATCACATCTAATATATTAAATGTAGACTCAGTTTGAAATCCCTAAGTCAATTCCCTATGCTTTGTGAGGCAACACTTCTGAACACTGGTTGTCCGACCTTGACCTTGAAGCCAGAGCCCTAATACTGACCGGGCATCCAGGGTCCTGGGCTGTCCTTCCGGGAATGTTGGAGGCCGGCCACTGGGGACTCCACACCCGCTACCGCTGGTGGTCGTGATGGGGGCAGTGGTGGGTGGTGGTGAGTGTGGGTGGTGGTCGATGATCGGGGTGGTGGGGGGTGGGGTTGGTGGGGTTGGCCCAATGAACAGTTCTCCCATAAATAGATCAACGGACGGGCGCACTCTCTCCACAACAATGTGCGTCAATAGTATGGACCCGGCATATAATGGCGGCCCTGACTGGGTTCTTCTATTTATATGTGGGCACAATGTGACGGGGAATGTAGCATGGTATCAGGTTTTTTTGTTTGTTTTTTAAAGTTTGCCGCCAGCACTATGACCTGATATCCCACTCTGTAACAGTATTCGAACACTGAACCATCCAGTCATTGCCCTATCCTAATCCTGCCAAACACCTGGCTAGGAAGTTGCAATCTATCACACATGAGGATCTTTTAAGTTATTGATTTTGGGTTTGACTCGACCAGGGTTCGAATCCCACGATCTACCAAAACGGGATACGGATGCTCAACTCATTCAGCCATCCCGTCTGGTATCCGGTATTTATATAGGATTTTCGAAATTAACCTTGCAGTTATAATGACTGATTGCGACAGTGTGCACTCATGGCCACGTTATAGTGCTGCCCAACTGGGAGGCCAGGCCACTGGTGCCATGACCCGATATCCCACTCAGTCACCTTATCCTGACATTGAGCGAATCAGTGCTTGTTCTCTCCTAACAATGTCGATCGCCAAACTAGGTCGTGACAAGTATGAATTTTCAGTCATTGGTTTGACTCGGCTGAGATTCGAACTCCAGAACTTCCACACGAGAAGCCAGCGCTCTGCCGATTGGGGGATCGCGGCCGGTACTGGTACCATGACCATATTTCACGGCGCTCTGCCGGGAGAGAGCTGGCTGGCCGGGGTAGAAGAGCGGGCGAACAGGAGGAGTTGGGGTCTGGGCACCATTGGCTGGAGTGTATCTGACGGATGGGGAAGTGTTGCTGTTGTTGTTGGCGGGTGTTACGTCCTAGCAACATCTAAGGCCATATCAGCAGGGGTACCGACTTATGACAGTGCGCACTCATGGCGACTTTACAGTGCTGCCCCACTGGGAGACCAAGCCAGCAGTGCCATGACCCGATATCCTAATATCCCAATCAGTCACATTATCCTGACACTGAGCCAACCAGTTCCTGTCATATCCTATTACTACCGAACGCCTGGCTAGGAAGCGGCATGTATTAATTTTTAAATCAATGGTTTGACTGGACCAGGTTGCGAACCCACGACCCCACAATATACAACGGCAGATGGACGCTCAAACTCATTCAGCCATCCCGTCTGGTCTGGAAGCGACAAGCATCAATTTGTTGACAAGTCATTGGTTTGACTCAATCGGGGATACGAACACCCGACCTCCCGCATGCGAGGCATGCGCTGTACCGATTGGGGCACCGCGTGCGGTGATGGGGGGAGTGTAAATGGGCAGGGGGTGGAGAATGGATGGGGGGGGGGGGGGCAGTAGAGGTGGATTCATTTTCCCCAGTATTGGATTTAGAAGGGTGCTGAAGGGTTTGACAATATTGGTCAGGTGTGTGCAGGTCAATGTACAACCCGCTCCTCAAGCAGGGCGGGCGTCAATAAGCCGAGGTAAGGTCAAGGACAAGGCCACATATGCCTGCAATAGACGATTCCAAGGGCCAAACCTGCTAGGTATTTTGTTCTGCGCAGCCACATGCTCCGGGGAAAAGGCGATATAGAGGATCGATTGATTGATTGTTTTAGGTGTATGTCCTGGCAACATTTAAGGTCAGATCAGGATGACAGTGCAAACTCATGGCGACTTTATAGTGCTGCCCCACTGGCAAACCGGGCCGCCAGAACCATCACCTGATATCTTAATCGTTGTCATTATCATGACACTGAGCGAACCAGCCCTTTCCCTATGCTAATAATGCCAAGTGCCTAACTAATGGCCCTGTCACACTACGACATAATGACGTCAGCGTAGGAAGAACGTTGAACTTCTCGGCATAGTATGCAAATTTGGGCACAAGTTGAATGTGGATGCAGCGTAGTAGACGAGAGCGTAACGTTGGTAAAGCTTAGTGATACCGTCATTCAACGAGAGAGGACAACGTCACTACGCTCAGGGAACGTTATGAATGTTATTCCATCGCCAGAAGAACGTTATGTGACGTTAGATATGTCATGAGACGTTGAACATACGTTGAATGCGCGTTCTCCTGACGTTCTCCTGAAGTTCTCCTGACGTTCTCCTGACGTTCTCCTGACGTTCTCCTGACATTCCCATTACGCCATGTGGCCATTTGCACTTGGTTTAATGTGGGTCAACGTATTGGAACGTAGTTGAACGTAGTGAGCAGCGTTGGAATAACGTCCGTTTAACGTCATTTACGTTCACTGAATGTGAACAGAACGTATGGCGAACGTAAACCCTTACGTTCGAGCTACGTCAAAAGTTTTGAACAGGTCCAAAACCTTGACGTAACTAGATGTAACACGACGTTATGTGACATAGCTCGACGTCATTCTAATGTCATTCTGACGTCATCATGACATAACCCAACGTAATGACGAAAAATTACCACGTTAGGCTCACGTTGGCTTGTTACGTCGTAGTGTGACAGGGGTATAAGAAGCTATGAGTAACAATATTTTAAGTTATTGGTTTGACTCGACCAAGGTTCGAATCCCACGATCTACCAAAAGGGGAGACGGACGCTCAACTCATTCAACTATCCCGTCTGGTATCCCGGATATATAGGATGTTTAAAATTAACCTTGCACGTTGCAGTTATAATGACTGATTCAAGGCTGTTCCCTGTAGTGTCCAAATATAATGTTGACCGGTAAGTATCTCAAGATTTGATAGTTATTATCATTTACATATTATATCCACGCACAAAGAAAGTTGCTAAGTACAATATCAAGTGTGATGTATCTACGACCGGATGTCATCAATTTACAGGGTACTCATCATCCAAAATAACTTCTTTTTCTTTCTTGACGGTATATACTGCATATCATGGATAAGTCTGAATAGACTTGTTTTCACCATTAGACAGTTTGTCGATCGAAAGCCCGAGCATACACTTTTACCGACCCAAGGGATATTTAACCTCCCACACCACATAGACATGGTATGAAAACAAGTATCCTTTGATGATGCTGTAAGTTATACACAGAGGTGGAAATCCAAATTGGCAGAGGTGTGGGGCACAGGATATCGAAACACCTACCTTCAGATTAGGAGTCCGACATAGACAAAATTATGACACTTGAACCACTCCACGACAGAGAACACTACAAAGTGTAACTTTGCGTACACTAAAATAGGTAGTCAGTGCTAACTGAGTCAGGTTGGTAATTGAGAGCAGGAAGGTACGGGGACTTCTACTGATGTGGGCATGGGGGTGGAGGGTGGCGGGATGCAGAGGTGAGGAAGCGTGCAGGGGCCTGGGGTGGGGGAGGGGATCCAGCGGTCACTGTCCAGACGGCCATTGCGGTCAGAGAAGGTGCGGACAGGTGCTGCAGGTGGCACCACCTGGATGGAGTGGTCAGACCTACGCAGTGTCTCTGTAGCAAACATGCTGGGACCGATATTGGTCAATGTTGATGCTTGCAGACATACACGAACCGGGTTCTCCACGTTAAACCAGGGATGTATATAGAACATTATATAATGGGCGGGAATAATTTGGACTGATTTATATTGCTTGATTCTTATTCAATTATAGAAGTATTGCCCATTTCATATCGTTAGACTTTATGACCAACTCATGGACATCACTCTCACAGCAGAACGCTAAATGGAGAGTGGGGGTTAATAACTGAAAGCAGTCTTTGTCGCATTGCGACCAACAGCATAATGATGATGATGATGATACACATTTATTTGTAAATATATATTTGCACATACTATTCATAACAATATTTATATACGATTTATATATATAATATTTATATTTAATATTCATATGGAAATATGTATAATATATGTATGATATATATATATACACATAATATGGGTGGAGTGTCCAGACCTATGCAGTCTCTCTGAAGTAAACATGCTGGGGTCTGCATGGTCAATGTGGCTGATGGCTGACATATACAGCTGCAGGGATATATATAGAATATGATATATTGGACTGGAATAATTTGGAATGATGAGTATTGCTTGATTCTTATTCAATAATAGAAGTATTGCCCATCTAATAGATATGCATATATGCATACCTATATCTGCTCAATCTTTAGATACATATATATACTATTTATATGTGACATAAATATATCATATTTATATATACTATTATATATATACTATTATGAATATATATGTATAGTTTTATAATATATATAATACATCTATATATATATACGATATTTATATGCGTGTAAAGATATATATTGTGTATATATTATATATATATATATCTGCCTCTCCACATGTAGTATTATGCCCCCAAATCATATCTCTAATGTTCTACGTTTGAGATAATTTCCATCCATCAAAATACAGAAATCCGCGTTCATACTGAGAGGACATTTGTTTAGCATTATCAGCTTGTAAAATATTCCGATAAAACGCATTGGTAGGGAATACAAATGGTCTATAATGGAATACAAATTGTCTATTAATGTAAATGGTATATAGTGCATGAATGTATTTATGTAGTTGCTGGTGATCCTTTACTTATGATCAATAGTCATTGTCTATTGGGTAGATAATGTGAAGGAGGCACTAGTGGTAGTGTGTAAGGAGCCGTTGGAGCTCTGCTCAGTACCCCCTCCCCTGCCAACTGTTAGTCACGGATCACCACACACACAGCTCAGGCAGGTGGTGGCCAAGCACCCACACAGCATGCTGGTGGTGGGCAGATCATGGTAGCCATGGTGACACAATAATGCTTACTGTTCATTGGTGGAACTATAAATGCTTGTTGCTCATTAGAGATTATGGTGAGGTGGTATGCCATACCATATCCATGTACCACTATATAATAATATACCTGAGGGTACAAGCTCTCACTCTACTTTCATTCTTAATACTCTTCCTTTCTCTTCTTGCCTGTATTGAGTTCATTATAGCCTGCCTACACAACCTACATATGCCAGCCGTGGACTTTACAAGCTGTAATAGGGAGCGATCAAGACTAATACCCACATGACAATAATAATCTGCATTAAGTTGAGTTAGTCAGTTAGCTTCAGCTGGACTTAATGAATAATATTTAGGCAGTCTTCTTCCCCCCCCCCCACACACCCGCACTGATAGGCTTGTGTGGTGAATGTTTCATGTATATTTAGTCAATTAGTTAATGGAAATTGCGACTAATTTCTCACTGGTACCTGAATTACACAATGGAAGGAACATTTGATTTAATTCAGGCATTAGTCGCTAGTAATTCCTGCACTGAACTGTTCACAAGAAAACGATCCGGAAAGGTCAACTCGTCTGCTCCCTTTGTATCCGGTCGCATGGTAATGGAACCACTAATTAATAAACACAGCCAGAACATGAACAAATCCACTCGCTACACACTACCTTCTTTCCAAGGAGATGCGCATAAGGCCACACTAACTAGCCGGCCTAATTGCATCACTAAAAAAAAACCTTTTACAATGAAATGTTGTTAGATGAGCCGGAATTGACGCACAATATGGGTGTAGCTGGCCGATACTATTTGTTAGTTGACATTTTCGAGGCGTGGAACATCTCTGAGGTCAGGGCTTATGGCTAGCTATCTGTGGAGAAGATCTAGTTTGATGCCACCTTATGCCATTTTCAATTTTCGGTATGTACTGCTAAATACTATATAAATGTAGGCGTACTCATATTATTCCAGTAGTGAAATATTGGGACATGTACTACTGAAGACTATATAAATGTAGGCCTACCCATATTACTCAACCTCCCTCATCCTGATATGACCTTAATGTTGTTAGGACGTAAAACAACAACAAACTAAACAAACAAACATATTACTCCTGTACCGTGAATATATATATATATATATGTATATATACATATATATATATATATATATATATATACAGCAAAACCTCTCTAAATCGACCGTCCTTGGGACTGAATTTAAAGTGGTCTATTTAGGTAGGTGGTCGGAATAGAGACTTAGAATATGGTTGCAATGGTATTGTTGGGACCTAAATGAACCGATTGGTATATGCGAATGGTCGATCTGCTGGGGTGGTCGATCAGACAGGTTTTACTGTGTATATATAATGTATTTATATATCATCATCATCATCATCATGCTGACGGTCGCGATGCGACAAAGACTGCTTTCATTCTCCATTTAGCTCTCTGCTCTGAGAGTGATGTCTATGAGTCAGTCTGAATGTCTCTCAACTTCAGGTTTCTGTTGCTGGTGTTCCATGAAAGCTGCCTGCAAAATTGTTGAAGTGCTGCTGGCTTTTGCAAGTTACCAGTGGCACTCTCTCAGGGAGCAAATAGAGGTCTCACACTGCCAAGAACATGGCCAGACAGGTGCAAAACTATTTATCCCTGCAGTGGCTGGTTGGGAGATGTTGGGAGTTTCATACATCAACCGCCCTTGATGCTGCCACAATGACATGGTTTTCTGTTCAGGATTTGCTCCCTTAGCCTTCTGTTCTGTCAAGAACCTGTAGCTCAAGGCAGTGGTTTACAACTCTGCAGGGCAGGGGCGTCAACCTCCCTGAGGTATTGCAATACCTGCATACCCACCGTTATGCCAGTCTCGCCTATGTGTTATTTCAATATACTGTCTCCTTTACTGTGATTACAAAACAATTTCCTGAGCCTCTGATCTGAGATAAGAGGCAATGCTATGCTAACGAGGTTGTGTGATAACGTGTTGCCCCCATGTCTGATGGCAGGAGCCAAATCTCTCTCTTTCTTCTTAAGCTAGACACCAACGAGCCATTTAACTAAGCCAATGTAGTGGTGTCATAAATCAATTATGCTCTTCACCTCAGCACTACTTGGGCATATCCAAGTAGAACTTTCACATCGCCCACAACAATTTATATATATATAGTTATATATATCTGCAATACAAATGAGGAAGAAACAAACCGATAGCGGGTTGAGTTGTTTAATCTCTGGCAAAGGATTACAGGCCAAAATGCTTTGGTGCAACTGACACTGGTCTACATACGGTGGAGGTGAGGAGACTGCAGCTGGCACCACATGTACAGTGTTGGGAGTCTTATGGAGTATAATAATAATAATTCACTTACGTATCAATACACTTGCAAAATACGTTCTACATCACATATATATATATATATATGGTCTATAATCTATTATGGGGATATAAACAAGGTCACACCCCTGGTGAGTGGCCTCTGACCACACTGGTGCCAAGTGCCATTGGCCACTATCACCTCCATGTGTAATTATATCACCTCTCTAAGCGACCACATGCACAGCCTGACCACTGGCTTTATATGGGGGCCAATTCGATTACCCATACAATACCATTGTAACAATAAAGAAACTCGCTAAGCGGACCACCTCCTTAAATGGACCATTTAAAGTCGTCCCATGGTTGGTCGATTTAGAGAGGGTTTACTATACATGTATATATATATATATATATATATATATATATATATATATATATATATATATATGAGTATATGTGTTATATACAACATTATGTGAATCTAAATAAAGAATAGTCCCTAATGTTTGTCGGTGTCCCTCTCCTGGCACCTCTCGTTTCTCAACACCCCTTATTCAATGCAGTCCCGCTATAACCGGGCACTCTCAGCTTCCTGCTGCCTGGGAACCGACTGTAATGGTCTCCCAGCTCTCACTTCAAATTATATGTATATATATGCATATATCTGTATCCAAGGGACCATGCAGCGACCATCACATACTCAATATACACCACCTGTCATGTATTGCGATAATATGCTTGATGTGCAAGCGCATATGAGTAACTCGTCAAAAGTTCTGTTGAATCTGTTTGATGGTAGATACGTGAGAGGTCCCACCGACTCATCTCAAGGGAGGCTATATGAGACGACTAGGCCAGTGATATCAGGGGTCACCCCTCACATAACACAATATCAATGCAGGATAAGCATTCAAATTACCCTACCACTCAACACCTACTGGTGTGTCTACTATTGCGTCAATGTTGTTGGCTTGGATTGTGTGAGACTGGCACATCTATGTAGCCAAGAATTCTCTGAATTCATCTCATGTCTGAATGTTGACTGGTTAATATATTGTTAGTGTACACTGTTGATACTATATTTACTCTCCATTCCTTATAATTTGAGGAATATCTATTGCATTGGCTCCTATAAATCTATATTGCATATAAGCTAATATAGTGGCCATGCTTAGAATGTAATGATGATATTTTGCTTAGACGCTAAGGAATCTGCTCTTCTGATTGCCTGATATATCTGAATTGCTTATATTTCTATGAGTTTCTATTGGTTATAATCTGATGAATGCACCACACCTGGAATGTCATTAATGTACATCAACTAGAAGCCTTTGAACCCACCTCACCTATGAATCTGAAGTCATTATTATTCACTTAATGTGCATTGCTAATATTCCTATGAATATGGATTGTTTATACTCTGATGAATTCACATCAGCTAGAAGCATATCATCTACCTTGACTACAATTTTCTGATTCCAGCTCATCTACGAAACTGCATTGCTTAGAATTTGATTAATCAGCATTGCTAAGGATTTAATGATTCTGTATGGATTAACAACTCATTAATGTCCCTTCTCTATAATCTGATGGATCCAACCCACGTAGAATAAATGCTACACATCTAACGTCTATAGCAGCCTATCAATGAACCGGCTATCTTTATTGGCATATCAGTCCTAATTGCTTATTAATCTATGAATCTCCAATGGTCTCTCCCTATGAATATAACTCCCATATATCTTATTAATATGTTTTGTTTGTTTGTTTAACGACCCACCAGCACAAAAACTTGACATCGCCTATTGGGGGTTATCTTATTAATAAGCCTTGCTTATAATACAATAAATATGCAGTACATTTATGCTATAAAAATCAACATGAGCTATGGATATTCAGTGTGTAGAATCCAGAACTCAAACAGACAGGGCTGCCCTCTATGGAAGATCTTCTGATCAAAAAGAATCTCCGGTGGACTTGACACCTCATGATGTCATCAGACAGGCTACCAAAGCAGATCCTCTACTCTCAACTGACTTCTCGTTACAGAAAGAGAGGGCGCCCACCTCTCCAGTTCAAGGATACCATGAAGAGAAACCTGAAGCTGAGAGACATTAAGACTGACTCATGGACATCTCTCTGACAGCAGAGAGCTAAATAGAGAGCGGCAGTCAAGTAATGAAAGCAGTCTTTGTCGCATCACGACTGACAGCATGATGATGATTTTGATGAGAATCCAGTGAAAGATTAAAAAAGAAACTACCCCAAAAAACAAGAAATAACGATATCTCTATCAGACACTCTGAAGTGAAAGTGTATATGGCTTAATTGACGGACTGATCGTCCAATCGCTCGAATAGTAAAGCCTCAGTGGGTAGAGCATCCCCACCGTCCATCTACACCCGCACACAAACACCTCCTTATCAGCCTGCAATCCAACCAACAGGGTCTGTCTCGCTTGGGGTCTGATTTCAGTGACATCTCTAAGCCGGGACTCAATGCTATTTTACTGCCTGCGAGACATCGAGGATAGAATAATGAAGGATTCAGGTGCAAAAACTTACAAATTCACATTAGTGGTTTTCCGTCAACTATAAATATACCAGTATTTAAGTTGCATACGTAAGTTCAAAAGTCGATTCCTTCAACAAACTATTCAAGTCCCACATATTATACAATGTAGACCATGCCTATAGACGGTATATATAAGCGATATGTTTTGAGACGTGTAGTGTAATTCCACTAGATTTCAATAGAATTATACTATTTTCGTGGCAAGGGAAACTACAAGGGAAACACTTTTTGCTTCAAACTTATTCAAATACTATTTGCTGATTGTAACGTAGATACAATTGATTTAGTATGCTTACAAGGGGTTTGCATTATTAAATATATGTATCGTTTTATGTACAAGCATTATGCGTGTATAAAGGCGCGGAAGGGAATGATAGGTATATTTGCTATTTTATTAGTGATTGGGTCTTACATGATCTATGCCGCCCTCGATTCACCTGACCTGTGGTGCCGCCACCGGCACGATCCTGAACTGGGACACTACACTGTTAATTTATTGTTTTGTTTTGGTTTTTTGTACATTAGTTGCTTAAGCAGGGGAAATTTCAATCATGGACAATTGGTCTTCCTCATTCCACTGCTCCTTGCCCTATCCTAATAATGCCGAATGCCTGGCTAGGAAGCGACAAGTATACATTTTTAAGTCATTGGTTTGACTCAACCAGGGTTCAAACCCACTATCCCATGATCTACCAAGACAGGAGATGGACGATCTAACTCATTTGGACATTCGCATCTGAGAATGTATCTCAACCCCCTACTTTGTGTTGTCTTCTCATTGTGTACTGTAGTCGGCCTCAAGATATATATATATGTATGTATATATATATATGGATAGTGATAAGCCTGTTATCGCTTGTAATACTCTCTGTAAGTGTCCTGCTACTACCCCCCCCCCCCCTTCCTGGGTGGGGTGGGTCCGGCTTCATTCACACCCCCCCCCCCCCCCCCATCACGGGTTCTGCACGACACTCGCTCTGAATTATTATACATATATATATATATATATATATATATATCTATATATATATATATATATATGAGACTGTCTCAAAAGGTGCTAAGCAATATGGGACAAAACTGTGTCCATTGTAATGATCAACATACTATCTTCTTATGCATTTACTCAGGATAAACCGATTTGATTTTTAGATGGTGTTTCATAGTCCCAATAGAATACATATTGATTTGAAGCAAATGTCCTTGTGTTTTCAGTGTAACCATTTCTGTACTGGTTTGTGTCAATC
Source organism: Branchipolynoe longqiensis (assembly GCA_030323885.1). Lineage (NCBI taxonomy): Eukaryota > Metazoa > Annelida > Polychaeta > Phyllodocida > Polynoidae > Branchipolynoe > Branchipolynoe longqiensis. Next base: position 334,668 of record JASIRB010001522.1, read on the forward strand.
GTTACAATGGACAAAAACAAAGAGTTATCACCTTTTGATAGAGGCTCATATATATATATATATATATATATATATATCTATATATGTATATATATATATATAAGTCAATATTATCGGATAACACACATGGTTGCAAAACATGTGACAGGTCATGTGCAAGTGTTCAGATACCTTTGTAGCTCTTCCTTACTGTCAAACAAATACATCCCTGAGCTGAGGAGTTAGAGCGGATGATACTTGTGCTCTGAGGATAAACACGCCAACCCAGGGTGATCCTTGTTCATGTAAGTGTTGCAGACTTGGACAACTCAATTAATGTCAAACCCCGCGCGGGAAGTAATCTGTCACAGATGCAACTGTAGTACTAATTAATGGAGGCATGTCGCCAAACAAACATTCACTGTCTTCCTTTAGGCCAAACAAAAAGGAATTGGTGGTCATCCATTTGAATTAAAAACCTGGGTCGGGCGGGCGGTATATATATATATATATATATATCACCCATATATATATATATATATATATATATATATATATATATATATATAGTATATATATAGTATATATATATATGGGTGATATATATATATATATATATCACCCATATCTATATATATATATACATATCACCCATATATATATAGGTATACATATATATATATATATATATATATATATATATATATATATATACATATTTATATGGTGTTTTTTTTGTACGTAGATGTAATACATAGCCTGACGCAATGGCCGAATGAGTTGAGCATCCACTTCCAGTTCTGGCAGGTCATGGGATTCAAACTCCTGTGTTCGAACCCTGGCCGAGTCAAACCAATGACAACAATTCATACAAACTTTAAATGGCTGCTAACCCGACGCATTTTTAACAGCTTAAACAAACTAATTCAGGGGCTGGCGATTGCTCAGGTACGGGCGGGCACGATCGCCAAGTTTGTTTTATTTGGACGTAGTTCATCCCCTGGGACGTTGCCTCCATCGGGACACCATTGAAATGTAAGATGGAAAGGAGGGATTTCAGCGTGCACTCATGTGACCACTCCCTGCTTCACAATAACGGAGCTAGCTTCGGCCAGTACCAGACTGTTACCTCAGATAATCATGGGATAAAGCCCAAAACACAATAACCCTCCAGGACTCTCTTCTCAATGTGGATTGCCCTCCAGTGCCCCAATGTTGGACCGGATCCTTCGGTCGCCAGTAGGCATATGAGTCATATCCGGGATCACATGCAATTAGGTCATTAAAACGCCACACTATTCTAAGCTGGTACTTTCTCAAGGCGGCTTCGATCTTCCTATTTAACAACATCCTCGTCCATTTCTTCAAAAGCCTGGAAGCTGCATATATTGACCTCTGTTGACCTCACCGGAAGTTTAACCCACCCAGCTGCTAAGTAGCGTGTTATGTTATTCTATTTTGCGCTTCACCATGTGCTTTACTGGTGGATTTAGCTTCGATGCCATTTAATTGTTTTCTTTATTGTTCATGTTGTTATTCTTTGTATTTGTGTGAGGAGCGGAGTGTCTGGAGCCAGGAGGGCGAGAGGCCTGAGGCGGGGTTGGGGGCGGCTATAAGGGGATGGAGCCGGGGTGGTTACGTAATAGCCAGCGGCTGGAGGAGAGAGAAGGTGGGGTGGGGTCCTCCCTCGCCTCGCATCAACCGCAATGCAAGCATTACGACCAATTGATTTACCCTGCTCATAACCGATAAGTGTGTTAAACACTTGGTTTCACCGCTGGGCAGGACAATTCCTAGTTGATTAACTGTCATATCATGGTTTTATTGCACATCATCTTAAAATGGTTTCTTCTAGTAGGGGTGCCCTAGTCAATTATTATCGTTGCTGTTATTTGTTTATTATATTTATTTATATATTATATATTTGTTATATATTATATATTTATTCATCTATAAAGCAAACTTGCAATGGTCAACCAACATTATACATCTTAAGCTACCAATACTCCTGGTCCTGTCTAGTTGTGATTGGAGACAATGCTCGCACTCTTTGCCCGCACCCATAGATAAATATATTGTCAGCCCGCCTGGTGGCATTCTAGGTCACTCGTCTCTAGTGAAGGTGAGACAAGGAGCCACAGTTATACTAGCATTATTTTCAATGTTTGATTAATGCGGAATATAGATTATCTGTGTTGAAAACCATGGAAACACGTGGTGACTCACCTGGTATGGTCAAAGCTTTTCGTGGATTGATTCAGTGTGATAGTACACTTTGATTTGTTTAAATGGGTGGCTCTCTGGTGACAGAGATTTAAATTCAATTAATGTGTATTAACCACAGGGTATAAAGCCTGACAAATGAAATTAACAAAAAGCTGCGTCCGGTTCATCTGTTTGAATCCCTTACTTTGTTGTCAATGCAGAAATGAACAATTAACCAATACCAGTCATCTTTTCATTCGGGAACTTCCCAATTATCCACATCAAGGCATGTGATTAAGAATCAAATCAACAAAGGCCCATTCATTATACCGGCTCCTGCACACCAGGACTGAGGCGGACAACGCGCTAACAGTTGCTCTCATGTGACAGGAGGATCAAACCTTAGATCAGCCAGACAGATCATATCTGGTGACAGTTGACCTTTTCTGGGTGCTTTTTCTTGGAGATGATGTCACTTTCGTGAACTGTTAGGCTAATAGAGGCACAGATTGGATTTCTACAATGGCTGGCTGCTGCATCTGTTATTATCGCAACATGTATTTGTATTTGTTTTCTAGCCAGTGGTCGATACTATGTAACGGCTGCAATGTGTGGATAGCGGAGTAAACATCCATATGAACAGAGCATTGACCCAGTTTCAGGACAAAGCGATGCTATGGTATATAGAAATAGCACATCACCACAATTAATTGACAAACGACGACCTATGTATATATGAAGAGCTTAGGCGCAAAACCACGTAAACGCCAATCCAAAAATGGAAATAAATGTTGGAATCAAACCTTCAGCAGGTTTATTTAGTATATTCCTCTTTCTTTGTTCATTGTTCCATAGTCATGGGATCATATTAACAGTGGCATTAGTGAGAATTGAAATTATTTTCATGTAACAATCTGTTATTTTTAAGTTACCTAGTCCGATGGCTTTCGAATTCTTGCATCACTTTTGAGATAAATATATCAGGTTGACTATTATTACCTACTATTTATTATTCCTGAAAAATTGCTAATTTTGGAGCAATTTGAGCTGAAATCACACACAATAATTACACCAAGTTTGTCAAAAGTCTTCTTGTTGTGGTCCAGATTCATATCTCACGATGGTCACGTGATGAGGAATGACCTATTAATGTGTCGGTTGTCTGGAAGCTGACTAATGCCATATATGGTACTGGGAATGAGGGCAGGACTAATAAGATCATGAGATTGAACTAATTGGGTAGTGGTCTCCCTCTTCAATGGCTGTTTCAAAGTGAGTGTCCAAAGGAATGGTGGTAAAAATTCAAAGATTATTCTATATATGATGAACTGAATCATTAATTAATGCACTAGTATCTAAGTTGGATAAATAGGATCAAATGTATGTGGTTCTTTTGATTTTGACAACAGAACCATGCAACTTTAACTACATTTTTGGATTGGCATTTACCTGTGCCGGAACCCTTCATAATTATATATATAAATATAGGCAGTACAAACACAGGTTATAGTAGAACAATTGTGACACTGATCTTCCATCCATTGGACAATACCTTTATTTACAATAGATGTAGTCGGACATTCCCATCAGCATCTAGTACAACTCACCTGAAATGAAAAATAGTATTCACTTTAAGAATTATACATGGTGTAGTTTGAGAATTTACATATAACATACTAATTGAATGTAATTAATATGTGTTATATAAACATGATACGAGTATAATTATCCATAGACTGATTATCCTTTAATAGTGCCTCTGGTTGCACCTTATCTGGACAGCTCACAACTACTGACACTTAACAACTCAGGCGAATGGACAGCCTCTCTGCCTTGCCTGGTGCTACCACCTGGCCTATTTCAGCTGTCACTACTCAGCCTCTTGCCTGTACCACTCGCTTAAACATTATACACTGCTATTAAGCTAACATTGGATTTATCCTAATTCAATATTGTAGTGTACACTGACATTAAGCTAAAATTGGATTTCAGATTCTCCTTCATGATATTTTGATTACATTATTCCATTGAATTAAATTAAAATAAGTATCCACACATACATATATCAATTATATACAAAATAGGTTTGCTAATTTTCCTGGCTGGGTGACAATTAAAACAAGTATTAACCACGCTATCCAACATAGTTGTCATTAAAGATAACTTCCAATAGATTGGGTTAAAACTTTGAGATATTGCTAGACATATCTGTGCAGATTTAAATGAAAGTTTGCTATGGGGGCATTGTGCATGCTTCAAAGGGAACGATTTATCCCATCCGAATGAGTCATTGCGGTTAGGCGGATCCCCCTCCATCCATCCCTTGGTATCTATAAGGTGGGCCCCAACATTTCTGTCCACCCAACTTTGTAATAAACCTTTCTGTTACCTACATTCCCTTCTCGAGTTGTTTGTTAACAATTTCTGGTTATAATACTCATGATTAGGGTTTCCAATTATGGAATTCAAATATGGCCATATATTCTTTAAAATATTAGTCGAGGTCCTAAAAAGTGGATGTAAGTTTGCCAATTTCACTATCTACTTTACGATTGCAGCATTGGTGAAAAATAATAGGAATTATGCTTTTTGTTTAGCCTATTGACCGTTCACGTGCATATCATTTAAATAAACAATAAGACAAATACATTAAATCAACCATATTAATAATTGCAGGAACTGCATTCAGGTGAACAATACTTTACAGTGGACACAATCATTTGAGATTATCAAAATGATCACATATTTAAATTACAAGTTCAAATACTATTCATAAACGCAAATAATAGTTCTCCTATTTATCAACGTAGTTTAACCAAATAAACATGTGGTAAACGGCTGTGAGGGACCATATGTTATCTTCAGTGACGATTATGAAACGAAATAACGTAATATAATACGACGAATTTATAAATATCCACATTGTTGGGAAGAGTTTCTGAATCAGTTCCAAAGGACTGAGCATTGAATAAAGCAGTGAAGAATAAGAGAGACCGTAAGGGCAACATCGTAATACATAATATTACTTTAAATCAGGGGAGACTGATTGTAAAACTACATGGATTCACGGTTCGGATTTATATATTGGCAAAGAGTATTACTATTCTCTGGCGATGGAGTGGGGACCAGGATTATGTAACAGAGAAGCAATAGGTGCCCCACTTGCTGTGTGACATAAGAGCCTATGAGGAACAAGTGATAACACCTGGTGACCGAGATTGTGATGTTCATATTTACTAGAGAGTTAATTATTAGTGAAATGTTCCCTCCATGCACCAGAAAGAATGCAAGTGGAGGGGAAGGACATTTTTAATATATGTTTATTGTAACTGTCTGCAACTACCTGTTACCACGGGGCCAATGGGCAAGCACACCCATCCATCCTGCATACATTATGGTCAGCACCTACAGCTGGGGTTGACTCACAGCTGCCCCCTATTAGGGCATCGCCCCCCCCCCCCCCCCAGTCTGTAGAGGGTGTCTGATTAGCTGGCTGTGGGAGCCCAGTCACCTGCATTCCTTATACCTGACACACAGACCCCACTCTGGGCACTCTTATCCATGACTCCAGAGACCTTGTCTGAGACTCCACTTTCTATACACAAACTAGAGCAGCTATTCAAAAGGCACTGAGCTGTGTGCAACAACCATGGGACTCAGGTTCAATGGGCTGTATGCACTGATTCTTATACACACTAGCAAGACTCATGACGATCTGTGTGGGCAGTTGGTAAGGAGTGAGTGTGATAGGGTGCCAGTAGATGAACAGGACTTGATGCCAATAAAGCACAACTTCTTCACTGTCAATCTTCCCTTTTCTTCCTTATGAGTTTGTTGAGAGGGACACCAGGTGGGAACTGACAGACAGTTGTCAGAACACACCTGGGGAGAGTAGAGGAATCCGGGGATCTGACGGCCAAGCTCTACAGATATTACAGGATGTTATATTTCAGGTTATTGAGAGTTTGTTGAATCATCAATTCTGTCAAATTATTCCCGAGGTAATTCAAGGTAACGTCAGGCGATTTGGAGTTTTAAGCAACTGCTTTAGGTGCATGCACTCAGTCACCCACTGATGGTTCAATATTAGTTTGGGAATCCCAGTTTCTAGTGCTGAAATGAGTACTCACTTGTTGACATTTTATTTTTGTTCTTTTTTTGTTTCAGGGTGGTGGGGTGTGGGAGTGGCCGGGTAGGGGTAGACAAAAGATTCACCCCATACTTTTCAGTATAGCGGTAAATGACAATGTAGTCTAAATACGGGCAAACATTGCTTCAGTATGGAACAGGAAGGGGAATTCCTAGTTTGAGTATCTAATGGCTACTTATATTGGCGCAGAGTTGGTGAAATGTGAGAAACCGGAAGGCAACGATGGAATGCTGACGATTTTACTTTTAAAGTTCATTAAGCTACATGTTATAATACATTTTTCAACTCATATGTTGTGGGTAAATATTAAAGATATATGTTAAGAATATATTTTGCTTCTTAAATTAAGAATGTATCTGCTCATTTAATTTACGCAGCATATACGACGGGGGCTTGAGCCCTGTCAAATCAAACCAATGACTTAAAAATCGATACTTGTCGCTTCCTAGATAAAAGATTCACCCAGTATTTGTGTAGTAGACGGGTGAAGGACACCGTAGTCTAAAAACGGGCGAAAATAGCTTTAGTATGGGACATGAACTAGAAACTCTGGTTCCAGGATCAAATGGCTACATATATCGGCACAGAGTTGGTGAAATGGGAGAGAATGGCGGCCACAGAACGCCGTCGATTTCACTTTTAAATCTTATTAAACTAGATGTTTTATTATATTTTTCAACTCAAAGGTAGCGGGTAAATATGAAGACGTACATAAAGAATATATTGTGATTCTTAAATTAAGAATTTACCAGCTCAGTTAATTAACCCAGCATGTCGAAATTCTTTGCCAGCTTTTCAAATGGGTTGGTTTTCACCCCAGTACTGGAAGTATGGGGTGAATCATTTATCTAGTCGCTTCCTAGCCTAGCACTCAGCATTCTTAGGATAGGGCAAGGAGCAGTGGAATGAGGAAGACCAATTGTCCACAATTGAAATTTCTTCTGCTTAATCAACTAACGTAGGCCTACCTCACACAAATATAGATATTTTTCCGACAGTTTTTCCAAAATGTGTTGGTGCTCATCCTTACTGTAAGTATGGGGTGAATCGTTTATCTAGGGTAGGGTGTGGAAGCGCTTCTGTTCAAATTGCAGTCCCTTCACGTGTGGTCCCAGCAGTCCAAGTGCATTCACAGTTAACTGAGTCACATTCATTCCGTAATGTTGTGTTATTGCTTGGGTTTTGTGTTTCTATTCATGGCCGATCGATACCAAAACCCCACTGCCGCGTTGCCATCGTTACCATATCCCCTACACACCCCTGGAATAATAACGAGGGCGTTCGGTGCGAGTGTTACTCCTCCAGTGTGACGTCACCGCCCGTGACGTCAATGGAACACCCTGCCGTGACCTTTGACCCGCTGGGAGGAGGCGGGGGCGGCGGCTGCCACTGCCCCGAGCTCGGGCAAACACAACCATATCAACGGCCGGCCACCCAGCGCGCCCGGCACCGGCCCGCCCCGTCTCGGGGAGCGGGGCAGCGGGGGCCGAGGGGTTGGGGACTGGCTAGCCGGGAGCGGAGGTCGGTGAGTGGCGTGGTGGGGAGGGCAGGTGGAGCAAGGGACCAGGGACGGACGTTGGGGAGTGGCCAACGGGTAACGGGTGTGGGGGGGGACGGGTACCGGGGCGGGAATGGGGTCGGGCGCTGCGGGGGGGGGGGGGGGGGGGGGGTGCCGGGAGCGGGGGGGGGGGGGCGGGTACCGGGGCGGGAAGGGGGTCGGGCGGGGGGCGGGGGGGGGGGGGGAGGGGTGCCGGGAGCGGGGGGGGAGCGGGTAACGGAAGTCCGGAAGTTGGGACGGCACACTGAGTGGGTACGAACTACCGGACCCACTGGGCACGCGGTATTATCAGTACTGTCCTGATAAAGATGGCGATAACAACATTAATTAGGGAGTTCACACATATGTACAACTTAATAATTAAAACAGGCATCTTCCATGGAAGGTAGCTACAGTCACCCCAATCCCCAAGACCAATAACCCAATATACTGCAGTGAACTGCAACCAATTTCAATCCTGCCACTTCCAGGAAAAATGATTGAACAGATTATACATGACCAACTTAAAGCATACCTTGAATCATCCAATTACCTGACCTACCAACAAAATGGATTTAGGAAAAACAAATCCACAACAGGGGCTCTGGCATATCTACTGGATGAACTTTTGGGCAACATCGATAAAGTTGAACTATCAATCACTCTCTTCCTTGATTTCAAGAAGGCATTTGATACAATTGACCACAAGATCCTGATGCAGAAAGTAGCAAGAGCTGGATTAGCCAACAACGCATATCATTTCTTCACAAATTATCTCAAGAACAGGATGCAGTGCACAAAACTAAACAACAATGAGTCCTCCACCCATAGGGTCAAGACCCGTGTGCCACAGGGCTCCACCCTAGGACCCCTGCTATTTGTAATTTGTATTAATGACCTACCACTAGTATCTGAAAGAGCAACATTTAGATTATTTGATGATGATGCAGCACTCACAGTACACAATATAGATATTGTGGCAGCTGCAGCCCAGACAGACATGGTGCTAGATAAGGTGAATATGTGGTGCCGTGAAAATAAACTAACAGTAAATAGCGCGAAGACAGAGTATGTGATCTATGGGACGAAAATGAGAAAAACAAGAGCCCCTCAAATCCAACTACAAATGGGTGGAACCTTACTTTGTGAAGTGGACTCCTACACATACCTGGGCACAACACTTGACTCCACTCTAAATGGGAACTGACAATTGGCAAGACTGAATAAAACACTGGCACTAAAACTGACAACTTTTAGGAAATTAAGGAAATTCATAAGTGAAAACACTGCGCTGCTCCTGTACAAGACTACAATATTGCCTGTTATAGATTACAATGACATCATATATGAACTCTTAAGAAAACAACAAAAGATCAAACTGCAAAGAATTCAGAACCGAGCAGTGAGAACTGTTTACCAAGGCAAGATACTTAGTGTGGCTGAACTGCACAATAAAGCAAAATTGGACACTCTCTCAGAGCGAAGGGAGCTACACCAGATGGCACTAATGCACAAACGCGCACAACATGACAAATTCATTGACCGCACAAATAGAATAACAAGAAGAGGAGCCTCCACTCTACTCAATGTACCACACCCTTCAACAAATAAATATATCGGAGCACCAATCTAGAAAGGTAGTGTCATGTGGAATGACCTCCCTATCAGAGTCAGAGAAACGGAAACAATACTTACCTTCAAAAATACTTATAGAGCCCACCTGGTTATTCAGGCCCTTGAACGACTACTGCAGTAATTACTAGCAAAACCCTGAGCTCCTGCCCCCCCCCCCCCCCTGCATCCTCACTTGCTCTCCTGTGGGATTTTTCCCCCCTACCACCCACCCCAATGGCCCCCCTCCCCTGCCACCACCCTTAACCATCATGAACAAAACTGTTTACCTATTAACTGGACATGCGACCGGCCGCAGTGGCCGAATCTGTAGAGTGCAGGCCTCTCGAGTGGGAGATCGGGATTTTGATTCATGGTCGGGTCAAACCAATGACATACAAGATTAATACATGTCACTTTCTAGCTTGGCGCTAGTCATTAATAGGACAGGGGAAGGATTGCTTAGCTGAGTGTCAGGATAATGTCACTGAATGGGATATTGGGTCATGGTCTGTCTGCCTGCCAGTGGGGCAGCAGTAACAAGTTGTCATGAGTGTGCACTGTCAGAAGTTGGTACCTGTCCTGATATGACCTTATATGTTGCTAGGATGTAAAACAACAAGAACTAACGAACTGGACATTCATGTGGTCAGATCACTTTCTTGCAAGGGCTTATCTGTGCGATATAATGCCGCATTGATGCATCGATGACCACTTTATATAAGATATGTTTTATGAAGAGACAAATAGATAGGATGAGAGAGAGCGCATACAAGAGAGAAACATAGCGCAAGAGTCGAGAGAAATGGCCACAAATAGAGGGTGCAAGAGCGACATGTATGGAAAGTTAAAGTTGCATAGTCTGATCGTTTTGAGTTTCAGAAATACATTAAGTTGGTCGTTATAATGTACCTTACTTTAGCTTGAAGTAACTTTTATGTTAAGGGGCTAACATTTTGGATTTTTGAAGTGCAACCATGCAAAATTAATTTTGCCAGGCATGCTAAAACTCTGACACCATAACATTCTGCAGTAACATGATCTTTTAAATTGCCTCACTATTCCCTTCAATGTGGCGATACATGTTTAATAAGTGCATCAGTATCTAAGCTTGATATGTAGAATCAAATTTAGATCATTGTTTTGGTTTGGAAAATTTGATGATTTCATCGAACTATGCAGCTTTAATAATAGAAGGTAGAGAGCCAAACAGAAAATGCTAGCCAGACAGAACAAGGAGCCTGACATAGATAGGGAGCCTGCCAGCGCAGAAAATATATAGAACAACAAGTCAAAAGAAACGGGGAGACACCCCCCCCCCGCACAACCCTTCACACACATCTAACCGAATAACCGAAGAGGCTTAGAGTTGCATAATCCGATTCTTTTGTGCTTCAGCCATTTTCCTGGGATAAATATATTGGATTGATTATAAAATAATCTCCCTTACTTTACTTTGTGGCTCCTTTTATTTTAAATGGCTAACTTTGGAGATATTTCAAGCGCAAACATACACAATTAGCTTGGGCAAGCACCCCAGATATATGTCACCATAGGCTTATAAAGTAGCAGGTTCTATTAAACTGACTCAGTATGCCCTTCTATCAGGCAACACATCTTTAATAAATGTATCACTACCTTAGATCCTATCTCACCAAACTAGTTCTCACTACATTCTTGAAAATGTTGCTGAACGGACTCAAATTGTGTGCGAACGGAATAGACATAGTAGCAACTTGTTATTGTCTTTTTACAAACGGAATGGACACGCTAGAATGGAATGGTGCTCCAGAACTTGAGCATGCCCAACATTATCTGGCAGCCACATTCTACCCCGACCACAGCCCGTTTTAGAACGTGGTCAAACATTTTGAGAACTAGTTTGGTGTGATTGGGGTGTAAATTGGATAACCCGAATCAAATCTAGCGGAATGCTTTGGTTTTGAAAATTTGATGCTTCATCGGACCATGCAGCATTTTTTTTTTGTTGGGGGTACATTAGTTGATTATGCAGGGGAAATTTTAGTGGCAGACGACTGGTCTTCCTCATGCCAATGCTCCTTGCCCTATCCTAATAATGCCAAGTGCCTGGCTAGGAAGCGACAAGTATCAATTTGTAAGTCAATGATTTGACTCGACCAGGATTCGAACCCACGATCCCATGATCTACCAAAACGGGAGACGGACGCTCTAACTCATTCGGCTATCCCGTCTGGTTGAGTTAACCATTAACGTGAGAGGATATATATAAAAGCGGATATCAGGTACAAAGAGTGGAACGCCTTAGCAAACCGGCCAGCAATGGGAGAAGGGAGGGAACTGGGCAGTGGTGGTGGTATTGGGGGGGGGGGGTGTTAGCGGGAGGGGGCTGAAGGTCGAACTTGGAATGGGGGAAGTGTAACCGAGTAGGACGCCGCCAAGCACAGCGCAGTAGCGCCACCTCGCGACAGTCATGTGACACAGACCCGGAACCTGGCGGTAGACATGGGTAGCAGCAAGGCTGTAGAGGGAATGGAACTTCTCTGATTGAATCCTGTGCAGCAGCACCAGCGCCTGCCGGGGATCCTGGATCCAGTTCACCCAGGGGGAGGGGGACCAGGGTGCAGTATAATGCGTTTTGGAGATGGGCAGGGGAGAACTGGGGGAGGCATGGACGTGTTTTTTAGTTGTGGGATGTCTGCATGGATTCTACTGCACTGATTAAACATATTGAAATACCAACAAAGGTTATGACTCTGATTGATATTTTGTTTTATTTTGTTCCCAAAAACTGAGCAATACTTCACACATCCAATGCCATACAATACAATATGATACAAACAACTCAAATCCCCTCTCTTCAACCACTACTAATACAAAGTCAATCTTACCCATGTGATCCTGCTCCTTTTTCACTGCTCTGGTCTCAGGCTCCAACTGTACTCTCCCCACCAGTCCAGCCGTATATCTAGCTTGACCACTCTCCAAGCACCAGCCTACCTTGACCACTGTCCAGGTGCAGAAGAGCCTCTCCTTGGCATGTCTCCATGCTGTACTGCCCAGCAGCCGCTCTTACCCACAATTCACTTACTGATGCACTACCTGGTACATCCGTTTTACAGTATTTTCCCGCTTCCCACCAGGACCTACACAGTAGTCTACATTATTTCTTATTGCTACACACATGCTTTTACTGGTTTTTGATCCCTTAATAGTTACGCAACCTAACCTAATCTACCTTTTATTTTCCTTTCCAATATAGTAGAATTATCCCTCCTGCTCCACAACTTTTAACATTACACCCGTATTTGATAACTGTTGACTCTCAGCCTAAAATCTGCATAATTTTAACAATATGTCGCCACATCGAAGGGAATACTGAAGCAATTTATTGGACCCTGCTACAACAAAAGCCAATGGTGTCAGAGATTTGACATACTTATGAAAACTAATGTGATCTGCTTATACTTTAAATATCGCAATGGTTAGCAATTTATAATAAAAGTTACTTCAAGCTAATGTAAGGTAGGCAATACAAATGAACTTAGTATATTTTTCTCAGAAAGTCAAAACCACCCGACCATGCAAGTTTAAGACAAACAGGTATCTTTGATACCCATCCCTAAATAATACAATAAAGAGTAGTGTATGTGGGTGGAAACGTGTGCATCGCAGAAAGTGACGTTGAAGTGGCTGGCTGCAGGTGACAGACAGGCTTCATATATATACATTTTGAACCATGACCGCATTCTAATTACTGTAAATATATGTATTATATAATGTATTATGGGGTTATTTTACAAAACTGGGCACCACATATTTCTTTCCACATTACGATGCTGATAATTAAGTCTTTGTTTTATTGATAACAAGTCAAATAAGTAGTGCAGCCTCTGTCTATTAGGTATGTTCTACATGTATTGAATTTATCCCACAAAAGATATCAAAATTAAAATTGTATGATTTTGCGATAGAGTGAAAATTTGAAAATTTACACATTTACACCATACATGTAGCCACAATTTTGTCAACTTATTTTTCAACTTTTTTCTTGTAAGTCCAATCGCTCTTAAGAGTAATCAAGAAAATCTTGTTTGACTATGTTGTATATGTTAAAATGAGATTCTGGGTGTCTCTTTGATTTTCATGTTACACAAGTGATATTAATGTATTGCTCAATTTGTATAAGATCTAATTCAAAAAGTGAAATTCATTTCTTTCAACTCTGTCATATGCACAACATGCATACCTTCATAGGACATTAGATTAGGCTATTATTTGGAAGGGTTTTTGCTATTATTTGGAAGGTTTTCACTTTTGCTTTCTATGTCATACTTTGGGGCCCAGTTTTAGAGAATGACCCATTATGTGGATATAAATAACGGCAGCCCCTTAATGTTTCTCTCTAACCACTTTAACCTCCATCTTATTCACTGCGGAACGGGCATTCTCTCCTCCCTACCTCCTCTAAACCGTGAGTCAACTGTCACTCTGCTCACTTTCAAAACATAATTTTGCAGCAAGTGGTACAGGGACGAGGTAGAGCCAGGCGAGGAGGACGCGTCAGGTGGCGCCACCAGGTGAGGCAGAAGGCCTAACCAGTGGATGACTGGAGGAGTGTCAGTTAGTTGGCATAGTGTAAAGGCGATATGAACTGAGAACATTTTTCACCCACTGGAAACTTTGGGTGGCAATCTGACAGTTAGTAACCCCAGATTCTTCTTACCCGGTCTCCGGTATTGGAGATGGTAGGTGTTTTCCCCGAGAGGTTCTGCAGGGCTTGTGGTGTGTTTACAACCTCGTTACTCAGAGGTTGCCAACATTGGAAAATGAAACACCTGAAGATCTTAGGGGATGTTATTTTGGGGGGTCTGGGTGTATGCCCCCAGAACAACTTTAAAATCTTAGATGCCCTGTGATTCATTTTGGACATATATGTCATTTATTTCTACACCAGGTCATGATGGGACAAAATATCGTTCACCTTATGGTGAAACCATAAGGGTTGGCAATGCTGTTACCCCATCATCCCCAGAGACGCGTCAAGTCAGGCACTGCCTACAGAAAAGGCAAGCAGCGGTGAGATAGATTCAAATTCTAAGTGGGCTTCGCGTGCAGAGCCCGGCCGACAGCAAGGGACGCCCAGAGGCGCCTGCAGTTAACCTGATGAGGTGCCCAAACAAGAACGCGGCTATCACCTTAAAGGGGTAAAACTGCTTTTAAAGTCGACTCAAGACTCAGCCTTAAAACTAACTGATTATGGTGGCAGCGACAGAAGGAAAACAATCCAGCTACAGATGGTGGGACTGATAGTGCCTGCTGCCACCAATCAGCCGCAAACACCCCCTTTGGCCTGGCGCGACCTGATTGGATGGTTCGCTCATGCGCTGCACACCCGCGGCTGCGCCGTTTGCGGATAAGGTATCATTGCAGCATTATGTTCGAACACACTGATTTCCAATGAGGCGGGATAGCTGCCAGACAGTCAGATCACATATGAAGAGTTCAGGCGCAAAACCCCATAGACGCCAATTTACAAATTGACATAAACATTGGAATCAAACCTCCAAAAACTTCTTGTTTTTTTAGATCGCTATTCTTCAGTTCATTACTCCAGAATCAACTCATCATAAGAAACGTGGAATTAGTGAGAATTAAAATCATTCTGAGGTAAACATGTGGTATTTAAACTTCATTTTTGCAGCGGCATTTAAGTCTTTTGCGCCTAAACTCTTCAAACATTAGTTTTATCAGTATATAAATTTACATATATAAATCAATCATTTAAATTATAACTTCATTTTTTGATTGGCATATACAGGGATGTTCATATTTTGAGGTAGAAGACACAGTTTCCACCAACACCTCCAGTGCTTTCGAACATTGATCGAGTTGGGGAGTGCCTTATGCTATGTCTTCATCTCGCCGGCACAATATTGACCGGAAGTAGTATACATATGATTCGGGAGACTTTGCCTGTTGTTGTCTTACGTCCTAGCAACATCTAAGGTCATATCACGACAGGTACCGACTTTTAACAGTGCGCACTCATGGTGAATTTATAGTGCTGCCACACTGGAAGACCAGGCCACCAGCACCATGACCTGATATCCCACTCAGTCACATTATCCTGACACTGAGCCAACCAGTCCTTGCAATACCCTAATACTGCCAAGCACCAGGCTAGAAAGCAACAAGTATCAATTTTTAAGTCATTGGTTTGACTCGACCACAGTTCGAAACCACGACCCCATGATCTACCAACATGGGAGACGGACACTCCAACATCTAAGGTAATATGGTACTGACATATAGGATGGGTAACGACTTGTGACGGTGTGCACTCATGATTACTTTATAGTGCTGCCCTACTTGGAGACCAGACCACCAGCAACATGACCTGATATCCCAATCAGTCACATTGGTGATGTTGGCTAGCTAACATCCCTAATTCACTCACGAGACACCAGGGCGGCGTATCAGTCGCTAGCACGCGTGTCATAGTCCGCCGCCCGCCACTGGAGTAAGACGTGGGGAAAAAACTCTCTGTGCTGCTACCTACAATGCCGCCTATACGGAAACGCCGTGGTCGTCCTGCTACGGGTTCGCTACCTCGTCGTCCGGTTCTTCCTC
Source organism: Branchipolynoe longqiensis (assembly GCA_030323885.1). Classification (NCBI taxonomy): domain Eukaryota; kingdom Metazoa; phylum Annelida; class Polychaeta; order Phyllodocida; family Polynoidae; genus Branchipolynoe; species Branchipolynoe longqiensis. Next base: position 350,762 of record JASIRB010001522.1, read on the forward strand.
GGCAGGCCTCTGTTCGGTCTCCGGTTCTTCCAGTCTCGTCATCAGCTGGAGGGTCGTCTCCGTCCCCCTCCTCTGCTGGTAGTGTATCCAGGGCTGTGTTGGCGCGACTTGAAGCTCTAGAGCGATTGGCGGCTGCTCCGGTTGTTCCGGCCGTGTCTCGGCCGTCGTCACCTGCAACTACTGCTGACCACTTAAGTTCGAGATCTCAATCTCCTCGTCAGAGTCGCTCGGCTACTGGAAGGGCTCCTGGGAGGCATCCGCCTTCTGATTCTAGGGTTACAGACGGCTCGTCTGCGTGGAATCCGCATGCCCCTGATGTCACAGAGAGTTCACAGCCGCACCCTTCACATGATCAACAGCGGGTGCCATCTCAGTCGCCGTATGGGAGAGGCTGGCCACCTGTCCGTCCAGGTCAAGTACCTTCATTTCCTCACTCCGCTCAAGTACCTGGTGGTTACTTCCCTCAGTCTTCTATGGCCCCTCCTGTCTTCCAGATGACGCAACCTAGGCTGCCCGTGGCGGCCGATTTCCTGATGGACAACGTCCAAGCATTACAAAGGCCTCCAGGTACGAACTGCTTTCCCCATCATTTAATTACAAGGGGGGATGCGTGTAAGAAAATCGCTCTGGGGGAGGCTACGTGGGCGGAATATTTCTTTGCCATTCGTCTCCTCACTGAACAACCTGACTTTCCGGTGGTTTCTATACCGGCGATTTTGCAGCACGAAAAAGACCTTGCGTTAATGGCCATAACATGGGACTGGTCAACCTGCCGACGGTGGTCGGAACGAGTATTTGCCATGATAGGGGATGGTCAGCTTAGGGACGGTTGGGCGGATCCTGCCGCGATTAAGGATGTCCAGCGCGACATCTGTACTGAAGCGGTCAGGACGCTTCAGTCTAGGGCTGCCTCGTCTCAGTTTGCCTTCCCTCGTCCAGCTCCTGCAACGACACAGCGCCCTGCCCAGGTGCCTGCCACTACGGCAGCCTCAACTGGTATTAACCCGTCTCCTGGTACTCAGAGGGAAGACTACACTAGGGAGTCAGAAGGGCAGCCCTGTTATCTGTGGAATTGGGGTAAAGACTGTGGATTTACTGCAACACACGGCACCCTCCCTGATCGTTCCCCGCATATATGCGCATGGTGCGCGTACAGGTTTAAGCGCATATTATTTCATCGTGAGCAGGATTGTCTTAAAAAGAGGCGGTTCTTAGACAAGAAATCATCTGAGACTGCAGCTAACAATAACGATGTGAGTTCAATTTCGGTGGTGAATGATAAGCTCATTGTAGTTCATAATGAACCTGACTTTACAACTGTTAAACATGTTTCGCACGCTCTTAGCACTCCTGACCTCGTTACCGCCTTGCCTATATCAACCGCTGATAAGAACGTCAATCACAATTACGACCCCACCTTGCCTGCTCAGTATAACCCTGACTCCCACCCAGTATCTGATAGTGAACTTGAAAGAAAAGATAATGCTGCTATACCTAAAATTGTCGCTGATTTGCCAATAATTGTTGATAATAATAACTCCATTTCCAATGTACAGATAAGCGCACTTCAAACAACCACTGTAAGTAATGAGATAACCGACTTAGATATGCCAACCTTTGACTGGTTCGATGATCCATTAGAACTTGAACTGACCTCGCTAGTCCCCACTAGGTCAAATTTTGTCCCTCCGCCCTCCCCCCTACAATATCAGGATACACTATTAGATTTCTGGCCAATTTCGGTAGACCAACCATGGTTCGGCCATGGTATATATCGTGACATATTTGATAAAGTATGTATCACTGGGTTACCGAATTTTATGGGGGCAAAAATCTCGGTCCCGTCTGGTCTCAACATTCCTCGATGGCGAGCGGTTCTGCTAGATTATCCTGATGTCCTGCTAGTTGAGCATTTAGAATTTGGGTGGCCCCTTGATTACACATCAAAGCAGATCCCAGTGCCAACTCTTAGGAATCATGCGAAGTCAGCAAATGCGGATATGCATATTACGAAAGTTATCACCACCGAGCTCCACCACGGGGCGCTCCTAGGGCCTTTCTCCTCACCTCCATTTTCACCGTGGTGTCAGGTCAGTCCGATGATGACCAGACCTAAGAAGGGCTCGACGGACAAAAGAATAATAATTGATCTTAGTTTCCCGAGAGGGAAAAGTGTTAATGCAGGAATTGTCAGAGGTTTCTATTTAGGGCGGCCATTTAATTTCTGCCTACCCTCAGTATCGACATTATCCGATAGATTAATTAAGATTGGTCCCAGTGCCTGGATGTGGGGAGGTGATTTAGCCAGAGCATACCGCCAGCTCAGAGTATGTCCCCTTTCTGTCCCGTTATTAGGAATTGCCCTTAACGACAATATTTACATAGATATTGCGCCACCGTTCGGCTGTAGAACTTCAGCCCTTGCTTGCGCGTGCACTACTAGAGCCGTATTATGGCTACTCAGATGAGCAGGTTTCTTCTCATTATGTTATTTAGATGACTTCATAGGCGTAGAGGCAACAGAACAAAAAGCACGCGAAGCATTTTGCTACTTTAATATGTTATCAGCCGATTTAGGTTTGGATTTGGCCGTGGAAAAATGCACACCCCCAGTCACTTCAATCTCTTGGTTAGGTTTTCTGGTTGATTCTGTGGCTATGACTGTCACGTTGCCTGAACAAAAAGTAAATGAAGTATTAGAAGAATGCCTACTATGGGAAGGAAAGCTTACAGCATCAAGGAAGCAGTTACAGAGTCTAGCAGGCAAACTACACCACCTATCAAAATGTATTCAGCCAGCGGTTAGATTTACAAATAGAGTTCTGGCCGCGCTTAGAGCGTCACCATATGTCGGTCAACATGTTTTCGATAAAGAATTGTTAAAAGACCTTGAGTGGTTTAAAATTTTCACGAACACTTATAACGGTGTACAGCTATTACCTTCTGCCCCGAGAGAGGAATGGGTTATTGAGTGCGACTCAACACTGAAGGCGGGTGGGGCCTTCTCCCCCACGCACTACTTCAGCGTTGAATACGATTCGGAATTATGTGAACAAAGCCTACTAATTACACAACTTGAGGCACTTAATCTCGTACATGCTGTGACTAATCTGCTCCCTTCGAACCCACATGAATTCACCATAGTTGTTAATACCGACAATATTGCCTCACAACAAGTTCTAGACTCGGGGTGTGGTAAAGATAAAATTCTCTGCGCATGTGCGAGACAACTATGGTTGATCGCAGCTTCTAGAAATTGTGAACTTGTCATCGTACATAAGCCAGGTAAAGAGCTTGTGTTTGCAGACGCTCTCAGCAGGGCCCCACATGATAAAACCCGTAGACTGTCAGCCATGAATATGTGTAAAACTTGAGGCCTGCAAGAAATTACTCCATTGATATCCCTTAACATTTTGAAATGCAAACTATGATAGTTAGATTCGGAAGATAGTAATTTTTTGGCTCTATCTTCCAGGATTCTCGATAGTGCACCATCAGAGGCTGCTGGACAGCTATGTCCTCGCCCTGGCACCGCGCACGTGGAAGAACAAGGCCGCCCATGTCAAACTCTATATACACTTCTGCACGCAGCATGCTATAGATTGCCACAACCCCTCGGTATATGTGCTATTGTCGTTTCTCATGTTCCTAAATGACCGCCTTAAATCACCTGGTGCTATCATGAACTATTTTTCTTCGGTAAAACTTTGGGTAGCTGCAGGCCCTGGGTGCGCAACTGCGTTTGACGCTCCTGATATCAAACTATACAAATCAGGTATATTCAAAACTAGCTCCCACACTTACGAGAGCTACCCCGATCCCTCCCCCCGAATTCAAGGCGATAATAGAATACCTGCTGAGCTTAACGCCAACTCCTAATGTTATCATTGCAGCCCTCATAATAGGCTACTTTACGTTCGTGAGACAGGGGAATCTGGTTCCCGCGACTGTTGAGCCAAACACTATGACGCATGTCTTAAGGCACAAGGATATTTTTGTGGACGGGAATAGCCTAACGGTAGTACTGAGATCCACCAAAACCCGGCCCGCCTCTGCCCCGCCTATAATGTTTCGGCTCCCTGCTCTCCCGCGATCCGTGTGTTGCCCAGTCAGAGCCTGGGAAAGATACGCGATAACACCTGCATACCCTAGTGCTCCTGCATTCATGCTGCCGTCAGGTCTTCCGTTGTCCCTTCCGGTCCTGAAACAGGCACTCACTATGGCCTCCTTCATGGCGCTAGGCAGAGACACTGGGTTTACTCTCCATGGGCTTCGAAGAGGTGCCGCTCAGGCCTGTCAAGGCGAAGGTTTGACGCTTGACACGATAATGGCCGCTGGCACCTGGCGTAGTGCTTCCGTAAATGCATACCTAGGGGCCCTTCATGTCAGTGTTGCTCCGGCAGCGCTCGGAAGATTGTTGGGTTGAGCGCTGCCGAGGCGGTCCGATCGTCTGATTACTGTTTACGATATGTTACGAGACTATGCTTATATTCCAGATGCGAAACTACAAGGAACTATAAAAAACTGAGTGTAATACTGTTTTCCGAGACTAGAGGCCAATTTGCCTATGTTTGACATATATATCTATACGTGATGTTTCACTAGACTTGTGCATGTTTCGATCATGAACGAGGGCCACTGTCGCCACCACGAGTTTGCTGCTCCTTGAGCTACCTTTTAATTGTTTCAGATAAATAAATCTGTTCCAAATATACATATATCGTGTTGTGTCTCGTGTAGTGAATTGGTGATGTTGGCTAGCTAACATCCCTAATTCACTCACGAGACACCAGGGCGGCGTATCAGTCGCTAGCACGCGTGTCATAGTCCGCCGCCCGCCACTGGAGTAAGACGTGGGGAAAAAACTCCCACCCACCCACCCTTATCGCTGTGGGGTTGAGCGCTGCCGAGGCGGTCCGATCGTCTGATTACTGTTTACGATATGTTACGAGACTATGCTTATATTCCAGATGCGAAACTACAAGGAACTATAAAAAACTGAGTGTAATACTGTTTTCCGAGACTAGAGGCCAATTTGCCTATGTTTGACATATATATCTATACATGATGTTTCACTAGACTTGTGCATGTTTCGATCATGAACGAGGGCCACTGTCGCCACCACGAGTTTGCTGCTCCTTGAGCTACCTTTTAATTGTTTCAGATAAATAAATCTGTTCCAAATATACATATATCGTGTTGTGTCTCGTGTAGTGAATTATCCTGACACTGAGCCAACCAGTACTTGCCCTACCCTAATAGTGCTGAGCCCCAACCTAGGAAGTGACAACTATAACTTTTAAAGTTATTTGTGTGACTCGACCAGAGTTCGAACCCGTCGGTCCGAATCCCACTATCTAAAACAACAGGAGACGGCCGCCCAATTCTTTCCACCATCCCATCTGGTGCACACTTCATAGGGAGGATGTCATTGGTATGAATTCTTGACGAGTCAAACTCGTGACTTAGTACCTCCTTAAATTCACGATGAGACAGAAGTGGTATAATTTGCATTTACAATAAAACAGGTCAAGAACAATAGATACATCTATTGTCATAAAGTCAATAAACTGGTCACTCTCAACCCTACTGCTGAGTAGCCTGTCTGTTAGGTGAGGGGTGGGTGGCGGCAAATTGGTGGTGAGGTGTTGTCGGGTTTGTGTCTAGTCAACAAGTGAGCGGTTCTAGTGCTCGCTGTGCTTGCTGTGATGTCAGTGTTAAAAGAGCTGGTGGGTGGTGGCATAAGTATTTAATTATTTTAAAACGTGAATATAGGGGGTGTGATGGTGGAGCTGTCCGAGCTGCCAGTGTCCAGTTTTGACATTAGGGGGCAGCAAGCAGTTGGTTTCTTAATAAGTCAACAGGTGGCGTGTTAGTGTCATAAGGTTTGGGTTAAGGCCCTACCACTTCCGCCCGTCGCAAATTACCCATGTTATGCTAACATGAACCATGTTGCTGCCTAATGGTGCACCCAAATCACTAGTATATTAGCAAGGAGTGATTGTCCCACTATCAGTATATGAAGAGTTCAGGCGCAACAGCCCATTAAAGCCAATACAAAAAATATCAAAACAACAGATTTAATATGTGGAGGTAATATTAATTCTCAGTAATTCCAAATTTGTTTGGTGATAAAATATTATGTAGGAAATGACCAACAAAATAGGAATCTAAAAAAAAAGATATTTGTGAATGTTTGTTTCCGATCTTTATCTAAATTTGTGATAGTTGTTTACAGGGATTTGCGCCTGAACTCTTCATATAATTAGAACGCGTGCTATTTTATGTCATAATGGCAATTGCCCAGTTTCCCCATCGGCCGTTACTACAACAACTTCCATGTATTACTGCTGGCACAAATCAAAACCGTTCCTAATATGACATCAGATGTTGTTAACAACCAAACATTCACAAACATATCTCTGTGTGTGCCTTGTACTGGATATTACCAGAAGATCACCGTCAGTAGAACAATACTGAAATCATTTAAAACCTTGTTCATGAAGTCTCATCGAAGTACTCATGTTTATGGGGATTTTAGTATTTATTACATTGTCACCGACCTGCCTGTTAAATGCACAGCTAAGGTGGTGTTCTCTGTGGCGAAATGGTTAGAGAGTCTGACTTTTTTCTAGGTCAGGCTCCTAATCTGAACGTCAGTGATTCGATTCCCCATGCCCCCACCTCTGCTAATTTGGATTTCCACCACTGTGCATAACTTACAGCATCATCAAAGGCCAGTTGCTGTCATACCATGTCTATGTGGTGTGGGAGGTTAAAAATCCCTTGGGTCAGTAAAAGTGTAGGCTCGGGCCTCCTATTGACAAACTGTCTAATGGTGAAAACAAGTCTATTCAGACATAGCCAAGATAGGCAGTATAAATCTTCAAGAAAAAAACAAGAAGAACAAACAAAGAAAAAAAAAGAAAAGAAAGAAAAGGCGATGGTGGTGGCGTGTTGTATAGTTAGTAGCATGGCCCCTACTTAAGGCAGCGCCACAGTTCTCAGTCACCGCACACCAAGTGCATCCGTATGCAATCTGCCATTGGCCTTCCACATCCGGCTTCTGCCCGGTCCATCGTACATACTGACGCAGCAGGATGAGGCCGACATATCAACAATTAGTCAACATGTTCTATTACATTAGTTTGGAACGACTACGTGTGCAGGAGTGGTGGCGCCACCATCGGAGCTGGGGTTGGGGAGGTTGGATCAGTAGATGCCTAGGACAGACTGCTTCAGTACATGGAGCTGATTGAGTGATGAGGGAAAGGTGGAATATGTCAGGTTATTATACTCCTATAATACTAATGCAGCATATATATATATATATATATATATATATATATATATATATATATGTGTGTGTGATGCATAACGTATTAAACGAGAATAGATGAGTTTGAGGGGAAAGAAATTACATCCCTTCAACTTGCGCTGCCACATTGGTGGAGTACAGCCCCCTTCTCTGGAGCGTTGATTGTACCTAGGAGCTCCCCCCCCCCTGCACAACTCAGCCAGGATGAATACAAATATACATATATATATACATATATATATATATAGCATACCATATGGGAAAAAAAAACATTGATGTAGTTATACTTACCATTAGAGACACACATACACATACATATATATGTATATGCATATTAGTGTATATAATTATGTGTGTCAATATCTCATTCAACCTGTGGTAGGGCAAGAGTAGCCCATGCTAAAAACAATTGACCGCTATCTGCTTTTTGGATTCGGCATTAATAGGATAGGGCAAGGACTGGTTACCTCCGTGTCAGGATAATATGACTAATTGGGAAATCGGATCACAATGCCGTCGGCCTGATTTCCCAGTGGGGCAGCACTATAAAGTCACCTTGAGTGTATACTGTAAAGTCCTCCTGGTTCAGCAGCAGATGTCGAGGCAAGACATCATCTGCTTCAACAGCAGATGTTGATGCAAGGCGCCGTCTGCTTCAGCAGCACAGGTCGAGGCAAGACGCCATCTGCTTCAGGAAGAGATGTTGGGGCAAGACACTGCCTGATTCAGCAGCAGATGTCAAGGCAATACGATGTCTGCGTGAGCAGCAGATGTCGAGGCAAAACTACATCTGCTTGAGCAGCATATCGCGAGCAGATCGAGAGCATATCGCGAGGCAAAACGCAGTTTGAACATTTAACAAGAACAAGTGAATATACTTCAGAGGTAGAGAATACAATAAGAAAATACCACGGTAATATTTTCATAGGACACAGGCAAAAACTGATACCTCGAAATCTTCGAATTGAGTGCAATAGTAGCACCAACTACGCTATTCCATACACCCACACTGACTCTCTTCCTCGTGTTTCCAATTTTTACTGTTACTGCAAATCCCATAATGCAGTGCTGTCTTTAGTATTTTAAACTGAGCTGAACATAATTAACTGTGCTATCGTCCAGGACGGGGAATCAGGAGTGTTGTGATCATCAAGTTATCGAAACCGAAATATTGTCACTATATACCCAATTTCGACACTGGTGCTCTTATTGAGCATGCCTTGGTCGTAATGCTTGCATTGCGTGTGATTCGTGGCGGGGAGGAGGACCCCTCCCCCCCCTCACTCTCGCCCTGCTTCCCTAGCCGTTGCACTATAACGTAACCTCCCCCCCCCCCCCCTTCTCTCTCCCGGCCTTTATAACCGGCCGCTTCCATGCTCCTAAGCCACTCACCTCCCTCCGCCCTGCCTGATCGCACCATTTTTCCTGCCCGCACACCATCACCCGGGCCGATGTCGCGCCCGCCCCCGGGGGCCTCCGAGTGACCCTCCAGACTGTATGTACCGCTTATATAAATTAACGCCTATCTATTCTGGACTAGAACAGTGAAGTAGTGACCTAAACTGTATGTACTGCTTCTATAAATTAGCACCTATCTCTTCTGGACTAGAACAGTCAAGTAGTGACCTAAACTGTATGTACCGCTTCTATAAATTAACACCTATCTCTTCTGGACTAGAACAGTCAAGTAGTGACCTAAACTGTATGTACCGCTTCTATAAATTAACACCTATGTCTGCTGGACTAGAACAGTTAAGTAGTGACCTAAGCCATATATACCGCTTCTATAAATTAGCACATACCACTGATTCTGACGGACTAAAACAGTCAATGTCTTTTTATTGAGCTAAGCAGATTTAAACAGACAGGATGGCTGAATGAGTTAGAATGTCCATCTCCCACATTGGTATATTGTCGGAGCGAACCCTGATCGAGTCAAACAAATGACTTAAAAAATTGATACTTGTCGTTTACTAGCCAGGTACTCAGCATTATCAGGGTAGGAACAGTGGAATGAGAGAGAGAGATCGTCGGCGATTGAAATTTCCCATGTTTAAACAACTAATGGTCCCCCAAAAAAAGAAAAAAAGCATTAGATATCTGATCTTCAATCTCTGACACGACTAGAACAGTCAACAATTTTCTATTGGACTAAGCAAGGTCTACAGCCTCTCCGAACATATATTTCCCACCATCAGCATCAGTTGGGAACTCCTCTTCGGGTGCTTATAATTGGATACTTTACCCGCCAATTTCCGGTGCTTATATAACAGATGCTCCCTCTCGATCTGAAAACTACTCCTCCTGCCACCCACACATGCCAGGCCCTCCCTCACATCCCCACGCCATTATCCTTCTGAGACGTGACTCATCTAACAAAATAGGGCGTTCATGTTCTCCCAACAAGTTTCCTCCAATTCCGTCCACATCCGGTGCACTCACGCCCCTCCGAATGTCGTCTGCTCCCAACCCAATGCCAGAAACGCTGCAGGGGCCACCGGCAGACACACACACACACCACATACACACCATGCACGTGCATGCGTGTCTGTCCGACAGATTACGGAGCACGTGCAGTGCGCATGCGCGCCTGTTTGCTTCAAGCTTCCGGTGAAAAGTTGCACTAACCACACCCAGGGATCAGCTTCCTTCATTTTTTAATTGCTACCTTGCCACAAACAGATGGCACTGGCTGCAAAATAACACACGGCAAGGTACCGGTGTGTTCCATCTAGCGATGCGCCATGCCTAGGCACACTGTATATGCATAATAGTCGAATTGACAGCTAAATATGTGGAATATCACAGCAGGTACAGTAAGCCAAACAGTGTCTAAGGAAAGAGTCGAATTGACGGCTAAATACTTGGAATGTCACGGTAGACACATTATCCAAACAGTGTGTAAGGCAAGAGTCGAATTGCCAGCTATATATTTGGAATTTCAAAGCAGCTACAGTATCCCCAGCAGTGTATAATAAGGCAGGATACATACACATAGTGTCCTGCTGTTGTATGAAGAAGGTGCTGTTTTGTAAAATACTACAAACAACATATACATATCTATATACATGGTGTAACAACTTTGACATCCAATAGCGAGGAAGGAAATGGGACAATAATGATTGATATATTATTTTATTCGAGCAGTATACGCACTGATAGCGACTTAATAGTGATGCCCCACTGGGCGACCAGGCCAGCAGCACCATGACCGGATATCCCATTCAGTCACTGAACTACCCAGTCCATACACTATCCTAATAATACTTAGCGCCTGTCTAGGAAGCAACAAGCATAAATTGTTATGTCATTGGTTTGACTTGACCTGGGTTGGAACCCATGGATTAGAATTCCACGATGTACCAAAATGGGAGACGGTTACTCAACTCATTCGTTCAGCTCATCTGGAGCGTAAATGAGAAGGATGGCACCATGATTATCTGTCAATAATCAAACTGTGTAAAGAATTAATTTCTGACAGAAAGGTTGTTTCTTTTGTTTTTAATTTAGTTTTTTAATGATGGTGCATTTGCCTATAATGGTTAAGTCGATAACTTGTTTTCTCCGCTAGACAGTAATAGTCTCATAGTTCCCCTTCTTTTTTACTTTCAGTTCTTGTGTAGCTATCTACTGCATGCATTATTTCTCTGTTTGTAAGCATTCTTCCACATCTCCCCACCCTCTGTGAGTCGGTGAGTTCTACAATTGGTTAGTTGTTTAGTTATCTATAGTTATTTTCCCTGACTGCCATCACCAGTTTGCATTACTGTTCATATACTATCAGTTAAAAAGTAGTACTTGATTGTACATGTTAGGAGAACATGGGTAATTGAATGCATATGACCAATGTCTCATTTGGAATGGATACAACGCATCGACTATTCTATTTATAGACTAAACCCGGCCGCTGGGCCATCGCCACCACCTAGCATAAGAATTTAACACTAACAAACTAGCTGCCTTTTGAATCACTTTGGCCTCGACTGTGGTTCATTCAACATCTACTACTAAGCCTTCGGTTTTTAAGCCATCCCACCCACCCATACTGTTATGCTTGGTGGGGTCAAGTTCTGTAAGCCTTGAAATCATGACATTGAACTCTAATATGTAACAAAAACAAGAAGACACTAATAAATCCCAATATTAAAGTATGTCGGTCTTAGCATTGTTTCAATTACCTAACTCACACCGACGCTGCCTCAATGGGTGCGGTGCATGGCGGGGCATGACCATTCCGGTTCCGGCATGGTGGCTGTGTATTATTCTTCCCAGAAACACCACCATATGGAATAGGGATTTTCTTGTCTTTTTTTTGTTGCCATTAGGAATCTATTTATTTATTTTCCCACCGTGATGCTCCCCAACTAGTTTCCCCCCAAAACCAACATATCCAATGTGATGACCATCATAGCTAGCATATCCAGACAGGATGGCCGAATGAGGTAGAGCGTCCATCTCTTGTGTTGGTAGATCATGCGATCGTGGGTTTGAACCCTGGTCGAGTCAAACCAATGACTTAAAAATTGATACTTATCGCTTCCTAGCCTGGTGCTCAGCATTATTAGGATAGGACAGGGACTGGTTAGCTCACAGTGTCAGGATAATGTGACTGAGTGGGATATCAGGTCATGGTGCTGGCGGCCTGGTCTTCCAGTGAGGCAGCACTATAAAGTTGCCATGAGTGCACACTGTCACAAGTCGGTACCCATCCAGATATAACCTTAGATGTTGCAATGACGTAAAACAACAACACACAAACAAATAACAACCTGGCATCTCCAGACAGACACCCAGACAATTGCCAGGAATTGCCGCGGTGTGGAATAATAAAAAGAGGTAATCGAATTACACAGGTCCATTTTTCATGGATTCATGCTACTATTACTTTTTCTGGTGAATCAATATGCTCATTCGCACCATGGAGACATTTGGGTGGGTGTTAAGCATAACGAAGCGCAAGTTTACCTGGAATATATTAATAGTTCATGAGAACCACATCCTCCTTATTGTCGAATAAACAAGTATTTAGGGCGACAGGCTCGGTGTGACTTCCAAAACGAGGCAGCCTTCACTTCTCAGCGCAGATCTCATCAGTTTTCAAATGTGGTCTGAGTGCAGGCCTGGTGCATTACGCGGTCATCGATGGGTCTGTTATCTGTGTTGTCAAGGGCAATTCACTACAGAGGTGCTATGTGCAATATATGCATAAAGGCATCCAGGCACGTGTGGAGAACAAAGGAATATGCTAATGAGATGTCGTCAGGACAAAGGGTGCCGGCGGTTCAGGATCCTGGATGGTGAATAAAGTATTCAGTAACCAGAAGTCAAAGTGTTCAGACGGAGTACTTTTACACTATGAACATTCTACTCCATTCACTAGTTAGAAGGTCACAGATCTCTAATCCCCACGTAGTGATAACTGACGTCATTGACAACATGCCGATTCATCCTTATGTGTCATGTTCACATGATTCCTTAAGCCCCGGTCACATAACCATTAGTTGACGGAGATGAACGTAGTGGAGGCTAATGTAGTTGAACGTAGTGGAACATAGTTGAACGTAGTTGAACGTATCAGCGTCCATACTTGTCCATGATGTTAACTTGGTAATAATGTGTGTGAGCCATGATCTCCACTTAAATGTGTGGACATGTTCAAAAGAGTGGTATGTTAGAGGCTGAATTTGCATCCGTGATGCTAACATACTCTAGCATACTGTAGCATATTCTAGCATACTCTAACATACTCTAGTGTACTCTAGTGAACTAGAGCATGGTCTAGCATCCTCGAGCGTACAAAGCCCTGGTCACATAGCCATTAGTGGAGATAGGTGAACGTAGTGGAGGCTAACGTAGTTGAACGTAGTTGAACATACCGGCATCCCTACCATGATGTATCTATCCGTAACATAACATATTTAGCCATACCAAAACCTGCCATACATTAACATATTGCAACAAAGTTTAACACACTTACACCACATTTGACCCACGTTAATCTATCCTATGGATCACTACATCCACTAAGGGTTATGTGACCGGACCTTCACAGTGCACTGCCTAGAGCTTTCCATAATATTATGATAAATAAATCCATCCTTACAAGCATGATATATCTATATGTATTTATTTATTCATGATATATAATCGGAATGAAGTGGCACGTGTAGATCAAATATATATTACTTCATTTTATTTAAAATATGCTGCACTCATTCAATCCCTACTAGTCGCCGTGATTGCACACTGTCACAAGTCGGCACCCGTACTGATATGACCGTAGATGTTGCAAGGATGTAAAAAAACTCATGAAAAAATGTGTATTCTAATGAATAACCTGTTTTACCAACAACAACAAAACTGATGCTCCCAGTGATGGATTCGGCAGTTATTAAATTGACGATGACGTCAATGTGGCAAAATCTGGAACTAATTCGCTGTCATATAGACGGGATGGCCAAATGAGTAAGAGTGTCCGTCTCCCTTATTGGTAGATCGTGGGATCGTGGGTTTTAATCCTGGTCTAATCAAACCAATGGCTTACAAATTGATACTTGTCGCTTCCTAGCCAGATGCTTGGCATTACGAGGATAGGGCAAGGAGCAGTGGAATGAGGAAGACCAGTCGTCTGGGACTGAAATTTCCCCTGCTTAAACAACTAATGTACAACAACAACAACAAAAAATGCTAGCCACGGTTAGCAATATAATAACATAGATATAACTGAAGATCATAGTGGCCTTGTTTATATTCCCATAATACATTATAAAGCACACATAATCAGTAATATATATAATTGTGTAATACATCATAAATATTGTATTAATATGCTATATACACAGCATGGGTCGAATAGCAATTCCAGTTTCGCGATTTGAAGAAAGCTGATATGGAGTAAGGACCCTACACAGTATGACACATGGTGGAGGTCTACCAATAACATACACCTTACCATGCTGACGTGTGGTGGCTAGATTCAGCACTATGACGTGTCATGACTAACTACACCCAGTGAGTCTTCAATCTCCAGACTGCTACATTCTAACCTGCTAGCCCCCCCTCCCCCCCCACCACTCCTTCTGAATCCAAACATCCAGCATCCTCTACTGTCATCCTTCCAACACGCCAGCCATCAAACAAATCACCAGGCCGGATACACACATAACTAAAGTGTATTTGTGTCTGTGTGAGTGTGTGATGTTTTTTGTGTGTGTTCTCTCTCTATGTGAAGACAAATACGTCGACAACTGCGTCTACTGCATGGTGTTTGTTTGTGTTATGTTTTCTTCTTGCTGCTGCTGTTGTTGTTCGGTCCTAGCAAGCTTGTCAGAACCAATACACTTATTGCGTCGGTGATGGAAAGCCTATGTCTTATCGGTAATGTAGTAGCTGTGTTATTTTTGTTGTTCTTGGTTGGTCTTTGTTCTGGTTTTATTTCTTTTCTTATTAAAAATAGAAAAGTCTTCGCCTGTACCGCTCAAATACTTTCTCAGTGACACCTAAGTTGTAGAAGGATGATTTACAAGTGACATTATTTGTAGAATGTACTGTCACATATTTATCTAGGCACACTGGGAATAGCAATGTGAAACAAAAAGTTAATGCTATTTATGCGAATTAAGTGCAACGGACACATTGTCACTAAGAGTAAGATATAGATGTATGTAGAGTACTATCAAAAACCCCATATATAATACACACCTTGCAGATATAATTAAACCTCAATACATCCTTCTCAATGGTACATCATGTTTCAGAGTTCATAGGGTGGGTTAATTGTCAGATTATCATAAAGCATTATCAAACAAATTAAACAAGTGTGTGTATTGTGTTGGTACATTAGTTGTTTAAGCAGGGGACATTTCAATCGGGGATGATTGGTCTTCCTCATTCCACTACTCCTTGCCCTATCCTAATAATGCAGAGCGCCTGGTTAGGAAGTGACAAGAACCAATACCTAACTCATTGGTTTTACTCGACCAGGGTTCGAACCCACTACCCCACTGACTAACAACATGGGAGACGGACGCTCTAACTCATTCGGTCACTCAGAGACAAAGGAAATGGTCTATATTACCAGTTTTTTGGTTCCAATAAAAGCGGGCCAGGATAGAGTGTTATTGGGGTGCAAATGCTTACTATTGTCGCGTATTATACTTTATGAGTATAGTACTGGCATACATCTAGCTAAATATGCTGTTGATAATGCCTATTGGTTGAATTAAATATAACGCCTTCTAGCTGAGAGCGATGAAGTCCTATCTTTTAATTATGTGTATTGGTCAGAGGGTGGAGTTTAGGTCAGGTGGATCTGTTTAAGGTGGATGCAGCTATATAGAGTTTTAATCACAGGGATTTGTCTAAGGTGGATGACACTATTAGAGTTTTAGTCACAGGGATATGTATAAGGTGGATGGAGCTATTTCGAGTCTTAGTCACATGGATATGTGTAAGGTGGATGACACTATTTAGAGTTTTAGTCACAAGGATCTGTCTAAGGTGGATGGAACTATTTAGAGTTTTTATTCACAGGGATATGTATAAGGTGGATGGAGCTATTTAGAGTTTTAGTCACAGTGATCTGTCTAAGATCGATGGAGCTATTTAGAATGTTAGTCACATGGATCTGTCTAAGGTCGATGGAGCTATTTACAGTTTTAGTCACAGGGATCTGTATAAGGTGGACGGAGCTATTTAGAGTTGTAGTCACAGGGATATGTCTAATGTGGATGGAGCTATTCAGAGTTTTAGTCAGATGGATCCTTTGGAGGTGGATGGAGCTATTTAGAGTTTTAGTCACAGGGACATGTGTAAGGTGGATGACACTATTTAGAGTTTTAGTCACAAGGATCTGTCTAAGGTGGATGGAACTATTTAGAGTTTTAGTCACAGGGATAAGTCTAAGGTGGATGAACCTATTTAGAGTTTTAGTCACAGGGATCCTCCGAAGCGGGATGGAACTACTAGGAGGGAAGCACATAATAAACTGTTTTACTAGAGTGGGAGTGTTTGTAGAACTGTCGAATTGAATCCAGTCCACCGCAGGTTAGTTCTGTTGCACAAACAAGGAGACATAAAGAATGCCTGGTGTATAAACTAGTCGGCTACGTACCCCACATACTGCCCCCCGCATAACTAATGGGGCTCACTGTTGGATCGGGTCTGTGATCATAGACTGGGTGACAAAGTGGTCTCCAACCGAGGAGCAGCTGTCCATTTCCACAAGTATCGTTGGGGGTAAGTTAACACTTTCTTTTTTTCTTTGGTAACTGAATTGTTATTCATATATATATATATATATATTATATATATACATATATATGAATATATATATGAATATATATATATGAATATATATATATGTGATGTATAACGTATTATGCGAGTATAAAGATATGTAAGAGAATATTCTTCATTATTTTTATTATTATTATTATTGTTATCCTCCATAAGATACAACACTGTACCGGTGGCGCCATCTCGCCCACCTCACCTTCCCCAGATGTGACCAGTGTCAATCGCACATAGTATATGTATGACAGTATATATAAAAACAAAATATATATATAATATATCTCCTTTAGCGGTATGTTAGGACAGGTATTCCGACCGTAATTTTCACAGGTATATATTCACACAACATTTATTCTTGGCCTATATAGTAAATTGAAATGTGAATTAAATTCTTAAATTAAAGTGTACACAATGCAATAATCAATGAATACGAAGCACCGTCCTGATATGACCTTAGATGTTGCTAGGACGTAAAACAACAACAAACAAACCAGTTCCCATTTCATTGCAAGTGTGTAGATATAGATACAGAAATAACTATCCAGATATATAGGTATGTATGTCTGATATATCGTATTGCTGTTGGTTGATGTTTTATGTCTTAGCAACATCTAAGTTCATATGAGGACGCGTGCTAACTTGTGATAGAGTGCTCTAATGACCATTTCATAGTGATGTCCCATTGGAAGACCAGGTTTCCGCCACCATCACTGGATATCCCACTCAGTTGAATTATCCTACCGATGAGCAGACCAGCCCTTACTATATCATCTTAATCTGAATCCAAGGCTAGGTAGCCACAAATATAAATTTAATGAGTTATCTGTTTGACTCAGTTGGGATTGAACCCAGTCCAAACGCTCAAAATTACAGTTTCGACCCTCACAACATAATGTATTCTATATATTTTGCATTATATATAAAGCATCAGATAATATACATGCATGCCTATGTATTATATAGGACAGCGAACGTTAACATCAATCTGGATCAGGGGTTTTATCTAATAAGGTTCACCTGAGTGTCGGTCGAACTGTTGACAATACGCGACTCAGCCTGGAATCGCGGATCACTCTGGTGTAGTCGACCCGCCCCCCCCTCCCGCCTGCTAATGTATGAGTTGACGTAAACAAGTAGTTTGCCTGTATGTCGACCGGTACTGAACAGCTTACTGAGCTGCTCATTTAGGAATTCTGTCCCTGTCGGGGCCCTGCGCGGCACACAACCACTACACCAGCCGCTGCCTCTTCCCCTGCCCCACTCCCCCATTATCCTTCCACTCTCCCCCTTCCATTCTCCCACTTCCACCACGCTCCCCCCTTCCCCTCTCCCCCTTCACCCTTCCCGCTCTTCTCCTTTACGACACCCCCGTACTGCCGCTCACCTCCCCACTCCCTGGAGTAGGGTCAGCTTACCGGGTGTACTGCTCACAACTAGGGGGCGGGGGGGAGGGGGGAGGGAGGAGAGAACCGATATACCGGGCACTGGGTGGCTGGGCGGGTTGTGCGGGCTGTGCGGGCTGTGCGGGCTGTGCGGGCTGTGCGGGCTGGGCGGGCTGGGCGGGCTGGGCGGACTGGTGTGCTCGGCAGGATTGGCCGTACACTTCCTGGAGTGGCGCCCTCCTTCGGAGGTTGCCCGTAGCATGGAGACCTGGACGCTGATTCCATGATTTGTCTCTCAGTAGATACTTTCCAGCACCCCCTGCTATGCACCATATATATATATATTAAATATATGTATTATATATATATAATAACTACTCATTCCTCATGCGATTCATTACCTCTGCCAATTTGGATTTCCACCACTGTGTATAACTTAGAGCATCATTAAAGGCCAGTCGCTCTCATACCATATATCTATGTGGGAGGTTAAAGGTCCCTTGGGTCAGTACAAGTTTAGACTCATGCTTTCTATCGACCAACTGTCTAATGGTGAAAATAACACCATTCAGACTTATCCATGATAGGTGGTATAAATCTTTAAAAAAGAAAAGGAAAACAAAAATGCATTCAAGAATATTATGCGAAAGAGGGGTCATGTCCTAACAAACAAAGACACGACGCCAACCTCACCTTCTTGTGGCAGTGCACCTCAGCTGAACATCCCCGTTCCCAATCACCTTTGAATGGTTAATTAACTACCTGAATACAATTGTATAATTGCATGATGCAAGTCTTTAGTTCATGTTATATTTATTTGAATGCAGCTGTGTTTTCGTTTGAAATCACCTGCAAATGATTAATAACCTATTTATATACAATTTTATAATTGCAGAATGTGATAGTCTTTTGTTCATGTTATATTTCTTTGACTACCTATATTGAGTTGATTTAAAAAAATCAGCTGTATTTTCGATGGTACTAACATTTATTTCAAAGAGTTACCTTTTGGAGAAATTTGAAGGGAAAACATGCAAAATTGGTTGTGTGCGTTGACACCAACATCAGTGGCATTTCAAGAAGTTCAAGAAGGGCATGTCAATGATTGAGAGTGTACAGAGACATGCTACAAAGTTATCACCAACCATAAGAGAACTACCATACGAAGAACGTCTCAGGATTCTCAACCTACCCAGCTTATACTACCGAAGGGCCAGGGGAGACATAATAGAAGCATTCAAACACGTCACTGGAAGATATGCGGTTGATGCTAGATACCTGAAGCTGGCCAACTGTAAAACTAGAGGTCATCGATACAAGCTGAAGAAGGAAAGAGCAATAAAACCTGTCAGACAGCTATTCTTCAGTAACAGGATAGTAAATGCCTGGAACGCACTGCCTGAACATGTCATAGAAGCGCCTTCCATCAACGCCTTCAAAGGCAGACTGGATAAGCATTGGAGGGGGCTGCAATATTGCACACATCCGGTACTCGATGCATTTAATCCTAGTAAATCAAATGTTGACATGCATCAACCTGATACAGGCTTATAAGCCTAACAAAATCAGAAGTAGATGAGTATGAGTATTACATTTTTGTTGTCCACTTGTAAAGTCTACTGCTCGAATATGTGGTTGTGTAGTCAGGTTTTAGTGAAATCAATACAGGCAAAGAGAAAGGAAGAGTATAATGTGTGATAGAAGAGAGAGAGTCAAACCCTCTGGTTTATTATTTATATGGTACATGGATTCAGTATAGAGTATCACCCCACCCCTTTCTCCCAATGAGAAACACACATTTCTAGCTCTACCAATAGGGATCCAGCATTCCTGGTCCCCTTGGTTACCAGTGATTTTCCCACCACCACCAAGCTGTGTGGCTCCGCTGGCCAGCACCTGCCTTGAGCATGAGTGTGGTGATCCTAACTAGCAGAGGGGGGAAGGGGTAGTGTGTAGGGTTCTGAGTTCCCCTTACACACAGTCCTGCCAGCACCACTATGTATATTTACCTATCAATCAAGCACCACCAGCAACTACATAAACACATATATGCACCTGGTCACGTATACCTGTTTCGCAATAGAACACTTGCATTCCCCCACCAATGCTTTAAATCGGAATATTTTACACACTGTTAGCTATATACCATATAAATCGGCAATATATGTACAAATTAATGATCCAGTGTCTCATGTTGATATGTAGGATCAAACCCAGTTAACTGTTTTGGTTTCGAAATTTCGATGTTTTCATTTTTAACTTTAAGAAATGTGTGTTAATTACTGTTATATGTATATCTAGCAAATCACTGCACTGGGGTTTTAAATCCCCACAGCATGCCACTACTAGAAACAACAAGTCCTTGCACACAGTTGTTCTGCTGCTAAGTGAAGACAGCATTAAAATTGTAGACCAATTCCTAATACGGCTCCGATGTGGAAGATCGGGAGTTCTATTCCCGGCGAGTCAAACCGATGAATTCCACATTTTCTACTCGTTGCTTCCTAGCTTCGGGCTCAGTATTAATCCGATAGGGCAAGGACTGGTTAACCCATGTGACTGAGTGGGATATTGGGTCATGGCGCTGGCGGCTTTATTTACCAGTGGCATAGAACTATAACATCACTGTTGTGTATAACTTACAGCATCATCAAAGGCCAGTAGCTCCCATACCATGTCTATGTGGTGTGGGAGGTTAAGAATCCCTTGGGTCAGTAAAAGTGTAGGCTCAGGCTTTCTATCGACACACTTTTAATGCTGAAAACAAGTCTATTTAGACTTATCCTTGATAGGCAGTATAAATCGTCAAGAAAAAAACCCTGAATGCGCACTGACACAAGTCATTACCCGTCCTGATATGACCATAGTTGTTGCCGCACTGCGTGGAGGGTCAGAAAGTGTGCGCAGATTGCGCACAAACTGCAAAGAAGGATCAGACATTCATGGAGACATAGTGTGCCACATCAACACCCCTGCATTTTCTGTATACAACATATGCCATAAGACATGTATATAATTGGGATCGGCATCGGGTCTTGCATATATCATGTCCGCCACTAATTAGATCACATGAATGTGATGATGCCAACCCGCTACAACAGTGGATAGGCCCTACTAACAAATCGCTACCCGGAAACACAGACATCCAATAAAAAGCTGTGCTTATGACTTTGGAGCTTACATTGAGGTCCGATTCTGGCTTGCCTTCCTAGTTTTCTCCAGACATGTTTTGCCCATTAGTAGCGTGGTCGATAGACCGTTATGTTAAGACAACATGAGGCACTGATGAGAGAGTTGTGGTCTGGCAGACCTAGGCATAGAGGCATCTAGAAGCAGGCTGAACAGGCGGTCAGGCACCCCCGCCCCCTCCCACAAACACACACAGCCTGGACAAATGGTTCTGTTGAACAGGTTCATCCAGTCTCATGTATTCGCGTTCACAGATACGGCACAAGGGGTTTCATATGAAACTCGATTCCAGCAAAAATATTTTGCGCAGATATTAAATTGAATATTCAATTAATATTAATAAATACATTTGGAGCAATGACAAAATGCATACTAGGTATACTTGTGTCGTGAGGTGATGATAATGGGAAATATTGCGCCTAATGCTGGGGATCGAACACACATCTCTTGGTGGCCAAGGTGCTAACAATTACCGCACCTAGGGTCCCTGATGTCAACACGCTATCCCAGCCAACCTGTCTATGTGAGTCCTTGCCTGAGAGGCTAATGCAGGATGCCCAATTAAATAAATAATAGGTGTATATTCCCTAGATAAAAGATTCACCCTGTACTCATAGTGCACGGGTGAATGACAATGTAGAGTAAATACAGGCAAAAATAGCTTTTAGTGTGGAACAGGAAGTAGAATGCCTGCCTCCAGTATCAAATGGGTACTTATATCAGCACAGAGTTGGTGAAATGGGAGTGAATGCAAAAAGACAAGATGGCGGTCATAGAACACCGTTGATTTCACCTTAAAATTCTATTAAACTATATATTTTAGTATATTTTTCAACTCAAAGGTAGCGGGGAAATAGTAAGACATATATAAAAAATAAGTTGTTTTTTTGTATTGTGGTTTTAGGCTCTCATTTCATTTCCCCCCTTTTCGACAGCTTTTATATAGGGCTGGTATTCACCCTTGTACTGCGAGCACAGGGTGGATCCTTTATCTATATGTTCCCCTGATTAAATCCCAACCATGTTGACTGACTAATCCTAGAAATGCACAAAGACCCTATAATACTAACACGGCTCACTCAGCCTGTACTGTGTAATCAAAATGATCAAACCCACCACTTGGTGCTCTGGCTGTTCTCTTGGTTAAACAGGTGCTACATTATAGGTATAAATGTATATATGAATGTGAAAGATGTGTGATGATGGCGATGCTGATGATAATGTTGATGATGATGTGTATTTGTTCATAGCAATTTCATATTGATGTGTATTCATACTTACCTATCTCATGCATAATATAATTGTATGTGTTTACATTTGAAACACCAACCAGCAGCCGGGCTGATCAAACCCACCAGAAGGTGGCACTGCAAAATGTACATTACCATGGGAGAGATAGGGAGTGAGCCGTCTTAGGATTATAGGGTCTTTGAAATGCACCCATGGCTTCAGAGTACCATACTCGGTAGGACCATAGGATTAGTATTGTCTGAAGTCAGCTTTCAGTTCTGTTTGTTGTAACTATATTATTGCTCATGCTCACCTTTCTTGTTTGGGTTTTATGTTCTACCAACATCTAAGATCATATACAAATGGGATTCAAACTAACCAATTGCTGCCATATATGGCTTATTCGGGCTTTACATCATTCACACAGCAGAGAGCTAAATGGGGAGCGACAGTCAAGTAATGAAAGTAGTCTTTGTCGCATCGCGACTGATAGCATGATGATGATGATGTCATAGCAACACGTGTGGTCATATCAGAATGGGCCTGTAATTTGTGCATGTTATTCGGTGAATTCCAACAATTGCGGAAATCGGTAAAGTTGCGGACATCTTTTATCCCTGTTAATTTGTTAATACGACTATAAGTATAGAGGCTGTTGCTTCTGTATGTCCTCAGTAATCACAATCCGACTCGTACTTCAATGGTCGTATCCCAGGAGTCACACGCCTCTATTCCAGCATGTTCTGCCTTACCGAGATAGACCAAGTATATGCCTCTCTCAGGGAGCATTTACTGTGCGCTACTCCCCACATGAGTAGTTGTCATCCAATGTCATGAAAAGGGAGTGTTCTGGTAGGATTCGACGATTTCTTGTATATTTGCTGTACGGTCCTAATCGAGTCAGAACGATCACTTGTTGATGGAAGAAATACTAGACCGCTGAACATTATATATTAGGAATAATCATACTTTATTATTGTTTTTATTTCAACAGTTTGCTAATAGATCCTGGTCATGGCACCATATTGTTGGGGGTTATGACAATGAGAAATATTACGCCTGGAGAGGGAATTAAACCCTCAACAGTGCAGAATCCGATAATTTCTTTTCCAATGAAATGGACCATACATCTGGCTGCCTAGAGTAGTAAGATTTATTGCATGATATGTATCTTAGGCAAAAACAAGTTTGCGAGTTAAATTATGTTATTGTTGATGGGTTAATGCAAGGTAAGCATCAAGCGACATGTCACCAAAAGGCTAGTAGTATCTATTATTCCAGTAGTTTTAGTCAGATTGGAATGTTTATATTGAAATGTATACAATATTCCGAAATGGTCAGAGCCATAGCAAATGACAGCAACAATTATCTCTGAAGTGCAATTCTGAAGTGGTTAGTTTAGTGTCAAACAGCAACAACATTCAATTCCCAAAACAGAGGTAAATTAACTGGAGGTGATCTAGTCCAGTTCCCATAGCATCCTGTATTTTTAGTGAGTTGTCTTTGCGAGCATCAGCATGTTGCAAAGTGTAATGCTAGCAACGGTTCTCATCTCCAATTATTGATTAATTGTCTTCTCGTTCTCCTATTGCACCAGGGTTATATCGCACACATATTGACTGTCACGTTTGGATATGCACGCATACACAACCCAGTCATTTCAAGTTAAAATCGTGCTATATAAATACATGATATTGATGTTATTAACGGATTGCGAATATTAATACCCATCCAGCGGATATTAATATCGCCCAAACCATTGAGTGCAGCGGGCTGGTTGGTGCCTTTGGTGTGTGTGCATGGAGGCAAACCCACCACAAGCAGCCGCCAAGCTTGTACAAGCACGACTATCGCTATCACTCAAAGTGGAAATGTTTATCAGAGGAAATATATGGTAGGCGTAGGCTAGACATGTTGGCTAGTCAGAGACTGCGTTGTCAACCTATATTTCTGGTTGTATTATGTGATATGGAGTGTCAAATAATATTTAGGAAATGGTCGCATTGAATGACGTAAGCGATGTACTGACAACTTTTCATCTACCTTGTTTGGTGGACAATAACTTTCTTTCAGATGTAATTGAGCAACACGAGACAAGATCAATATATTAGTGGCAGTTTTATTTGCTTTTGTATCATTGCATTGGTGGCGTAAAGCAACCGCCAATCAATCAATTAATCAGTGAGTCATAGTGTTTGAGTTTAAGAGTTCGAAGTTTCCAGGCACTTATCCCTAACATCAGTCTAGTTCTTAGTAGTTGGGTTGGGTCGGACAGTGAATTTTGAGCTAGAGAAGTACACGTCCGATCGATTGAAAGACTTTGGTCGAAGTGAGTTTTGAAAGCTTTTTTAAGAGAAATTGTTCTGCCTTTTACTCTAGGTGGCGCGTGAAATAGTGGCCATTTACTTAGTTAGAGTGTATGTTGGTAGGGGCGCCAATGGTAGTGTCCATAGTACCTAGTGCTGGTCCACGCACTCAATTACCCAATGTTGCGAATCAACATTGACAATTTATAATGCTTCGGAACCCCAAATCTGAAGAAGAAAGACAACTTCTTGAAGGCACTACAGGATATCTAAATTCAATTCAGGCGAGGACTTGCAGGCAAACTGGAATTCTACCCATCCAGATCAGCAAAAAGAATTGGATGGAGAATGAGCCAATTAAATAAAGCAGAACTACTAAAAAACATAGTCAAAAATCACCACCAAATTATTTGAACTAAGCCCTTGAGAACCGAATTATCTGAACGCCAAAGTAAACTGGACCATCTTCAGGAAAATCTGAAGTCGGATCGGGAAGAACTAGTGGGATCTTATTTCTAAATTTAGCTTACCATAGCATTTCCCTCATGCGATAATTCCCACAGACCCCCAACACTAAGGAGATCATTTGTACTTTCCACCAAGGAAATCAATCAGCAAACCCCTATCCAATGAATTCCCTCAAATTAGAATAGAAATTTGCAAAACCCATAAGCAATTAAATAGAGTGAATATCGGCATATGTTTTGATTGTTCCAAAGCATCAGTTGACATAGACGGTTTCAGAATGGGGATTGGTAAAGTGTTAGTAGTGCGGTATCATAGTCTCGCCGGGTTGCCCCAAAGTCATGGTGTAGCTGACAGTTTCCGGGAGCCCCAGTGACAGTGGCCATATATGCAGGCAGCCAGGTGACCTGTTTACATAGAGGAAGTTCCTTCTACTTAACACCCTGACAGGATGTGTCTGGTATATCACTACCAACGAGATAAGCTCTCGTATGTCACGTGATGTATTCCTACGACATTGCCTTTCTTGGTTCTAATAGAGGAAAGATGACTTGCGTTCTTTCTGCTGTCAAGTGGAATGTAAACGTAACCATCATTCAACAGAATACTAACTGAGGCTCATTGCCTTTTCGCAGAATTCAGCAGAAACAGGTTTTATTCTATTGAACATTTATACTGCCTATCATGGATAAGTCTGAATTAGACTTGTTTTCACCATTAGACAGTTGGTCGATAGAAACCCCAAGCCTACACTTTTACCGACCTAAGGGATTATTAACCTCCCACACCACATAGACATTGTATCAGAGCAACTGGCCGTTGATAACGCTGTATGTCATACACAGCAGTGGACATACAAATTGGCCGAGATGGTGGACTTTTATTAAAGTGAAGTACTGTTCCTGTCTATGTGGCAAGACCCGCTTAATACGTACACCAGCATTTCAGTTAGACATGTCCAATCAAATCTCGATAGATTTGTTGGTTTTGAACACTTAATCCTTTCAATTTATTATGCAGCTTTAAATGGATTATGCAGCTTTAATGTCCAAGTACTAGAAGTGAAATTAACGGTATTGTCCACAAATTCAAAACCAAAACCAAAACAAAATCACGCATGTTTTCTTTGGCAGGAATTCGGTGAGTGTGAATTCACAATGTGAATAATTGGATTTTCTATAATCTGGGGATTATTCGTGGTTTCACATTAGTTGCTTTAGAAAAGGAAACAATATTCTGGTTGCATATTGTAATCAGGCTCCGAATTCGGAAAATCTGCGATAAATAACCTGCTTTTCCCAAGACAATAAGTTATCCACTGCAAACAGAGCTCCTGACCAGAAAGCTGTGATTACGGTGTAACTAAGTGCCTAAATGCAACTTTTGTTTCCAGGACAATTGCTTATGTTTCGTGCACTCAAGTACAGGCCTTCCAGTTCACACGTACTGGAATATTTTGTTAGCAGGCCTCTTAGTACAATATTTTCCTATCTGACAATATTTAATCACATTAAGGTAAATTATTGTGTCGAAAAAAATCATTTCTATATTCCGTAGAATTGTTATGCCGGGTTTCTAATTCCTATTCCAAATCCAGATAATGATACGCCACACTAAAAAGCAATCTTCATAAACTACAGGCACTAATCATTTTAATGCTGATATTACTGCATTAGTATTATTATATTGGATACTCACAGTGCAAACATGAAGTGCTAAAATCCACATGAGATCGAATTGGTGAATGTATATATTGTGTAGTAAAAACTCTCTTCTGCATTCTCATGAATTATTATGTCGGGTTTCTAATTCCTCCTCCTCAAATTCCGAAGCAACACTAACACGCAATCTTCTACAATTATTGGCACTGAATGACAAAATATATGACCCCAAAGTTAAAACTCACCAATGTGAACTGCACCCAGTCACAGAGCAAGAAATTATCAAGAAAGTGCAGTTACTCTCTGAATACAAGTCATCAGGGGTACATGACCTAAGTTCCAGTCTCATCAAAGATGCCATGCTAGCACTGGCTAAGGAATTCACATATCTAACTAATCTAATTATTGATACAGGTATCTACCCAGAAGCATGGAAAAAGGTAATGATTGTGCCAATCCCCAACACGTTGAACCCTAAAACGTGTAATACCGGGCAAAATAGTAGAGCAACTAATCCATGACCAAATAACAGAATTCTTTGAATGTACAGGTTATCTAGCAATAGAGCAAAATGGTTCCAGGAAGAACCACTCCACAACCAAATTCGTGGCATGTGTGCTAGACACACTAATGACAGGGTTGGATAAAGTAAGATTATCTATTGCTGTCTTCATAGACTTTAGTAAAGCATTTGATACTGTCAACCATAAATTGTTAATAGAAAAAGTGGCAAATAGTGGTCTGGGCACAGGGACAACTAAACTGCTAACAAATTATCTACTATATCGTTTGCAGTATACTAGACTTGAAGTGAAGACAGGGGTACCACAGAGATCTACCCTGGGCCCACTATTATTCTTAATCTACATCAATGACCTCCCGATAGTACTTGAAAAAGTAAAGGGAAGTATATTTGCTGATGTTGTGGCATTGGTAGCTACAGACACTCATATAAAAGTGGCTGAAACCAAAATGAATCATGATTTAGAAACAGTAAACCGTTGGAAAAAGGAAAATAAACTCTCAATACATATTATAAAAACTAAATATATAATATTTGCAACAAAACTAAACGTTCCAGCTCACCAATTGTCAGTATAAAAATAGGAGAGAGTATAGATAAGGAGGCTCTAAGCTATAAATACCTAGGTACTACACCACACCACACACCACACACCATTGAGGTGCACAATAAAGCTAAACTATATGCTCTAAATATTCGCAGAGAGAAGCACCTATTAGGCCTAATGTTCCACCATGCGAAAGACCCATATTACATAGACACACCTAAGCCACACGTGCAGCACAAGCCACCCTCCTGAAAGTGTCATATGTTAAAACTAGTCAAATGAAAAAGTCACCAGTTGTTCTGTGGGGAGCACTCTGGAACTAACTACCAGCACGTGTCAGAAACAGTGATTGTTACAAAACTTTCAAGACAGACCTCCATGCACATTTAAATAAACCAGCCTAGGCCAAAGCAGACCAATGCCACACTGGGGTTGGTGTTGCCATTCCGTTCCCTGTCCCCCCACTCTGCCCCCCCCCCCCAAACAATCATACACTGTACACTCAACCACTAGTGCCCAATTAGACCAACAAACCCATCTACAACCAAATGAGCCTGGAAATGATTCTAGTTGGATCCTACTGAGGTACATGATTA
This sequence comes from Branchipolynoe longqiensis, assembly GCA_030323885.1. NCBI lineage: Eukaryota > Metazoa > Annelida > Polychaeta > Phyllodocida > Polynoidae > Branchipolynoe > Branchipolynoe longqiensis. The sequence goes on from JASIRB010001522.1 coordinate 379,273, forward strand.
ATCAATATTAACCTACTTACTAACTCAATAGGCCCCACCTGAGATTACCATGAATACCAGTTCAATCACACCCACTATCACCCTTTCAACGAGTATGTTACTACTTGAAAGATAATCAGTTATGCCCCACCCCCTACTAACGCTTACAATACTAGTCTAACATAGTTACCTCCGCGTATATGTTTCTTTTTTCTCTTATCTTGTTCTTTACCTATCATTCATGTACCAATGTGTTGCTTATTTCCCTATAATTGTCTATCTATATATTGTTGTAGATTTGTTTACTGTGTAGAGGCAATTGCCATTAGGACTGGAAGACCAGTGCATTAGCACTGACAACATTCTATTCAGAGGAATCAAAACACTTGAACAAAAAAGAATATATTACTGAACTAATATTATTGGATAATCACAGTGCAAACCAGAAGTAACAAAAACCAGATTACCTCGAGTGGATGAATTTCTATATATATGTGGTATATATATACCTATAAATATGTACATATATATATAGCTAATGTTGGAGGGTTGCATGGTGAAACTTCTTATAAAATAACAGCATGATTGGAACAAACACCCCTGCATGTATACAACATATGCCATATGACATGTATATAATTGGGATTGGCATAGGGTCTTGCATGTGTCATGTCCCCCACTAATTGGATCACATGAATGTGATGATGCCAACCTGCAATAATGGTGGATAGGCCCTACTAACAAATTGCTAACTGGAAATGCAGACATCCAATAGAAAGCTGTGCATATGACTTTGGAACTTACATTGAGGACCGATTCTGGCTAGCCTTCCTAGTTTTCTCCAGACATGTTTCCCCCATTAGTAGCTTGGTCGATAGACCGTTATGTGTTAAGACAACATGTGGGTGTTTTGTTAGTACGATAGCTGCTGGCAAAGCACACTGCTTTGGTTGTCAATAACGATGAGTTGATGAGAAGGTGGACCACTGTCTGCATATTTGTGTGTAACCAACCTCTTCCCCATTACACATGGCACACCCATCACACACACCGGGCGCGGTGACCGAATCGGCACAGCGCAGGCCTCGCATGCTGGAGATATGGAGTTCAGTTCTCAGAGGAGTCAAAGGAATGACTTATAATATTGATACTTGTTACTTCCTAGCCTGGCACTCCGCATTAATAGGATAGAGAAAGCATTACTAGGATAGAGAAAGGACTAGTCAGATCAGTGTCAGTGACTCAGCGGGATATCGGGCTATGGTGCCTGTGGGCTGATTTACCAGTGTAGCAGCACTATATAGTCATCATTAGCGTGCACCATCACAAGTCGATCCCCATCCTTCTATGACGGTAGATGTTGAGGGGACGCAAACCTCCAACAATCAACCAACCAATCACACGCACACTCAGTACGGTAGCATCAAACCAATACACACATGGTCTGCAATTGGTACATACATATTTCAATTATGTAATGCAATATATAGTTTGTTACTTTTAAGTCCTGCCAACATCTAAGCTCATATCAGGAAGGGCACCGACTTGTGACAGTCTGCATAATGTTATAGTGCTGCCCCACTGAGAGACCAGGCCGCCAGCACCATGCCCTGATATCCCAGTCAGTCACATTATCCTAACACATAGCCAGCCAGTCCTCGCCCTATCCTAATCATACCGAGCGCTTGGCTAGGCAACAACAAGTATCAATTTGTAATACATGGGTTCGAATCCCATGATCTACAAAAATGGAAAATGGAAGTTTAACTCAGTCGGTCATCCCGTCTAGTAGTGCAATATATAAGATCATCATCAGAGATGAAGTGCATTCATACAATTAAAACATCGATGATTAAAGTTAGAGCACCATATTTACTTTAATTTAACCATCATTTCAAAAGCTGATATCCTCTATATGACGGTTTAGTTATGAAAGGGTTAAAGCATGTCCTGATATTATTCCGGATGACCTAACTGTTAGACATGTTTACACAGAGGCCAAGATCGATGTGGGCCATCTCATGCGCCTACCCAAGGACAGTCACGTAATTGTTGCCCCCTCTCAAAGCACGTCTAGTACCTTAGCGGGAAGAGGACTGGGGCAATATCAGTCTGCCGAGTTGCAATATCAGCTCAGAAATAAATGGGCTTGACATCAATTTCCTAAAGCTGCATAGTCCGATGGACCATAACAGTTATTAAAAAAAGAAATTATCTAGATTTGATCCTACATATCTGACTTATGCTGATCCACTCATATAGCGAATAGCGAATGGTAGACAGGAAGTGTGAACACTTATTTGTCTCTCTTTTCTTTTTTTTTTTTTGGTACATTAGTTGTCCCAAGCAGGGGAAATCCCAGTCACAGACGACTGGTCTTCCCCACTCCACTGCTGGTCGATAGAAAGCCCAAGCCTACACTTCTACCGACCCAAGGGATTTTTAACCTCCCACACCACATAGACATGTTATGAGAGCAACCGGCCTTTGATGACGCTGTAAGTTATACACAGCGGTGGAAATCCAAATTGGCAGAGCCTGGGGCACGGGGAATCGAACCGCCGACCCTCAGATTAGGAGTCTGACCTAGAAAAAAGTCAGACACTCTAACCACTCCGCCACAGAGAAGCAGTTGTTGCTATATAGAAGGGTTTCGTGAGTCAATGTAATGGAACCTGTTAGTTCTGAGGCATATATTGTAAACATATTTGAGATATTAGAAATGCAAACATGTAATATTAATTTTCACAAGGACGCATAAATTCTGACAACATAGGGCCCAACCTGAGTACCCAGTTGTGGGCGCACCGACATACGTTTGTAGTGGTAATTTGACTTGGGGATTGGATCTATATCGCCTACTGCAACAAGGTACTAGAAGAAGGTGAGCCGTCTTTTACTTTGAAGTGGATCATTCTAGCTACACTCCTCGCAGGCCGCATGTAGATCGCGCCCCCCCCCCACCCATCATATCGGTAGGAGCAGAAATGGTTGACATGGAGAACCTATGTGTACAATCCGAATGAAGAGCTCTTTTCCAAAACACAACGTTCATTCCAACAAATATCTCTCCAAAATGAACGAGCGCCAATACAAAAAAAGATCTTTCAATGCCAATGGCAAGCTCGTGCTTTTGAAAAGAGCTATTTATATGTATAAAGAATTCTTCATATATATATAGTATAGTTATACAAGGAGAAGGAAGCACATCCGGGTCCAGCAATCTTTTAGATACTGTCTAGGATAAAAAATGATCTTAGTATTATATGGATACTTTAGTGTTTTCATTTTGGCACCAGCGAAACATGATAGTCATGGTAGGGTAGGGTGGGCAGGCCCTGACCCACGACTATCCGAGGCTAGTACCTCAGGAAAACACCAGTTATCCATCATCTGTACACAGGTAAGGTTTGTATAACTATACCATTTTACCTTGGTACTACGCCTCTCTCTTCTTAACGTGGTGACCAAATATGTGGTGCCTAGTTTTGGAGAATAACCCATATATATCTATATAAAGAGCTATTTTCCAAAGCACAAGCTACAAGCTGGTCATTGGCATTGCAAGCTCAGTTTTTGGATTGGTGTATATCGCGTTTTGGAACAGAGCTCTTCAAATATATCTGAGTACCCAACCGGGGGGAGAACTGACACACGTTTGTAGTGGTAGTTTGACTCTGGGATTGGATATATATCACCTACTGCAACACACCGCTAGAAGAAAGTAAGCCATCTTCTACTTGAAACTGGATCCTTTTCGCTACTCTCACCTGAGGCTACAAGCAGATGCCACCCAGACCATCATATTTGTAGAAGCAGGATACTTATAAAATATGTGTCTAAAACAGGAATGGTTGACAAGAAGATGCTATGTGGATAATACAAATGAATAGCTCTTTTCCAAAACGCGAAAAGCACCGATAAAATAAATGAGCTTGCAATGTCAATTCCAAGCTCGTAGCTCGTGCTATTAAAAAGAGCTATTCATATATATAAATAATTCTTCATAAATAGAGATATATGAAGAGCTATTTTCCAAAGCACGAGCTACTAGCTTGGCATAGGCATTGCAAGCTCAATGTGTGGACCGGCCCATATCGCGTTTTGGAAAAGAACTCTTTAAATACTGCCTTCAGAAATATACATGGGTGCCCAGTTGTGGGCAACACTGACATGCATTTGTAGTTGTAATTTAACTCAGGGATTGGATCTATATCGCCTACTGCAACACACCGCTAGAAGAACGTAAGCCATCTTCTAACTGGAACTAGATCCTTCAACCTACTTTCGGCTGAGGCTCCAAGCAGACCCTCCTCCCTCCTTATATTATATGGAGCTATTCCCTGTAGGAGCAAGATGTTTTGCGGCTATAATAATTAAGCACCTGGCACGAGGAGATGTCCAATATCCAGGCTGAATATCAGTTTGCTATTAGGACGAGCTGTGTGGGCTTGGAACTTTCGTTGTAGTTAGTTAGCACTGCTGTCAGCACATGGTCTCCATCTGGCCGTCAATGATTGTGGAATGGGGCGCAACCTGCATTACAGTTTTGCGGCCACCTGTGTTGGTTGGCGCTATTCCCTGTATGAGCAAGAAGTTGTGTGGCTGAAATAATTAAGCAGCCTGTCCCGATCAGAATTCCAACATCCAGACTGAATATCAGTTTGCTATTAGCAGGAGTTGTCTGGGCTTGGAACTTGCCATGGAATTACAATGTTCAGACCCATTTCGACAAATAAAATTCCAGGGCTTTCCCAGGAATTTCCTAGAACTGTCAGTGTAAAAGACCAGGATGTTTTAAAGATGTGTATTACATTTAAATACCTCGAAACGTGGCTGTATTCATAGCCAATTCACTGTGCAATATGTGAATTGTAAAGAAGCATAACGAATTACAACGAGCGTATGGATAGTTTTAATATGAACACTAAAAGGCAGGATAACACACCCGTAAACATCACTTTAAATGCTAAATATTTCTGATTAATGAATAAAGAACAGATGCACATAAAAGCACAGCTTTTTATGAATAAAGAATAATAGGCGTATTAAGAAAAAAGTCATGATTTTCCATTCTCAAGGATTAGCAGTAGTGACGGTGCGCTTACCAATTCGGCCACCGCGTCTGGTATTCATGATGAAGCGCATGCTCATCTGCATCAGGCATATCGTGCCTGTAGGTGCAGGTAGTTTTTCTTAACTGCAGACGTGTTGAGTTTCTCTGAACCTGAATACCGCTTTGCAATAAATTCAAAATTTTGATGACAAATTTGCATGAACCTTTAAAGATATATTTAGTCTGATGATATCGGTGTTGCTGCATGCATGATAAAATTCCTTTGAAAATAGCCTGGTGTTACTAGATGCTTAGTATTATATCAACATATAAATTGACTGCATCTATCTGCTGGGATGATCGCTTCCACGACAAATTTAAGAGAACCGTTCAAACCAAGTCCTCGTTGCCAATCCATGTAGGGCATGTAGGTTCTAAGGACCCTTCTCTGCAGACATATTTTGTGTATGTATAAATGTTCACAAATATTATGCTAAGCGGTCAGAGGACTCTATATAGTGCTGGTTCTGGAAGGTTTGACGCAGCTAGAGCGGTTTGGAGCACAGTTGCCTGTGTGGACACATAAGCAAGTGCAGCTGGCCAGCAGGTGCTGCCTGTCCAAATACCGGTTGGTTACTTCTACCTAATTTTGCAAAACAAGCATAATTATTTATGTCATCCATTTCCTAAGCCACCTGAATGGATAGTTACCCGGGTGAATGTATCCGGCCCTGGTTTGTATTTTGGAGAGATATTTGTTGGAATTAACGTTTTGATGTTTCCGATGATTTTGCAGTTTATTTCATTGATTTGCAATGAATGAATAAGGTTGGTTGTTATAATACACCTTTATCTTAGGTTGAAGAAATTTGAATTTAAAATGGTTAATTTTGGATCTATTTGAAGTAGAGAAGTGGAGAAATATTAAATGAAAGTTGCCATGCATGTCCAATGCTTCAACAATGTCAGGTTTCCTTCGAGATGCATGGTGCGATGAAGCATCAACATTTCGAAAACCGAAGCAATCATTTGGGAATGGATTCTCCATATCTAATTTAGATAGTGATGTACTTATTCAGCATTTGTTGCCACAAACAGGGGACGACTGAGTGACTTTATTATAATCCACCACTGCTAAGCCTATGGTTGCAGATTTCTGGTGTGCTTTGCAAACCTAATTTGACATATTTGGACTTCAAAAAAGGGTTATTTCAAAGGTAGACTGTAACAATTCAATATCATTATCTCAGAACAATTCAAGAAACTCCAACCCATCGGATGGTGCATGTTTAAAGCTGCATAGTCCTATGAAATATCAAATTTTCAAAACCAAACCAATTATCTAGATTTGATTTTACATATCTAACTTAGATGCACTTATTAAGCATTTGTTTCTGCATAGAAGGCAATACTAAGTCAATTTAACAGAAGTCTATGGTATCAGAGTTTTGGCAATCTTGCCAAAACTAATTGTCCATGTTTGCACTCAAAATATCTCAAAAGTTTACCAATTTTGAACTAATGTAAAGTAGATACAATTGATCGATCTACTATATTTATCTCAGAAAAAAATCAGAAATTCAAAACCATCGGACTATGCAACTGTAAGTTCAATTAGTGTTCCCCTTCAAAGCAACAATAACATACTCATAAGGGCGCCATTATCCAACTGACATATCTAGGCTCAAATCTATGTAAATATTGTCGGTGCATCCATTGAATTACATAGCTTTGTAAATGACATATTCTAATTGCAACTGACTTAAATAGTCTGCGTTATTGACCTGAAGAATTTGATACACTGAAATTGTATTCTGGTAATGGAGTAATTGAGTTTATGCTACCACCCGGCAGGTTATGGGTTCAATCGCAGACTGGGTAACACAAGTTCTTCACCATTAGACTTTATGCTAAATATCCTTACGCTCGGTATAGTCAGCAGAAGACAAACAGCAATGAAAGACGGAAAGATAATTGCTCATAATTAAAATGTATCTCGGGTAATCAGTGAATTTAACACAAAACAAATGCAACTTTTTTGTGATGCCGCCAGAACCTTGACCTGATATCCCACTCTGTACCATTATCCTGTCACTGACTCAACCAGTCCTTGCCATATCCTAATAATACTGAGCGCCTGGCTAGGAAGTGACAAGTATCACTTTTTAAGTAGTCGTTTGACTCGACCAGGGTTCGAACCCACGAACCGATGGGTTTGGAATCCCCGATCTCCCAAAACAGGAGACGGACGCTCAACTCATTCGGCCATCCCGTCAGGTCTCAGTGTGATTAGAAGTGACTAGGGGTCGTTATATGTCTCACGGGAAGCTTAATAGTTAGTACACGGGAGGCGGGGGCGGGGGGCGGGAGGGGTCGGGGGGTAGGGAGCCGGGTGTACTGCTGACGGGGCCAGAACGGCTGCGCGGTTATTACGACGGTTACCGGTGAGTTACGGCATTAGCCCGCGCACAACTCACAACTGCGCATACTACTCACGCGCAGTGACAGAGTGCGGACGCGACGTGGGAGGGCGCCGGCTGCAGGGCCACAAAGGTGGCGCCACCGTGGCGCGCTGCCGGGCTGCCGGCGTGTAGAGGCGCTGCAGTGCGCGAGATTGGGGTGGACTGGCTGGGTGACGGTGTGACCTTGCGGTGTGGGGGAGTGGTGGTGTGGGGTGTGTTTTTGTGGTGCTGTTGCGGTGTGCAGGTGTGGTGCTACCAGGTAGTGGTTTTATGGTGTTCTGGGCCATATGCAGGAAGCGGTGTTATCGAGCCAAAACGCGTTCAGACTGGATTTCTGGTTTAGCGCCGAAAAGTCAGTATGCACGAGTCAGTGATAGGCCTAACACCACATGTTTAAGGTCCGCGACACTAACCCCATTTCATATGACGTTGACGAGCGGTGTTAGCTTAAGGTTATGTCCAAATCTATTACATGCTATCATATTTAACAGAATTAAATACGCAATAAGTGAAATTTATTCAAATTTGAAGCAATATTAATGCTGCCGCCGCAATGGCAGCGATATTAATATTTATATGTTCGAATCGACAAACCTAAAGTAAACAAACCGCCGCCGCCGCCAGTATGGAAAGCGGTGTCGATGCAGCAGCTGTGGCGATTTGTTTACTTTACATTCATCGATTCGAACATATAAATATTAATATCGGCGCCGTTATGGCGGCAGCGTTAATATTGGTTCGAATTTAGGGTTAATTTCCTCAAATTTCACTTATTACATATTTAATTCTGTTAAATATGATTGCATTTAATATATTTAAGCCTAATATATCGCTACAGATAATATATCCCAAATCTATAAATAAATTCACGTTTAGCTATAATGAAAGTGTTATGCGCTCCTGCATACGACTTGACACAGTTTGCGACGTCGGCGATAGCTAACCGGTAATAGGCTCTAACACCAAACCCCGCTAACACTGACTCCTGCATATGGCCCCAGGTGGAGTGGCATGGTGGCAGTGTGCCGGTGTAGTGGCGTGTTTTTGTGCTGGTGTGTAGGTGAGCTGGTGTCAAGGTCTGGCAGTTCGATGGTATGGCAGAATGGAGGTGTGGAAGTATAGGCCCTGTCACACTACGACGTTTCCGCCGGCGCGCCGGCAACGCGCAAAATATTTGCAACCCGTCGGAACGCGTCGATCTCTTCGGCGCTTTGGGAGAAAGTTTGACGCGGCGCAGCGTGTTAGTAGCGTGCTATGAGCGCGCGGCCAATGGGCTTCGGCGCGCGGCTGAAGAGCATGTCAACGTCCCGCCAGCGGGTTCCCAGCGCGCCATCGGCGCGCTGTCGGCGCGCTGTCGGCGCGCTGTCGGCGCGCGTTGACGGCGCGTTGGTGTCGGGTTCTTACCATGTCAACGCGTACATACCCGCCAGCAACACGTTAGGATGCGCCCGCAGCGCGTCCACACCGCGCGGCCAATGCATCCAGGCGCGCCGGCAACACGTCCAACGCGCCGAGAAACGCTGGAGCAACGCCAATGGCGCGCCCACAACACGTTGATGGGACGCTACGGTCGCGCCGACGGAACGGTCGCAATTTGGTGAAAAAAATGCCAACGTTAAGCGACATTGCTCAACGCGATGCCAGCGTTCCGCCGGCGCGCCGGCAACGGGTTTCAACGTGTTGCGAACGCGTCCGTAACGCGCCCTCCAACCCGTTGGCGCGCGTCGCCGCGCGTCGCCGCGCGTCCAAAGTTTTGTGCATGCACAAAACCTCGACGCGCCCCGACGCGCGCCGACGCGCGCCGACGTTTCCATTCACACGTTGCTATGTACCGACGCGCCGGTAACGCGCCGGTAACGCGCCGGTAACGCGCCGGTAACGTGCCGGACGTGTACCGACGGTTCGTCCAAAAATGCAACACGTCGCCACGCGTCGAAGCGCGTTCGTGAGAAACGTCGTAGTGTGACAGGGCCTTATGGCGCGGTGGTGGTGTGGCCGTGTGGTGGTATGGTCGTGTAGTGGTTTGGCAGTGTGATGATATGAAAGTGTGGTGGTGTGGTGTGGCTCCTTTACGAATGGAGGAATAGCGCATATGGTACTGGGGTGATGGGGTACCTTGAGGGAGAGGAAGCAGGGGTGTGGTCGCCAAGTGATGCAGGGGTGGGAACGCGGCTTCTGAGGTGTTGAAGTGGAGGATTGTTGGGGTGGTGGGTGGGTGGGTGTCAGTGTGGCAGGGTGGCGCGCTAGTGGGGTGACAGAGTGGCGTGGTGGTGTGCAGGTAGGGTGGCGGGTTGATTATTGGGTGACGGGGTTGCTGATGGACCGGCTTTGCAGGCTGACATGTGGTGAAGTGGCAGGTTAGCAGGCTGGCGTCGTCGTGGGCTGCGGGGTAGAGGGTCCGCAGGCGCCAGGTGACGGGAGCATGGGGTGGAGGATACCCAGGTCCGGGAGGTTCCATTACATCGGCTACATGAATGGCACACGCCTTACGGGGCATATCGGGCGGTCAAGGACACTGCACACATCGAGAACTCACGCCATTTGGATGCAGGGATTGCAGTGCCAGGCACCTGGGGGATGTGTGTGTGTGTGTTAGGGGGGGGGGAGCAGGGCGGGGGTATGGCTGGGGGACTCAATGGCGATGATGTGAACGAATGATCAGGGTTACATTATATAGTGATATTGATGAATTTATATTTGCTGTTCATAGCGGATAGGTTTGTTAACACTTATTTTCACCGCTGGGCAGCACTAATCCAATTTGAGTTAAATCTTTAGAATTTTGTTTTAGTATTAAAGTTAGGATTTGTTCCTTGTTGTTTATGGCGTGTAACTGTGCATAAAATCCGTGTTCCGGGGTTTTCTATGGATAGATCTGCTGTGACCTTCCGGTGCTGGTGAGGTTCAAACATTTGATGTCCCATTACGTATTGCATGTGTCAATTAGTAGAAATGTGTGCCTTGTCAGAACCCACCTTTCTCCGATTGGTTGGCTGTTGGAATTTGATGTCCTGGTAGCATGTAAGGTCCTTTCTGTGGTGGAGTGGTTAGAGTGTCTGACTTTTTTCTAGGTCAGACTCCTATTCTGAGGGTCGGCCGTTCGATTCCCCGTGCCCCCAGCTCTGCCAATTTGGATTTCCGCTGCTTACAGCGTCGTCAAAGGCCGGTTGCTCTCATACCATGTCTATGTGGTGTGGGAGGTTCAAAATCCCTTGGGTCAGTAAAAGTGTAGGCTCGGGCTTTCTATCGACCAGCAGTGGAGTGGGGAAGACCAGTCATCTGTGACTGGGATTTCCCCTGCTTGGGACAACTAATGTACCAAAAAACAGAGAGACAAATAAGTGTTCACACTTCCTGTCTACCATTCGCTATATCGCTATATATCAGCACATATATACAGACAGGTGAGACTGCGCCTCATGGCCAGCTTAGAGTAGTTATAGTGATGTCCCAGTGCGAGACCAGTCCACAAACAAAATGACCTGACATTCCACTCAGCGTAACTTGAGTGATAAACTAGATCAAGGTTCCGACTGCGCATGCGCTGAAAACGGCGTTGGGACCAAAGCAAAGGCGTACGGCCATTGAGTTTGCCTATACGGGCAGTGAAAACCATCAGTTTTATTCAAAATTAATAGAAATCCAAAACCCTAACCATATCAATTTAATATAATCTTTTTGATAAACATGTTTTCTATATGTGTTCCAAGTGGGTTGTCTCTAGGTGGTATGGTTTTATCAATATTTTACTTTTTCTGTATGGAGATTGCTCACTGCCATTGACAATGCATTGAATACTCTGGCTATGGCTCTAACACTAGTCTGAGTGCCTAGATCTTTCTAAATCTAAATGCACATGGCATAAGATGTGCTGATTATACTGATGTAAATGCAATGCTGGATAACAGATAAATATCTTAATTTATTATATATATATTTTAGTTGGTATTCTATGTTTCAAACAAGAGCTGAGATGATCTGAAACTAGCACATTTCATAGCTGCACCCAGTGTATTAGCATGTGCCATGTGCTTTTGGGGTGTATGTTTTGGTCTGATGCATCCAACAATGCACCGCGCCGCTGGAACCGTGATGTAGTCTATTCACGACGTTGGAGACCGTGCTAGGGTACCAGGATAATTATGTGACGGGTTGCTAGTGCATTCTCGCACATTACCAGGGTCGTCGTAGCATTCGTATCACTATGGGTATATAAGGTTTCTTGGCAAATCTAAACAATGCCAACGGGCATTCGCTAATGAAGCATCACAGGGTACGGATCGATTTCAAATCTTAACTTTGAACGATTGAGGACCATCAACTGTTATTTAAAAAAGTGTCTGAGGTGCTTCAAAAACCGGTTGGTAAACCGTAGTGTGTATACATGTGTCTCAGTAGATTTGTCGTCCGTTACCCAAAACATATTAGAGTAGTTGTTGTCATTATGTTGAGGGGGGGGGGGGCTGTGATTGTGAGTTGAATGTCTATATCTGTAATGCATATTTGAGTTTGCCGGTATCAGGAGTTTACCTGTCCGAAGTTGATGTAGATAAAAATATCTTAAAATTACAAGTGTTAGGTTATCACAGACCATATGAGGAACTTGATGTTAACTGCAGCTGATAAGAAATACTTGAAGCTATGTTTTTTTAAATGTCAGTGTTATGGTGATAACTGTGTATTGACTTCGACAATTTGTTACGGTTCGCATAGAAACACTTTGCACTGGAAATTTGATGTTATGAGCTCAATGGTTAAATAACAAGTTATTGTGCACTATTTCTGTCTCCTTCGTCGTGAATTATCCTGACACCGAATCAAGCAGTCCTTGCCCTATCCTAATAATGCTGAGCGCCACTATAAAGTCGCCATAAGTGCACACTGCCACAACTCCGTACATATCATGGTATGACCTTAGATGTTGCCAGGACGTAAACCTCCCACAACCTCCTACACTATCGCATACAACCACGGCCACAGCTATCCCACTACACACTATCTGCTACACCCCCCCCCCCCCATCATCACACCCCCCATCCCACAACCCACGCCAAAGCCCCTCCCCACTAACCCCGCCCTCCCCCCCCCCCCCCCAATCCCTCCCGCCCCGCCCACCCGCCTCGTCTGGCCGCACAATGGGGACCGTCATTAGGAATGCTGCTCCTCTGTGCCCCTTAAGCAGACGGTGCGTATTCACGGCTGGGTCCATGAATCACGCACTGAATTATGGCATACTAGTCAAAGAGGAGACGGCCCGGGGACAGGGCTGGAGCCAAGTGAACTCGATGCTGATTTGGCTGCCTGCAGACGCGCTGCACTGAAAACGAGGCCCCCCGATGGGCAGCTTTGAACGCAGTCCTAAGCAGAAGCCGGGCAGTGTCCCAATATAATAATAATGTACTTTTCTGAATAGTTACCATTTCAGTTTATTTTCAGTGGTTTTTAAGGCAGGTTACAACGTAGGTCTCCGACCACAAAGTAGAGATATAACTAAATTATAAAAGATGGTATACTAGAAAAATAGGCTAGATCACGCCACTGAAACGGTCACCATGAGCCCAGGCCAAGCAGGGATAATAATAATAATAATAATAATAATATTCATAATAATAATAATGTAGTTTTTTTAATACTTATACTTTCAGTATATTTGTATTGGTCTTCCAGGCATGTTACATCTGCGAACATTTAAGTAAAATCACTGAAAGATAATGTGTTCATGTCAGAAACATACCACCATAGGTTTTAGCAGGAAGATCGTTCACGCCGATTTAATTCAGGTAGTATTCCATTCAATGCAGCAGCAAATGTATTGTTTCCAAAATGTGATGATCGTATCCGACAAAACAGCTTTTAACACCAATTCGAATAACATAGCAAATCTGAACTACAATCACGCCCAGGAAAGGGTAGATAAAGGATTCACGCTGTACCTCCAGTACATGGGTGAAAACCAACATATTAGAAAAATGGACAAACAATTTTGACATGGCGGGGGAGATTAATTGAACTGGTAAATTCTTAATTTAAGAAGCAACATATATTCTTCACATAAATCTTCATATCTAGCCACTACATTTGATTTGAAATATATAATAAAACATGTAGTTTAAGGAATTTTAAAAATAAAACTGTCGGCGTTTTGTTGCTACCATGTTGTATTTTTGCATTCTCGCCTATTTCACCAACTCTGTGCCGATATGGGCAGCCATTTGATCCTGCAGCCAGAGTTTCTACTTCCTGTTCCATACTAAAGCTATTTTCGCCCGTATTTAGAATACGTTAGGGTTCAGCCCTGTACTATAAGTACAGGGTGAATCTTGTATGTAGGTCGGGGGTGCTGAAGCATGTTGAAGCAGTACACACACACCAAGCGCCCTCTCGCCCCACAGCCCCCAAACGGGAAGCCGTACTCGCTCGCCCCAAAGGGCCACGCTTGTGTGGGGGTGGGGGGAGGGGTATGGGTATGATATGGGTGTAGCAGTTCAAAGAAATTCAATGTGACAGGGTGTGCGCAGGTAGGGCCTTGGGGGGGGGGGGGGGGGCGGTTGTCCTCATATTGAGAACTATCAGTATCGGCTCACGTAATTATTAGTGTATATATATATATTATATGTTATGTGATGTAGAACTAATTATACGAGAATAAAGAAAGATATGTAAGGGAATTATTATCAGTATTGTTATATATATATATATATATATATATATATATATATATATATATATTATATGGGTTATTCAGCAACACTTTGGTGAATCACACTTAAATGCAATTTAAAGTTATTCAGAGAGCAACAAAAAACAGTATGTTTTAATCAAATAGTTGGATAAAATAATCCCAGACCTCGCTCACATAAGATTATCTCAACGCAACATCTAATTTTAAGAATAGCAGCTGACACCAACAACATCACGTGGGCATTCAACACCATCTCGTGCTAGCAACGGTGTCGGCATGAACACCACCATCCTCCTTATTACCCCGGGGCGCGGTGGCCTAATCGGTAGAGCGCAGGCCTCGCGTGCGGCAGGTAGGGAGGTCGGGAGTTCGGTTCCAGGTCGAGTCAAAGCAATAACTTTATAATTGATAATTGTAGATTCCTACCCTGCTGCTCAGCGTTAATCGAATAGGGCAAGGACTGGCTAGCTCAGTGTCATGATAACATGACTGAGTGGGATATTGGGTCATGGTGTTGGTGGCATGATTTCCCAGTGGGACATGACTATGAAGTCGCTATGAGTGTGCACTGTGAAAAGTTCCTACCCGTCCTGATATGACCTTAGATGTTGCCAGGACATAAAACCACGACAACCAACCAATCCTGCTCATTACCTGCACGTCTTGCAGGTGAGCCCATGCAATCCGGTCTGTACTACCTGTGAACCCATCCACCATTGATGGCCTGCCCCACTGACCTCCCTCCCACCCCTCACCCCATTCTCCCCGCTCCTACATCCATTCCCGCGGCGCACCCATCAAACTGCCAATAGCCGGCACAGGCTTTTAGGTGGCCATTCAGCCGGAACTATCGAGAGGGAATGGATGCTGGCCCTGACGTCACAGTGGCATGGCGCCGTGTCGGGCGTGGGGTGGGGATGGGGAATGGTGGTGGGAGCGGGGAGGGGGGAGGGGGGTGGCATTAGAGTGTGGGGGTGGGTGGTAGGGAGGGGTGGTTTGAGACATCGGTATCTGCGTGGGCGGGATGTGGTGGATGAGAGGGAGGGGGCGGTGGGGTGATGGTGGTGGGTGAGGCTGGGAGGGTGTGTGTCATAAGGGTGTTGGGGGTGGGTGGGAGGGGTGGTTAGAGAGAAGGATAGGTGGATGAGCGGGAGGGGCGGTGGGGTGATGGTGGTGTGTGAGGCTGGGAGAGTGTGTGTCATAAGGGTGTTGGGGGTCGGTGGGAGGGGTGGTTAGAGATAAGGATAGGTGGATGAGCGGGAGGGGCGGTGGGGTGATGGTGGTGGGTGAGGCTGGGAGGGTGTGTGGCTTAAGGGTGTTGGGGGTGGGTGGGAGGGGTGGTTAGATAGAAGGATATGTGGATGGGTGGGGTATGTGGGATGAGCGGGAGGGGGCGGTGAGGGGATGGTGGTGGGTGAGGCTGGGAGGGTGTGTGGCATAAGGGTGTTGGGGGTGGGTGGGAGGGGTGGTTAGAGAGAAGGATAGGTGGATGGGTGGGGTGTGTGGGATGAGCGGGAGGGGGCGGTGGGGGGTGGTGGGAGGGTGTGGGGGATAACGGTGTTGGGGGTGGGGGTGGGGGGGAGGGGTGGGGGTGTGGGGGAGGGGGGGGGTGGGGAGGTGTAGACAGAAGGATAGGTGGATGGGTGGGATGTGTGGGATGAGCGGGAGGAGGCGGTGGGGGGGATGGTTGTGGGTGAGGGTGGGAGGGTGTGTGGCATAAGGGTGTTGGGGGTGGGTGGGAGGGGTGGTTAGCCAGAAGGATAGGTGGATGGGTGGGATGTGTGGGATGAGCGGGAGGAGGAGAGGGAGTGGGGCTGGTGGGTGGTGTGGGAATGAGGAGTAGATGGCTTTAGGGTGGGAGAGGGTGGTTAGGAAGGGAGAGAAGTCGGTAGATGGGTGGGCGGGATGGGGTGCATGAGAAGGGTGGGGTGGCTGGGTGGGGATGGTAGTGGTTGTGGGAGTGAGGAATGGATGGCATTATAATGGGACTGGGTGGGAGGGAGGGAAGGAGAGAGGTTGGTGGTGGGGAATGTGGTGGATAAAAAGGAGGAAGCGGGTGAGGGACGGAGGGGATAGATGTGGTTCGGGAGGGGTCCGTGGGAGAGAGGAGGATATGGGGGTAGGTGGGAGCCGATAGGTGGGTGGAAAGGAGGAAGCAGCTGGATGGGAGGAGGGGTGGGGGAAGAAGGAATGAGTGGGTGGAAGGGAGGTGCGGTGGGAAGCATAGGTGGTGTACGGGAGGAGGTGACTGGTAGAGTGAAGGCGAGGGGGTAGGTGGGGGGGGTGGGGGGTGGAGGAGGTGGATGAGAGAAGGCGGTGAGGAGTAGGACGTTAAAATGAGGGATGGGTGGGTGGGAGTGAGAGGTGTCGGTGGGAAGGAGGAGTGAACCGGATACTGTAAATGGGTTTTGATACGGAAGAGTGGACGTGAGTGCAGGTGCATTCTGGGTGTGCTGATATTAAAATAAAGGCCGAGCCACATTGGCTAACATCAAGGGGACGCCAGATGGCTTTTTGCTGAACATCTAGTCCTAGAAATGGCTCCCATCACGATGGTGACCCAGTGCTTGTCCAGAGGACCTCCCAGTGAGATGTTCCCTGATCTAGTGTTCTCCAATGTCAGGGACGCAGATAAGCACGCATCAGTACACGGACACTACTGGTGTCTAAACATAGACCAAAGTCCCTGAGGGTGGAGGAGAAATCTCCCCTGAATGAGAGCCTGATTGCCTTAAGCTGGAAGGTGGTAGACACGCTAGGTGGTGCCACGCAACTGTAGGGGCAGCACTGCACGGTCTTCCTCTCCAGGTTTGAAGCTGCTGGTGAATAGGACAAATTACCTCGAAGAGACGATTCAGAAATGTCTGTTTATTTTAGACAGATAATTGAACAACATGAGCCTGACATAGTATACATTGAGATTTATTATTTTCTTTGGTTGCAGTCAGGTTCTTATTTCTGATGTTCCCCCATAGGATTAACTGTCAGGTAATGGCGGGGAAAAAACCGGAATTCAGGTTTCAACTATCCTTGTTCTCTCTATATTATTCTTTAAAAAAGAATTTGTGACAATTTTGTTATTCTGCCCATAACGTATAAGCTCCCGTGAGGGTGCTTGTTTTCAATGCTGGACAGCTGTGATACTGGATTGGTCTGGTCCCACACTCAGGAGTCTTTACCTGATCTTTTTCAGGCCAGCCTTATGGGGTTTTGGCTGTTAGTAGTTTCTATATTAGTTTTTTCTGAATTTTCAAAGTTTTTTCCTAACCTGTATATGATAACTTAGCCTACTATGTACATCTACACAGATGACATACAGGCCTGTGGGAGAGGATCCCATCCCATTGTGGTTTGTAACAGCATCCTTTCACCCATGCCCTATCCTTAGATAGTACACCAGTGTGCCCCTGCACCCTTCAGGACTGTGACTAGGTGGGGTGGGTGTGTTGTGTGGTTAGCCATTTTGTATTTCAGGGTGAATCAGATGCATGACCATGGCCTCCCTGGTTCTGCTTTGGTTTGAGCCAGTACACATACCCAGACGGACTGCACCCTATGGTAATAGTCATTTCAAATTCCTTAGTACTTAGTGGGGCTAGTTTGCGTCTTTGTAATATCTACCATCATTTCTGGCCTGTCTTTCGCTTTTTGTGCCAGAACATGGTCAGGTGAGATATTGTTCCTTCAGTAGGTGGTTGTGCATTATATTTTCTTTAAGACAATGGAGGAGGGGGGGGGGGGGGGGGGAGAAGTAGGAATGAGTGGGTGGGAGGGGTGCGGGTGGGAAGCATAGATGATATCGCATATACATAACTCTTTCTTGCTTGCATCTTTTTGTTATAGTAACATGTATGATCATATAAGAACGGGATTCGAACTAACCAACTGCTGGCATAGAAATCCACGAACATCTGGACATCTTTCATTCCTGCAGCTATAATATGATATCGAGCTACGGTGCTGAAGTCAGTTGTATTGGGCATAACTCACTTCGATGCATGCACTTATTGAAAGCATGTTCCATCTGATTTTACTTCTTTATTTGCCACCGGCTGCGGTGGCCGAATCGGTAGAGCACAGGCTTCGCATGTGGGATATTTGGTGTTTGCGTACTCGGTTGAGTCAAACCAATAACTTATTAAATTTGATACTTGTCACTACCTATCCTGGCGATTGGCATTAATAGGAGAGGGCAAGGACTGGTTAGATAAGGGTCAGGATAATGTGAGTGAGTGGGATATCTGCTCATGGTGGTGGCAGCCTGATTCCTCAATGGGACATCACTATAAAGTCACCATATTTGTGCACTGTCATATCCTGATATGACCATCAGATGTTGCCAAGATAGAAAACTCCAACCATGAACCGTATTTATTTGTTCTCACTACATCCAGTTTCAAGATTACTAACATGTTTGTGTCGAGAAGCAGTTTGTAACATAAGGTGGTGGCGTGTCCGTGGGCTAGGGAGGCCAAACAGACCGGTGGCGCTGGGGCTGCCAGTTGGAGGGGTGTAGCAGTCAGTTGCGCTGTAGGGACATACATCGGCTGTCACACCTCGCCGGATTGAGCAACGGACAGAATTGTCTAGTCCGGTGGTGATAAGTATCAAAATGTATTCAAATGTGTCAAAATGTGCAGAAAATGTTGTGTAAAAATGTTGCAGGAGTCAATGGCCGCTGGATGATTGGACATGAAACGGACATGAAACAGACATGAAACGGACATGAAACAGACATGAATGGATAACTAATGGACAAAACAAACTCAAACCGGACAAGAACCGTAGACTTCAGTCCAGCAGCATCCGTTCCTAGTTTTGTGCATGTTCAAAACTTGTAAGGACACAAAACGGACTTTGTTCGGTTTCTGTCCGTTTCCCCCAATCCGTTGAGGTGTGACAGAGCCATATTGCATGCGAATTGCGGATTATGGGTAGCTGCCCCGGCTGGTGTTGAGTGTGTAATGAGTGCAGCCGTGGCCAGACACCTTGTGTTTGCTAGTTAAGCCAATGTGTGCGCAGCATACATCCGCTTTGAGCACACCCAATGAGACGGCATATTACTAGTGACGTCGCTGAGTGTGTCTGGTTTGTTTTTGTGGCGTTTTTTGTTGGTGTTTCCTTTCAGTGTACTTTACCGCATTCGCAGCGCCGCCTGCTGGATTCAGACAGGATGGAGGAAGGAGTTGAGCATCCATCTTCCGCCTCGCTTTAGTAGCGAATGGGATTTGAAACGCCGGCTTTGAAACCTAGTCAAGTCCAATCTATGAGTTTAGCGATAGACAAATTATGTTATTTAAATTGTCAATATTGTATCGTTACTCGCTGGGTAAGAATCGGGATACACTTTGTTGGCACAGTTCGCCGTATCTGCATATTCACTTACAAGGGCAGATGTCATCTTGTGTTTGAACCACGATCGTCAGACATTCAACTCAATGCCAGGCCACCATATATTACATATACAATAACACCTCTTTAAATCGACCCACCTTTGGACCGACTTTAAGTGGTCCATTTGGGGAGGTGGTCAGTATAGGGAGTTAGAATATGGCTACAATGGTATTGTTCGGACCTAAATGAAGCGATCGGTATAGGCGAATGGTCGATCTGTGGAGGTGGTCAGTTAGAGAGGTTTTACTGTAGTGGCAAATGTGTGCAATGGGTGTTTGTCAGACATATTAATACATGTAATATGTCTGCTTGTATTGGTTCATGTGAGCTATTGATATCACGATTATAGCAACACAGATTTGAAAACATTCCGGACGAAAATGCTCCTGCTTAATAAACTAATTCCCTCCAATATCACTAGTGTTGCCAGTTATTTTCACTCCACGTGTCTGGGGCACACTGTAATTCTACAGTGACTCGTTACAATAACAACGTACACATCATTGTATCTACACATTATTTCCATGTGCATCGATGGTCCTTAAGGTTGGTTTTGAAGTATATATTTAATTTAGAACCGTTAATACAATGTTATGCTCACTCGAATGTACCAAATGACCCAAGGTCAGTGGAACGCTGTGAATTGGAGATTGGGTATCCCAAGTGATCTCAATGTATTGTGAATAATGGGTCTCCCCATGATGATCACATCAGATCATTATTTGTACACATGCAGATTTTATAGTTGTAGTTGTTTAGTGTTGCTTCAGCAGCAAAGTTCATATAGAGGGTACAAATGAAGAGTTTAGGCGCAAAACCACGGAAACGGCAATCCAAAAATGGAGATAAACATTGGAATCAAACCTACAACAAGTTAATTTGTTTATATTCATACTTGTTTGTTCATTACACCATAACCATATGATCATACAAAAAGTGGAATTAATGTGGATTAAAATAATTTTCAGGTAAACATCTTTTACTTAAACTACAATTTTGGATCAGTGTTTACAGGGTTTTGCGCCTGAACTCATCAAATGTGTAGGCTGTATGTGGCTAAATCATTATGTTCATTCCTACTGAGGGCTAGAAATTAAAATATTGCTGAAAACATATGCAAGCGGCCATGGAAGATGCATCAGATATAAGAAAACCTTGAACTGCAACTAAGGCCGTGACCTTGGATGTAATAACGGCAATGATGTTATGCAACACATTATACGAGTCTCTGATAAGAGCACAACTGGAGTTTGTAAATCAGTTTTGGGCTCGTCATCGGGTAGCTCTGGAGAATGTACAGTGTCTTGTTACAAGCATCCTCCCAGCATTGGGAGCGATGGCATATGAAGATAACCTGAGGAGACTCTAGATACTGTCATGGGGGTGATGACAATGGGAAATATTGCGCGTAGAGCGGGACTCGAACCCACATCTCTTTGCATTCCGGGAAAGTATGCTAACCATTACACCACCTAGGCTCCTCTCTATGCGGATACTAGCCTGATAGGTCAGTGAGGACTACTACACTCGTCCCCCTGGAAGTGTATGTCTTTTAATGTTTACAATTACATACATACAGGCAATGCACTAACACATACATACACAGGGTAGGTTCAACAACCATACAGTGAAAAGCTTGTACAGGATCATGATCATGGCACCAGTGTCATGGGGGTGATGAAAATGGGAAATATTGCGCCTAGAGTGGGACTCAAACCCACACCTCTTTGCATTCCGGGCCAGTGTGCTAACGATTACACCACCTAGGCTCCCTGATATCACCACACTACCCACGCCTACCTGTCTATGTGGATACTAGCCTGAGAGGTCAGTGCAGACCACTACAATACCAACATTGTCATATTGCCATTTCAGCGGAAATATGATAGAAACGTATTAGATTAATACCAGAGTATATGGCAGTGCTGTCACAATAGGTTTGTTCAACCTCAATGAGGACAGCAACATCATAGGCCTGCAGTATAATATCTTCAAGGACAGGACCCGACTTGTGGTCGGGAGACACTCATTTTTCTTTCGAGTGGCAGGTCCATGGGACAGTCTTCCAGGACAAGTAGTTGAAGCCCCAAGCGGTAGAAGCATTTGAGAGAAGGCTGGATATACATTCAAGACAATTCCAACAATTATATGACTTCAGGGTTCCTTCCAGCTCCACATGTATGCAAACGCCAGAGTTCATTTGTACCATAATGAGCTGGCATTAGAGGCCCAGTAGGGCCTACATTAGCCAGAAGAGGATCCGTAGGTTACGTTAATATCTAAGTTAATATTGCAATGACGCTAGCTGACAATGGCAGCTAGCTTACAATGGGAAACATGAGGTGTCAGTAATGAGGTGGGGCGCAACATGTAATAAGCCATATGTTGCAGATTGTTACGGTGGCTGCATTCTTTAATGATGAATTATACCATCGGCCTATTTCAACGATATTAAAGTGCACCCCAACACTCACAGACAACCACTGCAGTAGCGGGCAGGATTGTCTCAGCAGGAAATAAGGCTTGCTTTGATATTCATCACAGTTAGGACGCTGGCACACGGGCATATATTATATGTATGTTTGTTGGCATTTCATGCCATAGCAACACCTGATGTCATATCAGGATTGGCACTGACTTGTAAAAGTGCATCATGTTGGCAAAATTGTATTTGTAGTGCCGCTCCACTGGCATCCCATACTCCTGACCGCACGCCGTGATCTCCCACTCGGTGATGGGGCTGTCAGACTACGACGTGACAACGTCAGCGTAGGGAGAACGTGAAAAACGTTGAACTTCTCGGCGTAGTATGCAAATTTGAGCACAAGTTGAACGTGGATGCAGCGTAGTGGACGAGAGCGTAACGTTGGTAAAGCGTAGTGATACCGTCATTCAACGAGAGAGGACAACGGCATTACGCTCACGGAACGTTATGAACGTTATTCCATCGCGAGAAGAACGTTACGTGACGTTACATACTTCATGACCCGGTGGCGAAACGGTGAATGTACGTTCTCCTGACGTTCTCCTGACGTTCTCCTGACGTTCTCCTGACGTTCTCCTGACGTTCTCATTAAGCTGTGTGGAGATTTCCACCCGGTTTAATGTGGGTCAATGTAGTGGAACATAGTGACCAGCGTTTGACTAATGTCCGTTTAACGTGATTGACGTTCGCTGAACGTGTACAGAACGTATGGCGAACATAAACCCTTATGTTTGAAGTACATCAAAAGTTTTGAACATGTCCAAAACCTTGACGTTACTCGACGTAACACGACGTCATGTGATGCAGCTCGACGTCAGTATAACGTCATTCTGACGTCATCATAACGTAACCCAACGTACGTCAACGTAATGACGAAAAATTACCACGTTAGGCTCACGTTCGCTCGTTATGTCGTAGTGTGACAGGGGTATTAAGGTATCCTGATACTAAGCTAGCCAGTCCTTTCCTTATCCTAGTCATGCATAGCACCAAGCTATCAACAATATCAATTTTGTAAGTCATTGATTTGAGTCGAAGGCATGTGAAAAAACCCAGACTTTTAGTGTGAGAAGTCAATCCTATTAGCGATTCACCCACTGCGTCCAATCAATATATTTCTCAGTTAGACCCAATATATCTACATAACATGGGTAATTTGTAACGTGGCTTGAGGGGTAGGGCCTTAAGCCAGTTTATGACATTCATCCCCCTAATGGTTGAACCTGAACCACACTGCTTGCTGGCTCGTAGCATCAAATGCAGGCACTTTCAGGCCTTTGAACCTGAACCACACTGCTTGCTGGCTCGTAGCATCAAATGCAGGCACTTTCAGGCCTTACACCACACAACTGCCCCATCTATATTCTAACTTTATAACTAAATTCAAACCGATGCTGCCACCTTGCGGGTTCTTGTCCATTCTGTGAAGTCACAGCGAACAACACATTCACTCACTTGGCAACTGGACACAAACCTGTGGACACCAGCCGACCACCAATTTGCCATCCCCGACCCCTCAACTAACAAACAAGCTACTCAAGCGGTAGGGTTGAGAGTGACGAGATTGATTGACCGATTATTGATCTATGATGATTTACTGTTGTTCCTTGACCTGATTATTCTGCTTGACCGATTATTGACACTGATGATTTACCTGTTCCTTGACCTGTTTATTCTGATTGAATAAAGTGCAAAATTATACCATGTCTGTCTTGTTGTTAATTATGTCCTTCATCTCATTTGCTCAAGCACCGATGTGAATTAAAACACAGTATTTATTCAGCGGCAAAACTATGCCCATGAAGCATTATCCACGTTGCCTATTTAATGTATATCATATTCGGTGTTAATGAGATTGTTTCTTTTGTTGTTTTATGTCCTAGCAACATATAACTTCATATCAGGACAGGTACCGACTTGTGACAGTGCACACTCATGGTGACTTTATAGTCCTGCCCCACTGGGAGACCAGGTTGCCAGCACCATGCCCTGATATTGCACTCAATCACATTATCCTGACACTGAGCCAATCAGTCATTGCCCTATCCTAATAATGCAGAGCCTCATATTAGGAAGCGACAAGTACAGGTACCGACTTGTGACAGTGCACACTCATGGTGACTTTATAGTCCTGCCCCACTGGGAGACCAGGTTGCCAGCACCATGCCCTGATATTGCACTCAATCACATTATCCTGACACTGAGCCAATCAGTCATTGCCCTATCCTAATAATGCAGAGCCTCATATTAGGAAGCGACAAGTACACATTTGAAAAGTCATCGGTTTGACTCAACCAGGGTTCGATCCCACAAACTCATGGGTTGGATCCCCCGATCTCAATCAATGTTAAGCAGATGCTGCCTTTCCTTATTCGTGTGGCCAATCTGACATCCATTTACTATGTGTGACTTATGTTTGTACCTTCCATCGAAGGTGACACCAGCTGCGTGATGAATCGATGCTTACAGCAGCCGTGATGACAGAGATTAAATACCACACGCCCAAATGGCCAATCCTTCACGTACACTCCCAGCTGATAGGTAGTAGGAATGCAAGGGTAAGAGAAAAGGCCCGGTAACATACACGTCAGTGGACGTGGTTGAACGTAGTGGAGGCCAACATAGTTGAACGTAGTTGAATGTAATTGAATGTAGTTGAATTTGGTTGAACATGGTTGAATGTGTTTGAACGTAGTTCAACATAGTTGACCGTAGTTGAATGTAGTTGAAAGTAGTTGAACATAGTTGACCATAATTGAACGTAGATGAACGTAGTTGCATGTAGTTGCATGTAGTTGAATACAATTGAAAGTAATTGAACATAGTTGAAAGTAGTTGAACATAGTTGAACATAGTTGAACATAGTTCAACATAGTTCAACATACCAGCATCCATATTTCTCAGGTGCATTCAACTATGTTCAACTATGTTCAACTATGTTCAACTACGTTAAAATATGTTCAACTACGTTCAACTATGTTCAATTAGGTTACCCTGCACTGCATTCAACTCTGTCCCCTAATGTGTATGTGACCGGGCCTTAAGAGTTGTGATTATACGGTTGATATATACTATAGACTCTGGAACTGATCCGCACAGTTAAATAAACGGGTAACTAGATGTATACACATCGAATACAAGTGTATATAATATAGAGTATGCAACTGATCATCACAGTTAAGAAAACAGGTAACTATATGTATACACATCAAATATAAATGTATATAATATAGAGTATGCAACTGATCATCATAGTTAAATAAAAAGGTGACTAGAGGTATACACATCAAATACAATTGTATATAATATAGAGTATGCAGCTGATCATCATAGTTAACAAAACAGGTAACTAGGTGTATACACATCAAATATAAGTGTATATACTATATAGTATGCAACTGATCATCATAGTTAAATAAACAGATGACTAGATGTATACAAATACAATTGTATATAATATAGAGCATGCAACTGATCATCACAGTTAAATAAACAGGTAAGTAGATGTATACACATGAAATACAATGTTCTAAACTATAGAATTTGTAACTGATCATCACAGTTAAATAAACAGGTAAAGAGATGTATACACATCAAATACAATTCTATATACTATATAATATGCAACTGATCATCACAGTTAAATAATCAGGTAATTAGATGTATACACATCAAATGCACGTCTATATACTATATAATATGCAACTGATCATCACACTTAAATGAACAGGTAAGTTGAGATATACACATCAAATACAACTTTATATACTTTAGATTATGCAACTGATCATCACCGTTAAATAAAAAGGTAACTAGATGTATACACATCAAGTACAACTGTATATACTATCGAATATGCAACTGATCATCACAGTTAAATGAACAGGTAACTCATCAAGTATAATTTCTGCTTATGACATCGCTACGCTTTTCTCATGAAAAGGTGTCATAACTAATATAAATATCGGGTTTACATCAGGATTTCAGATCTCTTCAATTTCAGTGAGAACTTACTACGCAATAATATGTATAGGCTACTTGATGCGATCTATCTACGAATAATAACAAAAACTCCCTAAATGGACCGTATACGTGGGTCACATGGTCAGTCGAGTTGGAGAGGTTTTACTGTATATATAGGAACCCTGGTGGAATTTATCTAACGCTGCCTCCCTGTTTTATCTGGCATTCCACAAGGGGCATTGAGGAGAACAGTCTACACTTTTCTTTTTACGGTATAATGTGTGTGGAAGTCTAATAATAGCTTGCTATTGCGTAAGGCATAGCCTCAAGAATGTGCAATGCTGTGTGGTAGAACGGGTGGAACGTCAAAGGTCGCGATTCAACAGCTTGATTGTGTCAGTATCGGGGAGGTGAAGAGTGTTATATACCCTGTCTTGACGCCTTCAGACTCCTGTATTTGCGTGTAGAGGGGTGAGTGCGGGGGAGGGGGTTAATGATAGCGAATTTACACTGTGTCAGCAGAAAAGGTCATATTCACAGCTAGGATTAGAAACACTTATAAATAGTCTAATATATAGGCACCTGTGGAGATGAAGTTAGCTCATAACAGTCATCCTTTCAAACACTACGCCGTAACTATGAAAGTGGTCTCCGGGAAAAAAAGAGGAAATGCTGAATATTCTCCCTTAGGTTTTGCATTGTCACGGAATCGCGGAAAATTCCCGGAAGTCAGCTTTCATATATATTGGTGTACCCTGATAGTGCTGCGGCGTTTGAAACATGTATGGCTGTATACGCTGATAGTGCTGCGGATTGGCACCAGGTATCACTATTAATATACGCTGATGGTGCTGCAGCGTAAAACAACATATTAGTAGTGCCTATACGTTGATCGTGCTGCAGGATTACAGTAGGCACAGGACAAATCCCGGAAATCCGTGAAACCACGGAAACCTTTCATCCCAGAAGCCTAAGTATCGTAGTCATACACCATACATTTATAATCACCTAATACATTATACATCACACATTGTTCTGGTCAAGCTACCAGTTTTTGGGGGAGCCACCATAGCTCAAGCAGTAGGATGTCGACCTGTGAAGGTGTGGGTTATCCAATCGAGCCTGGTCAGCGGACCCATTTGCAGTTTGGGATTTTTTCCATTCTAACCTGTGGTCCACAACTGGTTTATCAAAGGCTGTGCTATGTGATGTTCTGTCTGTAGGAAAGTGCATATAAAAGACCCCTTGCTGCTTATTCGGAAGAGTGTTGGCAGCCGGTTTCCTCCAAAGAAATCTATCAGAATGACCATATGCTTGATATCCATTAGCGATATAGCGAATGGTAGACAGGAAGTGTGAACACTTTTTTGTCTCTCTTTTTTTGTTTGGTACATTAGTTGTCCCAAGCAGGGGAAATCCCAGTCACAGACGGCTGGTCTTCCCCACTCCACTGCTGGTCAATAGAAAGCCTGAGCCTACACTTTTACCGACCCAAGGGATTTTTAACCTCCCACACCACATAGACATGGTATGAGAGCAACCAGCCTTTGATGACGCTGTAAGTTATACACAATGGTGGAAATCCAATTTGGCAGAGCTGGGGGCACGGGGAATCGAACCGCTGACCCTCAGATTAGGAGTCTGACCTAGAACAAAGTCAGACACTCTAACCACTCCACCACAGAGAACGCCACTGATGATATGGAAACTAATGTGCTGTCGAGGCGTCGTTAGATAAAGATACCAGATTTTGCTGTTTTTTGGGGATTATGAACTCGACCTAACATATTTTATGGATACGTTCTTCAGATTAACGCAATTTGCCCATGCAAAGAACACTATTGCCAACTTAAAGTATGTTATGTGTGCTGAGTCACGATTCCAGTATTAAATATATATGTGTATGGGTCATTCTCAGAAACTGTGTACCACTTTTGTGACATGGAAACGAAAGGTGAAATCATTCCAAATAATAGCAGAAAACATGAACAATAATCGTTGAATCAATATCAAGGTTTTAATATTGTGCATATGAAATCTTTTATTTTACCTTTTTTATTTTGATCTTATACAAACGGAGAAAGTCGTTGAAATTATGTGGTGTTCTCTGTGGCAGAGTGGGTAGAGTGTCTGAGTTTTTTCTAGGTCAGACTCCTAATCTGAAGATTGGTGGATCGATTCCCTGTGCCCCCCCCCCCCACCTCTGCCAAATTGGCTTTCCACCACTTTATATAAATTACAGCATTATCAAAGGCTGGCTGCTCTCATACCGCGTCTATTTCATGTGGGAGGTTAAAAATCCCTTGGGTCGGTAAAAGTGTAGGCTTGGACTGTCTTTTGCCCAACTGTATAATGGTGAAAACAAGTCTATTCAGAATTATCCATGATAGCCAGTATAAATCATCAAGAAACTGTGTAACATCCATCCATAACATTAATGCCGCCGCCGAAATTTGGTCAAATTAAACCAATAATCGAAGCGATATTAACGCCGCCGTCGCCGCCGCTGCATCGCAATATTGGCAAATAGCGGTGCTCGCCGGGAACCGGCTCAGAGGGATACCCCAAATCTAAACTTACATGTTAGCTAACGCCTCCACGCTTTGGCTCCGTACATACCCCGTACCCATTTTCCAATTCCGGCATTAGCTAAGCCGAACGCGCTCCTTAACACCGGAGCTGATAAATAATTGTTCATACATACGGCCCATGGTGTCAGAGTTGTTGGCATGCTTGCCAAAGTTAATTGTGTATGTTGTCACCTCAAATATATCCAAAGTTAGCCATTTAAACTAAAATGTATTTCAACATAAGAGAAACTAGATAATAATGATAAAACTTACGTATATATCTCAGAAGATTGCACAAATTCAACACCACCGGTCTATGCAACTTTAAGTGATATACCAAACACAGCATATGATTTAACCACCATGCTATCTTGATGCATATACATTGCACTATTTTGAGTACCTATGCTGTACACTATACAGCATATGCTGCTCCCCCACTTTCATGTTTATGTTCAGAATGGGTTGTGCTGCACAAAATGCAGCACCGTCCACTTCCCCTATGTACAAATCAAATCTGATTGCTCCAATGGCTGGAAGACCAGTGCCTCGGCACTGACAAAATATGTGTTCAGACGAATACAGATATTTATACAAAAATAAAAAACCAAGAAAAACTAAAATCACAACAAAATAAAGTAAATCCGATTATAATCAAGAATATCTATAGATATGCCTGATAATTATGGGAGAAACTCCAGTATATCCTGCGTGCTGGCCTCCCATTCCTTATAGTCCCTTCCACCAACAACTGGTCTCCTCATTCCTCACACCAATGAATAAATGTATTTATTAATCTACAGAACAAATCAATACTCAAGACATCTTGACTTAGTAACCAAAAATAACCGTGTTCGTAGCTCGTGGGATGGTGCGTTTGAATCCTGGTCGAGTCAAATCAATGACATACAACTTTATACTTGTCACTTCCTAGGCAGATGCCTGTCATTACTAGAATAGGGCAAGGAGCATTGGAATGAGGAGGACCAGTCATCTGCGACTGAAATTTCCCATGCTTAAACAACTAATGTACCCCCCAAAAAACACCAAATCCTACTCCCTACCTAAAAGCACAATGACTAAAAGAGTATCTAATCACAGTCAACTAAGACTCCCTAAGGTATTAAGTATCTACTAAATTGGAAATCCTAAACCAAAACCTAAAACTTTGATTATGTAAAATGATTTCATGTACCTCATCCTCGTTACTTATTTAATTTTACACACTGTAATTTCAGAATTTATTTCACACTTCAATTAACAGTAAAACCTCTCTAAATCGATCGAACATGGGACCAACTGTAAATGGTTGGGGAGGTGGGCGGTTTAGGGAGTTGTTTAAACGTTACAGTGGTATTGTATGGGTGATCGGTTGGCGCCAAATACAGTGATCGGTATAGAGGAGTGGTGGATCTGTTGAAGTGGTCGGGTAGAGAGATTTTACTGTACTATATAAACCAGGTAAACAAATATGGTGTAAATATATGTTACACTTCCTGTCGAAAGACCAGTATTACGGCACTGGTAAAATATATATACAGTATAACCCCGTTAAAGCAAACTTAAAGGGACCCGAGACATTTGTTTGGTTAACTGATCATTGTGTAGAATATAATGCTCGGATATGTGGCTGTGTGCTTAAGCTATGAGGAAAACAATACAGACAAAGAGAAAGGAAGAGAGTAAAGTATAGTAGAAGAGAGTCCAGCCCTCTGGTTTATTGCTGATATAGTTACATGGGTTCATTGTAGAGTATCATACCACCTCCTTCCACCAATGGGAATTGAGCATTCCTGGACCTACCAGTAGGGATCCAGCAGTGGTCTGTGCATCACAAGTAGCTGTATGGCCCCATGGACACCACCAACCTTGACCTTTTGTGTGTGGTGACCCTTACCCCAGCAGAAGGGCTATGCCCTGAGTGCAATCACACCCAGACCTGCCAGCACCACTATTTCTATTTACATCCCAATCAAACACCACCAACATATATATATATATATATATACATGTAAGCGGACGGACGGCAATGTGTGGTCTCTGTGGCCTAGTGGTTAGGGTGTTGAACTTGTAATCTGAAGTTGTTTTGTATTAATACTGCAGTCCTGCAGCCAGTGACCGCTAGGTCACAAACCCCCCAATAAGTAAGTAACGGAAGGCAACAAGGTATATAAGTATGGGCGATATCATTTTTATTGCTCAGTGTAACAGCAAGCAATCAATAACAATAACAATTTGATATAGTAAGATATCATAGGTTGATAATAGGCAATATCAACAAATCAGTAATAGTAAATAGTAATATGACGACATCTGGCTGGGCAACTGCCCTACCGAGTAAAACAAAAAGAAAGATGAAAACAAAGGTGTGTCACTCTTGACCGGTGGTAGCGGAGTGCAGTATCAAGGAATGTCAGTGTGCGCACCTTCGTGCTGCGCCAGTGGGGCTGCACGTGCACCTGGCCTCGAACCCGCGAACCACTATGGTAGCTCAGAATAAGTTGCCCGAGCCCCTTCGCCCTACACCCGTATACATATATATATATATATATATATATATATATATATATATATATATGCACCTGGTCACATACACCGATAAGTAATATAACAGTATCAAAATATTTTACAATTGGTTTAACTGAGCTTTGGCATCAACTTTGACTTTGAGTAAGCATATGTTGCACACGTAATATACAATGTATGTGGACACTTTTATTATTGGTTTTATGTATATACAGTATAACCCCATCAAACCAAGCGTGGTTAAACCAAATGATTGGGCAATCCAAACCTTTTTCGGCAGCCTGGCAAACTAGTACCATTTATCATATAAAAAAGGTAGTAGGGTCTCAAATAACCTTATGACCACATGACAGTTTGCTTTAACCATCCCGGAAGTGGCTTGGGGTCCAACAAATTCGTTTAGATTCGCCGATAATTTGGATTAACCAACTTTGGTTTAACCGAGCTTGGTTTAATGGGGTTATACTGCATGAATAAACTTCATTAGAATATGAAACTCAGCTACCAGGATATGTACCGGTAAACAGTGAGTCTGGGTAAAGCTAGGATTCCTTACACGCGGTATGCCGCATGTGGCATGCGGTGTGCGGCGTGCTTACAGGATGGGTCCTTTCACCCACACCCACCCCCACACCCACACCCACACCCACACCCACACCAAGTGTCAGGTTTCCTCACCACTGTTCTCTATGGGAAATGCAGCAGCATTCGCATTCGCATGCCGCACCGATCGCTACATGGACCGATTCAGTATTTGCATGCCGCATGCCGCTTACCGCATACCGCATGTAAGGAATCACCCCCATTGATTTACATGCTTTTCGATTTGTTGCCGCATTGGCATTTGCATACCGCATACCGTGTGTAAGGAATGCACGCTTTAGGCGTGTCAGGCCGCCATCACCATCAGCTGTTCTATTAATTGATGGTCATATTACTTCCTGGCATGCACATGGTGGTCGTGGGCACAGTTGGCAGGAGTCCTACTGCGCGTGGGCACGAACTGCTGACTGCATCTCGTTATAGGAGGGTGATTAATCCTTCCATGTGTGTTCTTAACTAGGGTGGCTGGCACGTGTCCCTTGTATGAGGATATTAATAGACTAGGGAAGCAGGGATGTGGTGTCAAACATAAATCTGACAGCTTTGTTATCTGGTCACGTGACTTTCATCTAAACTTGTAGAGTAGTAGGGAATTCTCGGTTTGTTGAAGAATGCCACGTAGCTGGTCCGGGCCCCCGAGATGGCGTTCTTGACGGAGGCCGGGGCGAGGGCGCGGGCGAAGAGCGAGGCGGTGAAAGCGGCAACATCGAGGGCCGACGGGGCGAGGGGGTCGACACCTCGGGCAACCGTGAAGCTGACGAAGTCCTCAGCCTGGCGGCGGCGATTCCTCCAGGTCGCGGGAGCAAGCGCTGCGAGGCGGTGGTGGGCGACGTCGTCGATCTCAGCGGGCAGGTAACCTATAGGCCGGGATGAAAGGGGAAAGCGTCATGTGATGCGGCAGTGGGGGCGAGCCCGAGGCGAGCCACCTCGCTGCGGACTGTTTCGGCCCAGGGGCCGGCGAGGTGGGCGCGGCTTAGGGCTTCGGCAAGGAGGAGGTCCGCCCCGGGCTTGTGGGTGATGTGAAGGTCAAAGGAGCCGGAGGCCGCCAGCAACCAGAGCTCCCTCGCGCAGGTCCCGAGGGTGGGGTCTCGGGCGCGTCCCGACTCGAGGGCGGTGGCCGAGGCCATGTTGTCGGTGTAGACCACCACCGTCGCCCCCGCGATGTCGTCCGGGAGGAGGGAGTGGAGGGCGACGACGAGGTTGACCGCCTCGAGTTCGTGGATGGAGGGGAACCGCGCCCGGAACCCCGAGGAGTACCCTCGGGCGTAGTAGTCCAGTGAGACAGGAGTCGCACTCGATCACCCAGCGGCGGCCCTCCGGGGGGCGGAGGAGGTGGATGCCGTTGGAGATTCGTCCATACGCGGCGAACCACCTCAGATCCCGGAGGGCGTCGTCGGCACCGTAGCAGCTGCGGAGCGCCCCGAGGTGGCGAGCCATGAACTTGCGGCTGGGGAGCATGCAGCCGCTCACGTGGTTGAGGCGCCCCAGGAGACTTTGAAGCTGTTGTTTCCCGAGGGTGGGCTGGGCGATGCATGCGTCACAATCGTCGATGAGAGCCTGGATCTTGGCGGGGGCGACCCGGATGGTCATCGTCTCGCTGTCGAGGGCGAACCCTAGCCAGTGGAGGCGGCCAGCGGGAGGATGGCACTTTCAGGGTGCTACGTCGAGACCGAGGGCAGCGGTGAGGGCGAGGAAGGCGTCGAAGGCCTGGCACGCCCTCAGGTAGGAGCCCTCGCATCCTATGAAGTCATCGACGTAGACGAGGGCGTGGAAACCCTCGCGCCGAATGATCCAGGCTACTGCAGCGGTGACACGGACGCAGGCAGCACCCGAGGTGCGGCACCTGAAGGGGAGGGCAAGATCTATATAAGTGTTGCCATCGAGGCAAATGCCGAACAGAGGGCAGGAGAGGGGGTCGGCATGGAGCTGGCGGTAGGCCCGGGAGATGTCGGCGTTCCGGTCGTAGGTTCCGTGGCCCTGGTCGATGAGGCGGCGGCCTACGTCGGCGATGGAGGGAAGGGTGTAGGTGTGGGGTTCCCCGAGGAACTCGCGCCGGGGGATGCCCGAGTTTACGCTTGCCCCGGGGGCGTAGGAGAGGTCGACGATGACCCGCCTTTTGCCCGAGTCGGCCTTGGGGCGGGTCATCATGGGGGAGACCTGGGTCCAGGGGGTAAAGGGGGGACGGTGAAGGGGCCGATCAGGGCGCCGAGGGCCAGCTCCGTGTCGACGAAGTCTCGGATGTGGGAGAGATATTCGGGGGACTCCCGGTGATTGGAGAAGGAGGGGCGGGGGAGGGTAGAGGCGGAGTAGTTGGCGGGGAAGCCAAACTCGAGGAAGTCGAGGACGGCGGGTTCGGGGTATTGGCGGAGGTGGGTGCGCCAGGCGGGGATGTGGAGGCCCGAGGGAAGGGGAATGCGGGCGGCCAAAAAGTTAGGAAGGCCCGCTTCCCGGAGGGTTGTGTAGGCATGGTTAAATGCGGGGTAGCGGGCCCACGCCTCGCCAGAGGTGTGGGGCCAGGAGGAGAGGAGGGTGGGGCGGTACTGGGAGGGTGTGGGGCCGCAGGAGGGGGCGGCTGGGAGGGTGTCCTGGAGGTGGGGGTTGATGACGTCGACGGTGGGCTCGTCGAGGGTGGGGGCGGGGGCGAGGGCAGGGTGGCCGTCGGGGGAGGAGGTGCGGTGAGGGCGGGTGAGGGGGGCAGCGAAGTCCTGCTGGGTGGGAGGAGGGGGCGTGGGGTGGAGGGCAGAGGGGGGGTCAGGTTCGGGGTCGGGGGGGCTGAGGAAGGCGGTGTCGCCGAGGGTGGGGGTGAAGTCTGGGTCGATGATGCTGGTAGACAGCGGGCAGAGGGAGGCGGCGAGGGCCTTGTGGGCGGGAGCGGGGTCCCGGGCGGTGGAGGCGGTGCTGGCTGGAGCGGCTCCGGTGAGGTGGGCGGCTTGGCCCTCGGGGACACTGGTGGTGCCCGGGGCGGCCCGAGGTTTGGCTGGGCGGACAGGTCCGAGGAGGAGCGGCGGCCCGAGGCCGGTGGTAGTGACTGGGGTGTGGATGGCGGCGGGGCTGGGCTGAGCAGTAGTGGGCCAGTTTAGGGCCTCCGGGCCGGCCGGGGGGCACCGGCGGACTAAAAATCCGCTGAGGTGGCGGGCATCGCGCGCTCACGGTTGCGCTTGGAGTTGCATACGTCCTCACTATGCGCGGTTAGCATCTTGCGCACATTAGCACAGTAGGCGCACGTATGCCTCTGCCTGGCGCCCCCCTGGCCGTGGGCCTCGCCGGGGCCCGCTAGGGTGCAGGCTGCGGGGTCCCGGTTCCAAGCGCCGCAGGGGGCCCCGTGGAGCTCCCTACTGTAGGTGATCCGGGCCTCGGGCAAGGAGCGGGGCTGTTGGAGGGCTATGGGTGGGTATGTTGGGCGGACGGGGGCGGCTGTGGACGGCTGGTGGGCGGGGGTGGTGAGGTAGTCGACCCTGAGCATGTTCAGGGCCACAGGGTCGTGCCACCCCTGGGGGAGCCTACCGTCCGCGATCCAGGAAAATATGCTTTCCGAGTAGTGGCGGACGGTGGGCCAAGGGTGGATCAGGATATCTCTCATGACGGTGAGGTGGTGGTGGTGTAAGCCCTGGAGGGAGTGATCCGGGAAGGAGGGGTGGTTGACCATGGAGAGGAGGGCGAGGTTGTACTCGTCCTTCGTCGCCTCTCCACGCTTCACCGCCTTGCGCCCCGGACCCCTCTCTACTGAATCACACGGGAAAACATAATCAGACGGGATACCTCTGCGGCGTATGGTGTGCTGCGCCTCGGCGGATGCTAGTATCTCGCGCACCGCGTCGGCCGCGGATGCCGGGCTGTGCTCCACGGGATCCTGGCGGTAGGCGCACGGCGGTGCTGAGCTGGCGTGGGCGCGGGTGTATCCCTCGTACTGCAGATGCAGGCCTCCGGGCTGAGTCGCTTGAGGTGGAGGCGGTGGCCGGCTCCCGGTCGCGGCGCTTGCCCGAGGCGCCGGGACGGGCAGCAGGCTGTAGGCGGGCTCCCGCCTGGGCGTGGGTGGGGGGCTCCCCGGAGCGCCTCGGGCCTGCCCCATCTCGACGGCGTCCATGCGGCTGGTGAGGCGTGTGATGGCCTGGATGAGGAGGGCCGTCTCGCTGCTGGGGTGGCCCGAGGGCGCTGCGTGCGACGCCGGGGCCGTAGACGGGACGGAGCCACCCGGTGAGCCCGAGGAGGGTCCTGGCATGGCCATGCCGGATGCCTTGGAGCTCTTCCGGCCCTTTCCCTTTCCGCGGCTGGGCATGATCTCGGGTCGGCAGAGGAGCAGCGGTCCGAGGTGAAGTATAGCCAAAGTAGAAGGGCTGCGTGGTGGAGACTGGAGGCGAATGGCTGAAGGAGGCGGCGGGCGGCCTTATAAGGGAGAAAGTGAGCAGTGGCAGGGGAGGCGTGAATGCTCAGGGCCGGGGGAGGGCGAGGGGAGCAGCGGGCGTCGCGCGAGGCGCGAATGCTGCGCGAGGTGGCAGGGGTGAGGGGAGGGAGTCTTCCTTTCATCGCATCAAACGTAATGCTTCGCATTACGACCAATGCTGAGTGCCTGGCTAGGAATCAACAAGTATCAATGTTTATCTCAATGGGTTTAACTCGACCAGGGTTCGAAACCATGGGTTCCAATCCCATGACCTACCAAATCGGCACACGCACGTTCAACTCATTCGGCCATCCCGTCTGGTCAACTACTGGCCGCCATGGTTACTAATGATTGATCATTTCTCTAAATGCCAAGGAATTTCTCTCCTCCCACACCAGAGAGACATGGTATGAGAGCAACTGGCCTTTTATGACGTAAGCTATACACAGCTGTACAAATATTCCGATCTATGGCAATCGGGGGGGAATGCAAATGTTCTATTACTATACAGGTGTACGTGACCAAGCGCATGTCTGTATATATATATATATATATATATATATATATATATATATATATATGTAAGGGCTGGTGGTGCCTGAGTGGGATGGTGCCTGAGTGGTGCTGGTAGACTATACAGGTGTACGTGACCAAGCGCATGTCTGTATATATATATATATATATATATATATATATATATGTAAGGGCTGGTGGTGCCTGAGTGGGATGGTGCCTGAGTGGTGCTGGTAGAGCTGTGTGTAAGGGCACTCAGGGCATACCCCCTCCCCCTCTGCTTAGTAGGATCACCACACTCAGGGTCAAGGTTGGTGGAGGCCATGAGGCCATACAGCCTGGTGGTGGTGGGCATACCCCTGGTAGCCACGAGGACCATGAATCCTGGATCCCTATTGGTAGGGCCAATAATGCTTGATTCCCATTGAGGGAAAGGGGTGGGGAGATACTCTACAATGAACCCATGTAACCATATACATAATAACACTGAGGGATTGACTCTATGTCTTCCTTTACATTGTATACGCTTCCTTTCTCTTTGTCTGTATTGATTTCAATATAGCCTGCCGACACAACCACATATTCGAGTCCTAGCCTTTACATAGCGGTGTTAATAATAATTGGCAGAGGTGATGTCATGCAGAATCAAACCATCAACTTTCAGATTAGGTGTCTGACCTAGAAAAAAAGGCTGACACTCTAGCCACTCTGCCACAGTGAACCCCACAGGACGTAAACTTCCCACAACGAACAACCAGCTTCGACTATATGACGTGATTAAATAGCGGCATTTGGCAGGAGAAGCCTGCTGTATTTCAGACTGGGTGATGGGATGGACGTCTCTTCTACTACATCCTATTGATGACTGACATAAGGCACTGCAATAAACCGGGTTTATTGTGTCATGAAGCATATGCCAGGTTACTCCGCATGACAGATACTAGATAATTACATTGAAGTGTACCGGGTACGGTGGCCGAATCGGTAGAGCACAGGCCTCGCATGCGGAATATTGGGAGTTTGCGAGTTTGGTTCCCGGTCGAGTCAAACCAATCACTTACAAATTGATACTTGTTGCTTCCTACCCTGGTGCTCATCATTATTAGGATAGGGCAAGGAGTGGTTAGCTTGGTGTCAGGATAATGCGACTGAGTGGGATATTGGGTCATGGTGCCGGCGGCCTGATTTCCCAGTGGGGCAGCACTATAAAATCGCAATGAGTGCGTACTGTCACAAGTCGGTACCCATCCTGATATGACCTTAGATGTTGCTAGGACATAAAACAACAACAAACAAACAAAACATTGAAGTGCATTAAAATTAGATGACGGTAGTCTCGGTATAAGTTTGCATTGGATATTCAATACCAATATACCTAGGAATATTATTATTAATGAAAAATGACGATAAATACTACTACAAATTATATACACTGTACAGTAAAAGCTCTCTAAATCGACCGACCATGTGACCGACATTAAATGGTCCATTTGGGGAGGTGATCGGCTCAGGGCATTTTTAAAATCATTACAATGTTATTTTATGGGTGATAATTTGGGAGCAAAATAAAGTGATCGATATAGAGGAGTGGGCGATCTGTGGAGAATGTTGGTTACAGTGGCGTTACTGTAGTAGACGCCTGATGTAGTGTATCGCTTGTACGTGCCCAATTAGCCATGTTGCTGACAGCATGGACAATTATATTTTGAATAATTATATAAACCACATTTTCTGCGTTTGATTCAATAAAGGAATCCCAATGCGCTACTTTCTATAAACTGCAAAAATACAAAGTAATCAGCTCATGAATGAGACGGTCGCATTCCGAGACAATGATCAGGTTTATCACCAAAATGAGGCCTTTCGTTTTATGAATGCATTACATCCATCAGATCTTAATTACCCGTACTTAATTCCTCTGCCGTCCCTGTATTTCGGATAGCTACAAGGCGAAAGTGGCATTTTGAAATGTTGCCACCAGGGGCGCATTGTGGGGGCGAGGGTGGGGGTCGCAACGAGGAGCGGGAAGGACTCCAATTGGAAGAGTCCTAATTATATTATTAGGATGACAATACAATGTCCCAGATCTCATGATTCATTTAGTTTGTAACTCCGAAAGTGGGTGGTTTCATTTCTGTATTTGGGTTGGCGCCAAATGTAGGCCTACTTGATCACGTGACCCCTTTTCTAGGGTTTCTACAACTGACCATCCCTCGTCCCACCAACATTCCCTGGATCCAACTGGGTGACTGCCATGACGTCCTGTGTGGAGAAGGGGTTGTCGGGGGCGAGGGGTTAATAATCCGAGGATAGTCACGCAAATAGACTACATCGTCATTCAAGCCGCAAGGTGCATTGTGGGATGCGTGGAAGAAAAACAGACCCACGCCCAGCACATGGCTAATGCTAATACAGTGGGTGCAGCTATGAAATGTGCTAGTTTCAGCTCATCGCAGCTCTTGTTTGAAACATAGAATACCAACTAAAAAAATATGTATAATAAATTAAGATGTTAATCTTTTATCTAGCATTGTATTTAGATCAACCTAATTCACACATATTATACCATCTGCATTTAGATTGAGCAAATCTGGTCACTCAGACTAGTGTGAGAGCCATGGCCAGCCAATTTGACTAATTTGTTCATGTTTTTAAAAACACATGACTTTTCAAGGACAGATTGAATTACCACCGCCAAGTTAAACAAATTCCATGAACAGATTCGGAGGTGGATGGTTGTTCAGCAATTATAACGGTTTCCAGGATACAGCGTAGTATCCGGGGTAAACAAGAAATACATCCTGCTCCGAAAAGTAGAATAATATCGCTCCTGTTCTGCAATTAAAACGGTTTACCAGGATACAGGATCGTAGCGAGGAGGATGGAGAAATCCTTTTCCGAAAACTAGCATAATATCGCTCATGTTGTACGACATAGGTTTTTGGGGTATACAAAATCAGAGTGTAGTAGATACACCCTCATGTTTACCCGATAAACGTTTATCGGGTAAATATGAGTCTTGCAAAATCATCTCTTCCTGACTTGGATGCAGCGGATCCGCGCTTTTCATGGATTACTTGTTATAGTGGAGTGGATGTATGCAATGTTATAGATCTTAATTCACAGACCATAGGGACACGTTTTCTATTTTGGCTAAGTGTGCTAGATGTAGCCATATTGCTTCAGTGTGTATATATAGTTCGTCTTCCTACCCTACGAAGCTGGTAGATATTAGCATACATGTCCTGTTTGTAAGCTAACTATAGCTATACAATTGGTCTCGGGCGCACTGGCCGAATCAGTAGAGCGCGGGCCTCGAGTGTGTGAGATTGGGAGTATGGTTCCCGGTCGAGTCAAACCTATGACTTATAAAATTGATACGTATCGCTTCCCAGCCTGGCACTCCGTATTAATAGGATAGTACAAAAGTGCGTGGTTCAGTTTCAGGATAATGTGACTGAGTGGGATATCGGGTACTGGTGTCAGCGGACTGATTTCCCAATGGGGCAGCTCTATAAAGTCAACATGAGAGTGCACTCTGAAAAGTCAGCATCCGGCATGATATGACCTTAGTTGTTGCCAGTTCCTAAAACTCCAACAAGCAACCAGTTATATAAGTATGTGCTACTTTTTCCTCCGGTAATTGATGATGGACTGGCATGTCATGAGGCCAGTATACTCTTTGCTACGTAATTATAGCCCTCAACGGCTTTAATCTTTTTTTCTGCTCATGATTCATGTTCATCGCAACAACTTAGCCGGTGTCGCAGTTTCCGCCGTCCGCCAGTTTCCGCGGGAGGTATACACTCAAATGAATTGTCAATGGCCATGAGCAATCTTCATACAGAAAAAGTTAAATATCTCTAAAAACCACACCACCTAGAAACAAACCGCTTAGTACACATATAGAAAACATCTTAACCAAAAAAGATTATATTAAATTTATAAGGTTAGGTTCCTTGACTTCTATTAATTTTGAATAAAACTAATGTTTTGCACTGCGTGTACCGTCAAACTCAAGGCATTGTCAATGGTTGTGAGCAATCTTCATACAGAAAAGACAGAAAAAGTGGAATTACTCTAAAACCACACCACCTAGAAAAAAATCGCTTGATATACATATAGAAAACATCTTTACCAACAACATTATATTAAATTTATAAGGTTAGTGATGATGCTGTTCGATTTTGATGCATGCGCATTATTATTCGGTTATGGAGAGCGGCAGTCAAGTAATGAAAGCAGTCTTTGTTGCATCGTGACCGACAGCATGATGATGATGATGATGATGATGATTCGGTATACGCCTGCCGGTTGGGAACCGAACCTATAATTAACAAGTGCAGATATGGGGCTGTCGGTTGGCAACCAAACCTATATATAACAATTGCAATGGTACATAGCCCAATGACTTATTTTCAGGTATATTCTCTAGGATATCACATTGCACACATAAGTTGGTGTCTGCTCATGACAGGTAAATCATGGAAAGGCTAGATTAGTATTTGAATGGGTAACCACCTGAAACATCTGGCACGTTGTGTAAAGGTTCATCAATGTGCCGGTTAATGTGAATCACTGGGTGGTTCTCTGTATATTGAAGGGTAAAACAAGGTGGGTGCACATTATAGGGGTGGTAATATCCCCATTAATATCAGCCTGGGCTCTGCATTTGCCAGCTGATAATTGACACTCGATAATTGCCAGCCGGAAGCACAAGCACAGTAACACTATCACATGCACACTCACATACACACACAGCTGTAGACACATACACTCTGGAATACCGATCCAGACGAACACCCATTCTGTTACATGATATCATCTGCAGTAGCCATACCAAGAAGATACCGGGTCCGGTACACGAATTGGTAGAGCGTGGGTCTTGCGTGTGGGAGATCGGGAGTTTGGTTTCCAGTCGAGTGAAACCGATGACTTATAAAACCGATACATTCGGCATGATTAGGATAGGCCAAGGACTGGTTCGCTCAGTGTCAAGATAAAGTGACTGAGTGGGATATCAGGTCATGGTGTTGGTGGCCTGATTTCCCAATGGGGCAGCACTATAAAGTCAGCATGAGTGTGCTCTGTCACAAGTCGGTACCCACACTAATATGACCTTTGATATAGCCAGGAAGTAAAACCACAGCAACCACCCAACCAGGCCATACCCAAGATGAGATGCTCTGCAGGAAGCTACAAACCAGGAAGCTGAAGAGAGGAGCCAGCGCAAATTGATTCAGTTCAAGTTCCCTTCCCGGCCACACCTATTTATAATTAAAAAATAGGCATCCACGAGGCTTTAGGACCATTGCATCTCTGAGCCCCACTGCCAGACAGCGATCGCCGAGCTAATTACACAGATGGCAGGGAGAGGTTCCAGCAAGTTGCATCGATGAATCGTTCCTCTGATTCCCATGAATCATCGGACTCGACAATAAACCGGAAATAACCATCCTCCATAGCCAATCCCAGAAGGCCTCACTCACTCAAACACCCTCCCACACCCACACCCATAGAACCCTCACCACCATTATCGCATGTCGCGCTTATCACTTGGGTATTTTTATGGGCGCGCGCTGGTTGGGTACATCAGCAAGTGGATCTGCTCACTTCTCTCAGTGGCAGCGGTGTCGTGAGCAGCTCGGCAGACTCTGCTGTGTTATCTGGCGTTGTGGCACACCAGCCGGCCAGATTGGGCATCTTACCGTTAGAGAAGTCGGTCACTTCCACCGATAGGAAAACATTGAGGAATGAGGCAGGAAGTGTCAGTGAGGTTAATTTATTATACAGAAACCATGGGAGCATATCATGCATACCAGACAAAATGGCCGAATGTGTTGAACGTATGCCTCCTGTTTTTTGTAGGTCGTGAGATTCAAACCTCCGTGGGTAATTAAACTGATTGTCAGTTAAACCAATGAGGATCGGGCAAAGGAGGGTGGAATGAGGAAGACCAACTTCCACTACAATAATACGGTTATCTGAAGATATGCACACACATATAGACACATACACCTACCCGCATCCCGTCATGGATTGGAGAGGATTTTAAATTGAGACACTGCTTGGGCCTTGTTGTGTTTGTCAAATTCCCAAATAAAGACATGTAGGCCTATATTTAATGTGGTGATTTTCTTGTTATGGTATATTATATAGC
Source organism: Branchipolynoe longqiensis (assembly GCA_030323885.1). Lineage (NCBI taxonomy): Eukaryota > Metazoa > Annelida > Polychaeta > Phyllodocida > Polynoidae > Branchipolynoe > Branchipolynoe longqiensis. The sequence goes on from JASIRB010001522.1 coordinate 422,047, forward strand.
TGTATATCGCGGACAAATATATATATATATAAAACACAACACACAACACCTGACAGTTAGAATGGAAAGATAAGCTATATGTATATTGTACTTATATCTAGTTGTAAGAAGGGTATCCAACAAAACACCACATGTGTATTTTTCAATCATACATTGTCAAACATAATTACCATAATGCAATGTGCGTGACATTTAGGCTGTGGCAACCATCCGCCCTCAGGACACCAACTGTGGTTGGTAAAGGCCCTGTCACATTACGGCATATGGCGTTAGCGTATGCCGGCGTATGCGGTTTTCGACCCATACACCGTCATACGCTGTCATACACCGCCATACGCCGTCATCCACTATGCACGAGGTCCCAGCAACATCTGAAGCGTATGCCTAACATATGCCTAACCTATGCCTAACCTATGCCTACCATATGCCTAACCTATGCCTAACATGTGCCTAACCTACCCCTAGCCCATTGTGGTGTATTCAAAGCGTATCCCGACCTATGTGTGGCGTACTGTGATGAGGTTTGACAGTTGTGATTGACTAGTTCAGCGTACGCCCAACCTATGTGTAACCTATGTTGGTGTACACATAGCATATGTCAAGCGTATGAGCAGCATATGAACCATTGGCTGCCATACGCCGACAATTTTTGAGCATGCTCAAAGAAAATTTGGATGGATGCGCGTATGAGGGTGTATGACAATGTATGACGGTGTATGATGGCGTATGCCGGCATATGTATAGTGTATGCATAGCGTATGCGAAGCGTATGCCGGTGTATAATGGCGTATGGGTCGAAAATCCATACGCTAACGCCATACACCGTAGTGTGATACCACTTTTACAGAACATTGGGGGTACGCAAGAGACACCAGGCGGGTGTCAATCCAGCATATGCCCAACCTATGCTGACATACCTCTAACCTATGCATAACCTATGCCGGTGTATGCATAGTGTATGCCTAGCATATGAGCAGCGAATGATCCATACGCTGCCATACGCTGAAAGTTTTGAGCAAGGAAACAGGCTTGTTGGAGGATCGGCATATGATAGCGTATGCGTAACATATGCATAGCATATGCGTAGCGTAATCGTAGCGTATGGCGGCGTATACCGATGTATATGACGTAACGCGCTTACGCCGCCGTGCGCTCCCGCAAAAAAACCTAATGTGACAGCCCCTTTAGTTTGTTGTTGGAGCTTTACATCCTGGCAACATCTAAGGTCATATTAGGACAGTACACTAACTGTGCATAATAGGTTAAAAAGTTCATCAGCCTTCTGCCTGTAAAAGCTTCATCCGTTCTATGCCGACTGAGCTGCTCGCAAGCAGTTGACAAAAAGCGCCCCATACTATCTTGAGGAGGCGCAGTTAAGGCCAGTTGTCAGCGCCGCTGGAGTCCTGATTTCTGGAATCACGCAATGCCCTTTCTGTAAACACCGGAACTGCATGCATCAACATGGCGCATGCGTGTCATGTAAGGCTCATGCGTCACATTACAAGGTCACCAACATTGCTCGCTGAAAAAAAGATGGCACAAATTTGGCTGCGATTATCGATAAAAGATCTATTAGATAGGCGCAATTACTGCTTATATTACTGCTCAATTACGTAGGAGCAGGAATGCTGAAAGAGCTGCTCTCAGATACATTGCCTAAGTGTACTATTTGTCTGGCAGCATTGATTCATTGGGATTCTATTGACGGTTGATGTGTTGGTACAACATGTTCTGAAAAATCAGACCCACTCCACGTCCGACTTGCCTCAAGTGTTTAATACCGCAATCACTATGGCTCCCACTAACCATATCCTGCCAGCAACTGCTCAGACAGGTTGAGAGCTGCTCAAGTCTGGTGAGACCATTGAGAACTGCTGAGCCTAGTTAAGAAGAGGTCTGGATTATGCTAGACTGTTCATGGCTGGCTCAGAACGCTTCGGAAATAAGCGCCAGTGACATTGGTCAAGGTCATAAGCAATTCCGTTCAGTTACGTTGCATATTACTCAGATATCGTTTAAGTAGTCTAAACTGGGCATTGGATGGAGGCTAGGAGAAAGATAACTGTCCAAATAAGCCTACTCTTGATTTGGAATTGTCTATTGTTTTAATCATATGTGTTCCTTGAAATCAGCGTGTAATACTGACTCAAATCTGAAGGTGAACTAATAATATATGTGACTGAATTCCTCTGACTTTCATTTGAATTGTTCGCTAGGTCCAAGCCGAAAGTTTGTTCCTTTAACTCCATTTTTAATATATTGAATGCAGGGATATTACATTAAATCAGCTTCGTTCTGATGATGTCATCACCATTAACAATTTCAAATCCAAACCAGAAGAGTAACACTTTAGAACACCGGACAGTTCCCGAGCTAGTACACAAAAATAAAGTGTGTTCCTATAACTCCACGTTTAATATATTTAATGCATGGGCATTACATTAAATCAGCTTCGTTCTGATGATCTCATCACCGTTGAAAACAATATTAAAAACAAACCAGAAGAGTAACACTTTAGAAAACCGGACAGTTCCCGAGCTAGTACACACAACTATTGAGGATGAATAGCATAATTGCCCAATACTTGTATTCTGTAAGTAAAAATACTAAAACGATAAAACATATTTATTGGATACAGAATGTTTGCCTAGTTATTGTGGAGAATACTTATTAGGTCTAGGTCTGAACCAGCCAGCTGGATCGATACACTTTAATTAGAGCTATATATAACATACAAATGTTCTCAACATCAATACCAGTGTTAAGAAAAGCTAAATTAGAAACAATGCCTATGCATAATCAAATGAACCTAGCGGTTTTATCGGACGACTGGTAGGAGGAATAAACTGAAAATATCTAAACCACACTCCCGCCTTATTACATGAATTATTCAGTGAAGGTCACAGTAAACATGGTGGCATCACCAAACCTCCAACTTCCAGACTAAAACGTTGTCTTCCTTTCAATATGTAACCTGTTCTAAACTTAGAAGATACCCTCAGGTATCAAGGGCTATTTTTACCGGGGTGCTGGGATAGTCTCGTGTCACATATTTACTTCCAAGCTAAGCGCTGTTAGTGATTAGAAATCGGGCAAATATCAGGTCGGAAGCATGGTGAGATATCTGATTATGAATACCTCATGCCTTATCACCTATTTTGTCAGCTATAGCGCTATTGGAACGCACTTCCTTGTCCATCTTCAGTATTGCAGTTTTCTAAGAATGTCACAGTTATATATACTCAATGGTTCTGGGATTATAATTATCTTCATGCACAATTGATTTTACTTGTTGGACTCAAACTAAAATTGCATATTCGGATATATATATATATATATATATATATATATATATATATGTATATATATATAGATAGATAGATATATATCCGGTTATGTATTGTTAACATGAGTACAACAAGGGAAATCCATGTTGCATGAATGTAATAATAATCCCAGAGCCATTTAATATATATATAAAAGTAACAATGATCCCACTGCTTCACTGGTCACAGCTGGTCCAGTGTATTATTACCAAGCCGACCCCAACAACATAATTCATAAACTCACATAACTAACTTCACTAGAGTTACATTAGAATATTTCTAACAAACTGACATTTATATACTGCTTGCCTAACTGCAACTGAACATTAAAACTTACTACAACTTTACCAACTGAATACAGAAGATAACTTATGCTTATGTAGTAGTCTGAACATGAGCTCTACTATCACGCGGTAGCAGCGGAGACTACGACGCCACCATCGCAGTACCACTACACTGCGCTAGGTGGCGGCACGGGTCACCACCGGTCAGACCCCAACTGGGCTGACCTCTACTGCGTGTGGTTGACCCACCCCCCACACACACCTATAGAGTCGATGTGGGATCTGGCGAGTCAGGGGGCGCCACAGACAACTACTGACACCGCGGAGAGCAGAGGGTTCAATAAACCAAGAGTGAAGCGTACACTGAATTGAATCTTGGTGTTCTTCCGTGTGACTGCATGTGAGTGGGAGTGGGAGAGTCGGAGCGGCCGTGGGCCATTACATTGGTGCCGTGAACCAGCTTGCCTTCTGCGTAAGGGGGTGAGTATTGGACGTGGGCCGTAAGGGGGTGAGTATTGGACCTGGGCCATGGAAGGTAGGTTCTCTTTGTAATTTGTAATTATGGAGGGGGCGACGGCAGGCCAACTGCGTAGTGGGCGCCAGTACCAAAATGATGGTACAGGGAGTCCCGACGCGGTCGGGTGGCCGGTGGGCATGGACGCTTCTGCGGTGAGTACACTGCACCGCACTCAAAGTTCACCTGTTGGGGATGTTGATGTTTTACCGTTCATTCCTACTACAGGTGCCGGCATCATAGGGGACGGCCACCAGGTGTTAGTGTGTGGGGGGAGCGTAGCCACTCCCGCGCTGGTGCCGGTGGTGTCGCCTAGGGGTGCTGAAGGTGCTGATAGCTATTGGACGCAGTTAGCCCGACTGAGTGGCAGTCCGCCACCCGGTATTGCGCGGTTGTTTACACCGGCAGCGCTACAGGGTGGTGGGTGGGACGCGCGGTTGGGCACTCATTCTGATAGTGGTGGCACGGCATTGAAAAATGTCGCGCCATCAATAGCAGTGCGAGATGCTCTCTCAGTTGATACGAATACTGGGGAGGGCATTACGGGGAGTGCCATGAAAGTGGGCTTCGCTCTTGATGATATACAGTCTCTGTTGATCAGTAGTGATTCGGGGGCGAGTGTACGTAACGGTAGCAGTTCGATCGTGTGTCGTGAGGATTTAGGTCTGGCTGTACGCGGGAGTTCTGTGGGAGGCATGCTGCTGGAGTATTCACCGTGGGGGAGCTCAGCTGTCCGTTCTGTGGGGACGGGAGCTGAGCGTGCAGGGCCCCGAGCTCCCTGTCGTAGGGAGATTTCCCCGGCTTTGGAGACAGGATTCGTAGCTGATGACTCGTTAACGTCTGCGTTAGAGCATGATTTAGTTATGGGTCATACGTTTTCTGGGTCGCAGTCGGAGGTGGAGCATCAGGAGGAGATGCGAATCCGCCGGCTGCGAGCTTGGAAGCGGCCCCAGTTTGACCGGATGGCGGAGGAGAGGCGATCATTGGATGAATTAAGAGTCTCCAATGCTGCCTCCTTCGCGCTCAAGTTAGCAGAGCTAAGCGCGGCGCGGCGTGTTTCCGCAGAGGAGGCAAGATCTAATCGGATGTTGGTGAATGAGCAGCAAACTGCGTTCACCAAGCAGACGGAGGATTTGTCTATGCAGGAGGCGCTGAGTGAGCACTTGCAAGATGAGAATAAGAGGTGTGAACGGTTGCTAGCTGCCGAAAGGTGTAGCATCGATTCTGCTCTGCAGATTCTTGTGAGTGAGCGGGCAGCTTTTCAGGCTGAGAAACTGGCGTTTCAGCGCGGTTTGGAGCTTGGGGAGAGTAATGCGAGGGTTGCTGAGTCTACGCGGTTGTATAGCTGCGAGATGCAGGATCCAGTGCAAAGTGCGCGCCTGGCTTCCGCGGGTAATTCACCGCGTTCACCGGCGCCTTCTAAGGGGGGCGACGGGGGAGCTGGGGGTCCCAGGGAGCCGGAGCCCTCCTTTGGGGATGATAGCTCTAAGGGGGGGGCTGCTGGGCAACATCTGCGGGGTGTTGTGCAGGATTCCGTATACATGGGTAAGACTCATGAAGAGGTGCGGAAGGAGAGGATTCCTGACTCGGTAAGTTTGGGGGGTGACGCAGTTCCTACTGTGTCATTACCTGGGCTGCCGGTGGGTCGTCAGTATTCAGTGGAAGAGATGTGGTTGTTCCGGAATCATCCTGCAATAATGGATGTGATTCGGGGGCCTGCTTCTATTGGGGGTGGGGCCGGTTGGGAATCATGTAATCGGGATACATTGGAACTGGATGAGAATGTTCTGAGGTATCCTGTGGCAGGTTCTGCGCGTATTCCAATGCTACGTCATAAGCCATTTACAGGTATTAAACAGGAGTGGAATACTTGGTGGCGGGATTTTACGTTGGATATGCGGTCTAACATGTGGGATGAGAGGGTAGCTCTTATTCAGCTGTTGCCTCTGTTGAGGAATGGGCCGGCGCAGGACTGCGTGGATGCGTGGAGGCGCCATGGGTTGACGACGATGAGGGAATTGCTTCCTATCATCTCGTACAAGTTTCGTCCAGTGGACCACATGGCGCATTGGTACCAGTGGAAGAAACGCGTCCAAACTGCCCGTGATGGATCGTACCGCGCGTACGGTCTACAGCTCCAGGTTGATGGGCGGGAGGCTGCTAGAGATACTGGGATGAGTGAGCGTGCGATCGAGACTAAAATAGTCGAGCGTTTCGTGTGCTCACTCATGGATCCGGGGGAGCAGCGTGCCGCCTATGACCGGTGGCGGCCGGGCAAGTCGTCTCTGGACGATTACTGTGCCAAGGCACTGCGTGCTGGGCGGTCGACTGCGGTGGAGGCTATTCGACTATCAGATGAGTCGGATAGTGAGTTTGAGGTTGAGGTGGCTGCGTATAACGCGCCATGTGATCCTCGGCGCAATGGCGGCGGTAGTTACTCTCGGGGTGGTTCTGGGGGGAGCTATCGTGGTGGCAATTCCTATCGGGGTTCGTCTGGGGGTGGCTATCGGGATGGTGGCAATTCTCGGCCGAGCTCTGGGGAGGGTTATCAGTCGCCGCCTATCACTAAAGCGTTGGTCCAAGGGTGGATGCGTGATGTGATGGGGGAGCAGAGATCTGCAGCGCAGGTAGCAACTGGTGTGCCTGGCTCATCTGGGTTATCTGCGCGCAGGCACGTAGTTAAGAAGGATACGCGTGCTCATGATCACGAATGTGGTCGTTGCTTTGCTTTCGGTCATTGGCCTATACAATGTACTGGAGTAAAACGTACTCTCGAGGAGGCTGTAATAGCCGGTGATCGCGACGGTAGGGACAACTCGGGTGTTGATCGGGCGAGGTTGGCGCGTCACCGTAAGGACAGGGACGTGAAGGCTAGGCCTAATTGAAACGCCTAGGGTTGGACCGTTTGGGCTTAGGCCCAACCCAATTGGCAAGCCCGGATACCACCAAAGCGGATGCGGTGTTGACTATCAAGGAAGCCGGTGTGCAGTCTGATGCTAGCGCGGGACCGCCGGTGATCGCCCCTGGTGATAAGATCCCAGTGGAGTCGGTATTGTGGGATGGCATGGAGCAGATAGCGCGTTGCGTTTCTGCTTTGGCTCCCGCACCTTTGGACGACTGTATGCAATTTATAATACAGTGTCAGGGGTGCGACCTGTCTCACGCTTGTGGTAAACGCTTATTCGTGGATTCCACTTTCTGGACTTTGGACGGAAAACGGTGGTATGTGAGAGTGTGTGTTAGAGGGACTATCGGGTATTTTTTAGTAGACAGTGGGGCTGCGGTCACATGTGTTGGACGGAAATTCTTCAATAAGTTGGACGGTGATAAGGTGTTTTTTGATAATAGCGTGAAGCCTGTCACTATCACCGGTGCACCACTCAAGCAGTACGGACAAGCCATACTATCTCTGGAGATCGGGGGGAAAATATTTCATTATGCCCCTACTGTTTCCGATATTTCAGAAGATGGTATTTTGGGTGCGGAATTGTTGGAGTATTATGGTTGTGAGCTGCGTCAGGCAGGCAGGCTATATCTTCAATTTCCGTATCAACTCACGGTGCAGTGTGAATTACGTCGTGATAGTCAGACTGTGTCTGCTGTCGCGCAGGATATTCGCATTGCTCCGATGACCGGTTGTGATGTTAAAATTACAGCTGTTGGGGTTGACGTGATCACCAGAGCCTGTTTGAACCGATGGTCTCAGAGTTGCATGAGCTGGAATTAGTAGGTCAGAATATGCTAGTGTGGAGTCCTGTTGACTCGGTTGTGCCGTTGTTTAATCCAAATCGTTATGCGGTTAGGTTACAGAGAGGTACGACTATCGGGTTGTTGAGTGAGGCTACTGACTTTGGTAATGTTCATGGTGAATACGCTAAGGCAGTGTTGTCTAAACAAACCGGTGTAAACATTGCTCGCGTTGACGGGGGCACTGAGTCAGCTGTTGCCGCAGTTGACCCAGTGGACGGGGTTGGCGCGGGGCGGTGTTGTGCGGCCAGCTGTTCGCAGTTACCGAGTAATTGGAGCAGTGGTTGGCCTGAACTGCGTGGCGCGTGGGCGGCGCAGTTGGATTGCCCCTCTAGGGTTGTGAGTAGTAGAGGGGAAGTGGGCGTTGCTGCGTTGGGGGAGGTGGCCGATGTGGTTACCTTTGGTACAACGGAGGAGTGCGTGGCACCTTCTGTTGTATCTCGGACCCTCGATGGGAGCTTGCCTGCCCATCTTATACCTTTAGCTATGGGGTGTGAGGTGGTTGATGAGTCTGATCGCTCTCGGGTGGTGGAATTTCTGGGTAGAAAGATCCAGGTTTTCGCAGTGCCTGGTGAGACATTGGGCTGGACTGAGGTGGTGAAGCATGGTATTGATGTCGGTGAGTCGGCTGCTTTTAGGATTCCCTATCGGCGTTTCGTGCATTCCAAGAAGGAGGCACTGGAGACGGAGCTGCATAAGCTGCTAGATAGTGGGGTAATTAGGAGTAGTGATTCGCCGTGGAGTTCACCTGTCCATTTAGTCAAGAAAAAAGATGGTTCGATCCGTTTTTGCATTGACTATAAACAACTCAATACTGTGACGCGGAAGAATGCTTACCCATTACCGCGCATAGATGAGTCGCTCGAGAGTTTAGGGGGTAATGAGTGGTTTTGCACTCTGGATCTGCAATCTGGGTATCATCAGGTAGCTATGGATCCGGGGGATATTGCTAAGACTGCTTTTAGTACTCACTTAGGCTTATTTGAGTGGAACGTGATGCCATTTGGGTTGTGTAATGCTCCAGCCACGTTCGAAAAGATGATGACGGATATGCTGGCTGGTCTTCAGTGGAAGATCTGCTTGGTGTATTTGGATGATATCATTGTCTTTGGTCGGACACTAACCGAATGTCAGGATAGGCTTCAAGCAGTGTTCGATCGTTTACGTTCCTATGGGCTGAGACTCAAGTCTTCAAAGTGTAGACTTTTTAGGCACGAGACGCAGTACCTGGGGCGGGTGGTTTCTGTGAAGGGGATTAAGGCAGACCTGGAAAAGCTCTCTGCAATTGTGGGGTGGCCCAGACCTGAGGATATGAAGGAAAGTGAGATCATTCCTTGGGTTTGTGTCATATTATCGCGATTTCATTGCTGATTTTGCGCGGTTGGCTGTTCCTTTGCAGGACTTGGTCGTTACCGCGAAAGAAATATAATTTGTGTGGAGCGACGCTCAGGATGCGGCATTTCTGGGCTTGAAAGGTGCCTTTACTCAGACCCCAGTGCTGCGATATCCGCGGGCGGTGGGGCGGTTCATTCTGGACACTGATGCGTCGGGGTTTGCAATCTCAGGCGTGTTGAGTCAGGTGCGGGATGGGGTAGAGGTCCCGTTGTCTTTTGCGAGTAATAAACTTAATAAAGCGCAGCGGAATTACTGCACGACGAAGCGTGAGTTGATGGCTATTGTCGTGTATAGCAGGAAGTGGAAACATTTCTTGATAGGGTCGGATTTTATTATCCGGACTGATCATCATTCTCTCCGTTGGTTGTTGAATTTCAAGGAGGCGGAGGGGATGATGGGGCGTTGGTTGGCCACTTTATCTGAATATGGTGTGACGAATGAGCATATTGTGTACAGAAAAGGGGTGGATCATATCAACGCAGATAGTCTGAGTAGAATCCCGGTGCGTAAGTGCGGCCGGGGTGATTGCACGGACTGTGGCGCGCATAATTGTGTACTCGCAGCAATTTCTGCGATGCGTCTGGCGGACATAGATGATGATGAGCTTTGGACGTTATCAGAGGTTCGCTTGGCGCAGCGCCAAGATCCCTCCATACTGCGTGTAATCAAGTGGTTGGAGGTGGGCCGCTCGAAACCTCTGCGTGACGAGCTGGCGGTGGAGAATGCAGAGACTCGTAAGATTATAAATCAATGGGATCTGCTGGAACTGCGTGAGGGTGTGCTCTGCAGGTGGAAGGTAGTGGGTGAAGACCTACGCAGTCGCCTGCAGATCGTCGTGCCATTTGCATTGCGCGATGATGTGTTGTTGTTTTGTCATGGGCATTCTACAGCTACGCACTTTGGGCGTGTTCGCTCCACCAAGCTTTTAGCTTGGCGGTTCTATTGGCCTGGCATGACTTCTGATATTAGGCGGTGGGTACGCACTTGCCATAAATGTCAGGTGGTTAAGCCAGGAGAAGGGATCGCTAAGTTACCGTTGACTCAGGAATTGTCTGGGCATCGGTGGCGCCATCTAGCGTGTGACTTTGTGTCCGGGTTTAAGACGACGTCTAGGGGGAATGTGGTGATGATGGTAGTCCAAGACTATTACACTAAGTATGTGCAAGTGTACCCCTTAAAAGATCACACTGCACCCACTGCAGCGCAGGCGTTGGTGGATAACTGGGTTTTGATAGTTGGTGCCCCGATGCGGATCCATTCGGATCAAGGACGGGAATTTGAGTCCACACTGTTCCAGTCCATGTTGCGCTTGCTGGGCGTTAAGAAAACGCGTACAAACCTGTACTGTCCACAATCGGATGGTATGGTAGAGCGTTTTAATAAGACGCTGATATCTGCGTTGGCTTGTACCGTGAATGACTTTCAGGATGATTGGGATTTACTGGTCAAGTTTGTGGCACACGCGTATAACTGTACGGAGCACGCATCTACGGGTGTGACTCCGAACAGGTTACTATTTGGGGAGGAGCTCCGACTAGCAGCTGATCTGCAGTTTGCGGTGGTGAATCGTCAAGTAGACCGGCCTTGTGAGATCGTGTTTGTAAGATGGTTGGAGCATTGCTTTCACCACGCCTATAGCGCAGTTCGCGATGCTTTAGGTCAGGCAGCGGTTCGTCAGAAGTCTGACTACGGGCCTGCTGCGTGGCGCCATTTCAAAGTGGGGGACCGGTTGGTGCGGTATCATGCGCCGCTAGCTCGGGTCAAACTCGCAAAGAATTGAGATGGGCCCTTTACTATAACAGAAGTTGTCTCTGACACCACAGTTATTATGAAGGGCAAGGATGGTAAATACCGTAAATCTAACGTTAGACGTCTTAAGCTTTACACCGAGCAGATGTCTAGAAACGCTGGACCATCCTCCTGGCTGGATGCACATGTAGAGGACGAGCCCGCACCTGCGAGGGTGGAGGCTGGCACTATAGATGTGGTTAGTCAGAAGAAAGTACCTGGGCTTCCAGTTACTGCTGGGGAGGCTATGCGCCCTAGGCGGCATAGACCTGATAAGCGGAAAAATAAACGTTGGCGTCGGTCTAGATCAGTGTCTGATGGCGATAGTATTGTTTCTGTACGCAGTAGCTCGGGTAGTGATAGCGACTTTGTACCAGTTGGACAGGGGTCTGATGTGGGTTCAGATGCACCGCTTGTGCGGCTATCTGAGTGTTTAGCATTATGACGCAGATAACTGGTATGGGGTGGGGTAGTGGGTATTAGGCTACTCCACCCTGGTGTTGTCTGGTCTCCAGGGGTTGGTTGTACATAAGATACGCTGATCCCTGTCACACAACGAGTAACACAGTACATATGTTCAGTTAAACTTTACTACGCCGTTATTTGAGATTGGTGGGGAAAGACCGGGGGCCCCGGGGGCGCCAATGAATGGGTGCAGTTACTACTGTTCTGCGTAATGCCTTTGCCTAAGCTGTGTGTTTATTATCTGCTATTTCTTGTCTAACGCGTTGGTTATTGTTGACGGGGCGTACTGCGTGTTATCTGCTATAACCGGGGGAGTGTTTGTGTTCGCTGCGGGCATGGGGTGTGTAACTGGTGCGACTGGTGGTTAGGCGTAATTGGGTCACTTATAGCATGTGCGTGTAACCGGGCGAGGGGTTGCTGGCACTACGCAGTACGTGTTGTTGTTTGGTGGGTACTGCGTGAGGGCCGGGGATCTGTCGCCGGGGGTGGCTCAGTATTGTGCACTAGCTGGCGGGCGGGCCTGGTGGTTGAGCTAACTAGGTCACCCTAATATTCTGCGGTTGGGGGTTCTCCGTGACCACGTGGTGCGGTGACGTCAGCAGTACTGCGGGGGGACGGGGAATACCGCCGTTGGGTGGTTTGGCTGGGTTCCTATGTAGGTCATGCTAGCTGCACCGGTGGCTCACCGGGTGTTTGGCGGGGGAGCCAATCATTCTCTGGTTGGTACGCCGACTGGACTCTGCGGTTCTGCGAGGGAGGACGTGGAGCCAGTCACTCTACCAGCTTTTCGCGTATTCCTTATTTGTACTTGTTTGTTGGCACAGCACTATAAGAATATAGCAAGGCCGGCCGCGACTGTGTTGGTCTGTGCGTTTATCGCGCAGACTTGACACAGCGTGTACGGCGATCATCGGGCGTGGGGGATACACAACTTGAGCTGCTGTGGCAGTTCGTTGTGTGTGGACCATGTCTGACGATATTCTGGATTCGCCCAGCACTCCATTAGGGGGAGCTGAGGCTGTTGATTCTCTCGGTATGCTCTTCAAGGAGGCCGAGGGTGGCGACGAGGCAGGTTTAACCTGTATAGGGACCATTAGGCCTTTAGGCGGCAGGGAGATTGTTGCTACAGTCTCCCCGCAGCTGTCTAGTCCCCTATTGTCGCCCGGGTTGACCGTGGTAAGAGGTCCTCGGCGGGTTACGGCGGTTGGGCTGGTTTCTCCTCCTGGAGTAGCGAGCCTGTCGTTACGTTCCCCATAGGTACCCACCGGTCCATGCGTAGCTTCCATGGTCACGAGTGCAGGGACTGTGGTAAATGCTGACGAGTTGTCACGCTTTCGAGAGTGGCAGCTGCGTGAGACGGCGTTGAGAGAGTCGGTTTGTTCGTCCCGCACGGATCCGTTCTCGCTCAGCCCGGCTGAGGTGAGGATGGCGCAGCCTCTCAGCTGGAGTTCATCGGGTTCTTGCCAGGTGGTACTGCCAACTGAAGTTGCTGCCCGACCCCCTATGTTACCGTCCGCAGGCTCTGAGGATGTAGGCGCTAGAACCTTAGGGAGTCTGGTGCCGGCACCTCATGACAATGGACGGTCAGTAGGGGGAGGTTCCAGTGTGCGGATGGACGTTGACTCTACCCCGGTTGTGGGCGGTGAGCTGCTTCGGCCTCCTGCCCCTTCTCGTGAGTCCGGTGCATTGACGGAGGCGCAGGTGAGGATGGCTGTGGAGCAGGCTAAAGCCTCTGTACAGCGTGACACGGATCCTCGCTCGGAGGTTGTGTCGGTGCCCCCTAAGGCATCGATCCCTCCTGGAAAGGTGTTGTATGGGTCGTTTGACTATCGCTATCATAATAGCGATGGTTCGAAACGTACCGTTCCCGTGGACGTTGACGACGTTCCAGCTGGCGGCAGTTCAGAGACTGCACGTCCGTCGAGATCAGCCGCTTCCTGTTCTGTACAAGAACACGGGGGGGGGGGGGGGGGGGGGGGGGGGGGGGGGGGGGGGGGGGGGGGGGGGGGGGGGGGGGGGGGGGGGGGGGGGAGGGGGGGGGGGTGGGGGGGGGGGGGGGGGGGGGGGGGGGGGGGGGGGGGGGGGGGGGGGGGGGGGGGGGGGGGGGGGGGGGGGGGGGGGGGGGGGGGGGGGGGGGGGGGGGGGGGGGGGGGGGGGGGGGGGGGGGGGGGGGGGGGGGGGGGGGGGGGGGGGGGGGGGGGGGGGGGGGGTGATCGGAGTACGGGTCGGATGGCCTACATGCTTGCATGTTGGTCGGTCAACTGTAAATATGGGGTGGAGCTTGGGTATCGGATCGGTGAGGACCCTACTCCATCCTCTGAGTGGATTGTCAGGTCGCGGGGGGGTGGACCTGTTAAGCTAGCGCGGTTTCTTTCGGGGAACGTGGCCGGTTTGACAGACGCTACCCTGTCGCGGCTGTGGAACGACCCTCATGTGGAGCCATGTAGCCTGAAGGACTATGCGGTTTGGGAGCATGGGCTCCAGCGGGTCATGCGGTCCCTGGACCCTCACGGAGATTACAGGGTCTCCGATGATGAGGGCTGGACAGAGCCTGATTGCCATCCTTGTACACCATTGGAATGGTACAACGCCCATTTATGCAATTTATTTGAGGCGTTGAGAAATCCAGCGAGGGAGGATGGCTACACAAAGCAGGAACTGGCGTGCTTGGGGTACATCCGCCGTGTGTTTCGCCCAGGACAGGCTTGCCTGTTCTGTGAGCTGAACCCGGTGGGGCGGAGACCGGTGCCGAAGCTGTTTTTGCGGTGGGCGGCGTTGGCTCGGCATATTTGCGAGAACCACCTGCACACCGCTCCTCTATGGAGGTGCACATGACCGTTCAACGTGGCGAGTGGTTCGGAGGGGTGTCCAACGCTTAAGGCAACTGGGCAGTACTTCTCGACTGCTCGCCGCGGTGAGATGATCAGGCATCTGCTGGAAGGCCACGGGCGCATGTTGTATGACGTCGTGAAGGGGCTGTGTGAGATTCAGTGGAATCCTCAGTCCGTGTCGAAGAGAGCGGTGTCCTTCACGATGAAGCAGCGCACTGACTTCCACTACAGCAGGGAGACCCTGGTGCTGCCCAAGCAGCACAGGTTGATTGCCCTGTTTGTGTATGTTCCCGGGTCAGCGGTGGTGCGGCATGAGCGGTTTTTCACTGGTCGCGGTGCATCTTCGGCGAAACGGGGCAGGGGTCGTAGTGCCTTTGCCGTGAGGAGGGACCAGCAGGGGCGAGCAGCTCCTGTGGCCTCTTCGAGCTCTGGGCGGGGTGTTAGGTCCATCCAGGGGAAAGGCAAGGGGAGAGGTAAGAGGTCCTCGTCCCTGGTGCCACTGCACGATGGCTCTGTCATTGAGCTACAGCGGAATCAGGGGTCGGACAGGTCAGCTTCGCCTCCCCCACCGCCGCCTCCACCCCCTCCATCTGCTGCCCAGCAGGGGTTGAGAGACTGGCCTGAGTTGCCGGTCGTGACTATCGATCCGGGGGTGATTGGGTCGAGGGGCGTGCACCTTCGTAAGCGTCGGAAACTGGTGACTGAGCTGACACCCGACACTCTGAGTGCGGTGGTGGCACGGGCTCCGGCGACCGTGGCGACGGTGCCAGTGGCATCGGTATCGCAACCGGTGTCGTTAGGTCAGGTTCCGCGGCGACGTGTGTCGGCGGCTGCGGGATCTGCCTCTCAGTTGGCAGTGGCCGTCTGCAAGCTCGGTTGTGAAACCAGCGGCGACTGCTCCTGTGGTTGGTTCCTCACCGGTGGTGGTACCTGTGCGATCGGTGGTGGCTGCGGCCCCGCTGGTCGATCACGGTGTCACTCTGGCATTGGACGGGATCACGGAGCGTCTCTGGGTGGACGTTACAGCCAGAATTTCTGAGTCGGTCGGCGGCCTGGTCAAAGCCTACAGGAGGTTCTGGCGCGTCAGGCTAAGGGTAGGCGTGGTGCTGACTTCGACAATGTCGTAGAGGACAACAAAATTGTCGAGCGGAAGTTGGCAGTATCGCGCGAGCAAAGGGCGCGGCAGGCTGCAGTCATTGACGATATCGACATGACTTTTTCTGCCGCGTTCCACTCGGACTTCCGGAGTTGGGATGGTTCATTGCAAACTTTGGATCTTTCCGGCTTCAGCATTGAGGACAGGCTGCACGGCCTGCCGGCCAGCCTGGTGGCTGATGCTCCTGCGGCACATCGGGCTCTGCTGGCACGGGCGGCAAGTGCGCCTGCTGACGCTGACGGCGACGTCCAGATGACAGGGGACGGGAAGGTGGACGGCGATTAGTCACCGTTCTGTCCTGTCCGGGGGATTCTGGACGGCACGTCAAAATTCAGATGACAGGTGACAGGGCAGTGGACGAGGTGTAACTGTTGGTACAGTTGCGCGTCGCTCTCCTCTGTCCGAGGGATTCTGGATACCGTGATGTCTCGGATGACAGGTGGCAGTTAGGTTAGCGGTGGTTGACTGCTCGCGCAGGTAATCAGCGCTAGCCTTGTCCGAGGGATTCCGGATTCCACGTCGGGGGTAATTGAAAGACCAGCACCCCTGTGGCGGTTATTAATTATTTTTTTTTTATATGATATACACATTAATAATATATAAAATAATTGTTTTTCTGATAGTTCATCTCCCTTAAGGAGGTGGATACCGCCTTTTATATATATATATATATGTATATTGTTACTAATATAACATTGTATATACCTTCTTAGTACTACGGTGCTATTTTTACATTGATAACCATTGATAACCATGATGTATTTAGCATATCGTACTGCTCTATTCCAACATTATTTTTCTTTGCAGTATGATTGTTTATGATATATGTTATGGTGAAGAGCTTAGCTTTCTCCCGATTGGAGGATCTAGCTTCTTGTGTTCTGCCTATTTTTCTGCAGTAGGGGTCGGAATAATTTTTTTTTATATATATATACTATTTAATTATTTCTAAATATTCCTCAACTTTCACCCCGTTTTTGACTTCCTTGTTCCACACCATTAGGAAATATTATATTCTAAATTTATTTAGTGGAACGAGGTGGTCAATGGTGTGGGGGTTGGTGGGTAGACACTGTCCATTTTACACTAAAAAATGTCCTATGCAGTGTCGCCCTGGCTCTTATTTTATGCTGCATTATTTATTTTAAAAATTACTACTATAGTAAGCGCTTCCGGCAGAACATGATTGACAGCATGTGCGTCGGCTCCTGTTACAAGTAACAGTCAATTGTTATAAGTAACACCGCCCTTCTACTTTCATGCATTCTGCACCGGCGCGGGGCACCGAGCGTGGCGGGTCCTGGGTGTGGCTGTTTGACGTGTCCGCGGTGTAATACCGTCTGTGATCTACTGGCCAGGTGACGCGGGCACAAGGAGGACGGACTGAGGAAGCTCAAAGAGGAGCCGCTCCGCATAGAAGGAGGAGCGCCCCGCTAACGGTTCTTCTGAGATGGGGGGCGACGGGGGGCGGACTGAGTAGTTCCTTGCTTCCTTCTGTCGAGGGGGTTCCACTTGTGGGGTATGAACTCTCTCCCAGCAAAAAACATTCTATACACCAACTACATAGAGGCTGGGAGAGGTTGTCTTTGTGCGACTCATTTAAAGACTCTTTCTTCACCTAGATTGATGACATGTTTGCCTTGCAGCTAGCTAGATTCACATCGCTATTTCGCTGCAGGCAGGTCTAGGAATTGCGCAAAAGGATACATAGCTTTGTAAGGCTTCTCTCCCTTTCAAGTTAGTTCTCATGTTGACTTCTATCATTTCTCGATTCTCATCGGTTTGCATTCTGCAACCGGTGAGACTCTAAGGGGGGCAGTGTAGTAGTCTGAACATGAGCTCTACTATCACGCGGTAGCAGCGGAGACTACGACGCCACCAGCGCAGTACCACTACACTGCGCTAGGTGGCGGCACGGGTCACCACCGGTCAGACCCCAACTGGGCTGACCTCTACTGCGTGTGGTTGACCCACCCCCCCACACACACCTATAGAGTCGATGTGGGATCTGGCGAGTCAGGGGGCGGGTCAGACAACTACTGACGCCGCGGAGAGCAGAGGGTTCAATAAACCAAGAGTGAAGCGTACACTGAATTGAATCTTGGTGTTCTTCCATGTGACTGCGTGTGAGTGGGAGAGTCGGAGGGCCGTGGGCCATTACACTTAGATTCAAAATACTATGTAAATACTCACATTGATCTGACTAATATTGATCTAGTTATATAACACTACTGTTACCATATTGCTATGGAACTTTTCGGTTACAGAATTTCATTGTGTTAAATGCTGCAAATTGTGTATTCAACAGTTATTGCATACCTTATTCTATATACCTTTTGTGTAATTAACCCTGAATTGAAAAATGGCTGGAAGACCAATGCTTTGGCACTGACAAAAGACTTATTCAGCAGAATAAACATATTTACCAACAAAACAAAAAAAATCTCATAAAGATGCAATATATATATGTATATAGATATA